>CAIGQV010018227.1:13184004-13233509 GCA_903798115.1 Danio jaintianensis
GTGTGTGTGTGTGTGTGTGTGTGTGTGTGTGTGTGTGTGTGTGTGTGAATGAGTGTGTATGAATGTTTCCCAGTGATGGGTTGCGGCTGGAAGGGCATCCGCTGCGTAAAACATATGCTGGATAAATTGGCGGTTCATTCCGCTGTGGCGACATGAACCGCCAACTTATAAGCCGAAAAGAAAATGAATGAATGGATGAATGATTAAGCCTATTAACGCTACACTTTTATCTTTCCGAGGCTTGAAATCCCCTTTTCCTTTTGCCAACAAGCGGTTCAAAAGCTCTCTCGCTTTTTATGAGGTAATATTTAGCCTCATTATGTCTTGAGAAAAAGAGTAAAATAAACTTTCTATTATTTATTTCATATTTCCGAATGTCAAGTTAATATATGAAAGTAACCAAGACTTGGTTTTGTTAAAGTAGGTTTTAACTAAAATAAAAGTTTGTGAGCAGTTGTTTGATTTATAAAATATTTATACGAAAATTTGTGTAATTAATGTGTAATTTTGTTATATTAAGTTGTATTATTATTTAACTCGTACTTCGTTTGAATAATGTCAAAACGTACTTTGATTTTTTGTTCATAGTTGAGAGACTTTTATTTTGAAATTAGTAACGTATTCCCTTCCATTCCGGGTCAAGGGAATCAACGTGGTACGTCTGTGCAGCTCAACGTGCGCTAGTTGTGAATGGTAAAACATCCGAAAGAGCGTGAAAAACATACGAAACGAGGGTAAGAATCGAGATTGTAAATTTTATGCTTTTATTCTGTTTTAACGGAGAATGAATGTGCCATCTAAAGAATGTGCCTTCTAAATCGGTAGTTAACTAACTTCAGCTTCAGGGACAAGCCGAGACATGATGTCAGTAGCGAAGTTTTCAGATTTTGCACATCTTCGATATTTCAACAGTTAACTTGACATTTTAAGTTATATAAAAAGCTAGGCTCTTACAATAAGTTATATGCCAGACTTCGCAATAAGGTTCCGTTTCTTAACAATTGTAAACATGAGCTGTCAATGAAATGTAGCTGTTACAGCATCTTATATGTCATTGTTAATATCAGAATTTATTCTTAAAGTTACCAGTTAATACAGTATAAATTAACATGTTTTTATTCATTAGAAGCAGCAACAACAACAAAAGTTAATAAATAGATACTGTACAAATACAATTGTTGATCGTTAGTTCATGTTACTGTCATCAAATGAGCTCTTATTATAAAGTCTTATCAGGATTGAGGTAAAGTTGCTTTTACATACACACATTCGTTCGTTTTTGTAAACAGTAACAGACTTCAAAACAAAATTAGCATTAACGTTATTTAATTGACTGAACAATGTTGTTCTTGGATAGTATTTGTCTGCTAATGTGAACTCCCTATTTTGAATTTGCAATTAATACTTTTATGAAATTATATTATTAAGGAGAAAGTAAGGAGAATATAAAACCAATTTTACCCCAATATTATCATGTTATGATCTCTGTATTGACCAGTGAACTCTGATTTAACTATTAGATCAAAATATCAGACTACTATTTGACATACAATATTCTCATGATTTTCTCAGGTCAGCGATGGGGGAGTTTAAAGTACACCGAGTTCGATTCTTTGAATATGTGCCATCAGGAATCAGAGCCTTGGCTTTCAACCAGCAAAATGAAAGGATGGCAGCAGTGAAGATGGATGGATCAGTAGAGATTTTCCACTGTTCAGACAGATTTTTCCAAGAGAAGGTACACCCAACAATGAAAATGTACTAATTTATTAATTTGCTCACTATTTGCTCGAGTTTCGTTATTCTGTTGAACACAAAAGAAGGTATTGTGAAGAAAGCTGCAAACCATTGACTTCCAGAGTAGAAAAAAATAGATCTTATGAAGGTCAATGGTTACAGATTTTCAGCTTTCTTCAAAATATACTCTTTTGTGTTAAAAAGAAGAAAGTCAAACCGGTTTGGAGCTAGTGAAAGGAGAGTAAATGATCACAGAATTTTATTTTTTTATCCTCACTAAGTCACTTTGGATAAAAGCGTATGTAAAAGTTTTAAACAGTAGACTGTTTGTTAAAGGTGTGTTTCCTGTGTCCACAGATCATCCCTGGCAGAGAGCAGTCTGGGATTGAAGGCCTGTCCTGGGTTGGGGAGCGTCTGTTTAGTGCAGGACTGAATGGTGTGATAACAGAGTATGATCTTACAAACCAGAAGGTGAAATACACTATAGATGCGTATGGAGGGCCAATCTGGGTCATAAAAGGCAATCAACAAGGAACACACTTGGCCGTAAGTTTGGTTTGTTTGTTACGATCATGTATTCAGTAATCCAAAAACATTTGACCCTATAATCAGCGAAACCTGATGTTGAATTCCATTGTATTACATAATGAATTTTGCAATATAGACAGTTATTGAACTTATTTGAATCTACAGTGGATTTACTTGTGTTGAACAACACTGTTGTCATTTGTAGAGCTTCTTATAGTAAAACGGAACAAATTTCTGTACACTTAAAGGGATAGTTCACCAGAAAAAGTTCATAATTTATCCTTTACTCATACCAAACCTATTTTACTTTCTTTCTTGTGTTGAACACAAAAGATATTTTAAAGAAAGGTGGAAAACCTGTAACCGTTGACCTCCATAGAATTGTTTTTTCCTACTATGGAAGTCAGTGGTTACCAGCTTTCAGAATTCTTCAAAATATCTTTTGTGTTCAACAGACTAAAGAAACTTATAAAAGTTTGTAACCTCTTGAGGGTGGGTAAATAGAGAGTATGTTTTTTATTTTGGGGTGACTATCAACAATAGCAATGTTTGGAGGAATTTACATTTTTATTATTGACATACTGGGCTGGTTGTTACAGGAAGTGACAGTGTTATTATCTTGACCTTGGTTTACTCACAAATGTTTCATGTCATATTGTAATTTTGCACATAAATTGAGTTTGCAGCACTGGAGGGAAACATTGAAACTCAACTGTTTGTGTGGAATAATGACACGCGTCTTAGAAACCTCTATAAAGCAATATGTAAACAATCTAAACATACAAATAAAGGGCGTACTCACATTAGGTACAGTTGCCTTGAACCGTGGCGAAGCTCGATTGTCTCCTCTCCCCCTCGGCCTGCACTCACATTGCATTTTTTACCTACCGAAACTGAGCACGCTTACGTCATCGATGATGCGACTGATCAGTTTAACAGGAAGAGAAGCGCTCTTGCTCAGCAAACTGGAGATTGCTTTAGTTATATCGTTTAAGTCGTTTGGGATGCAGTGACACGCAGTCAAATATTTTGCAGAACAGATCCACCACTTTTGACGCTCATAAATTATCATAAAAGTCCTCATGCTGCAGGTATTAGGAGGTTTGCTGAAGGTGCAGCTGACGTACAGTGAGGGGTTTGTATCTTTAATAAACTATGACAGTTTGTGTTAATTGAAAATTAAGAATGATTAATAAATCCGTATGAAACAGTCCCTTAAAAGTGATGTCTCGTCTTCACTTTCGGGCTCAGGTGTGGTTTGCACTCACACTACAAGCGTACCGCACCAAAGCCCAACTGAACCGCGCTCTGGCACACCTCTTCCAACCGGGCCAGGGCCGGCCAACTGAACCGCGCCTGAGCTCGATTCAGAGACCTCACACTTCTCAAACGAACTGGAAAACGCGCCTGGGCACGGTTCGGATAGCACAGTGTGAGTGCGCCCAAAGATAATTAATTTTAAAGATACCATAAGTAAAACTTAAGTTTTTGAATCTTTGTGTTTGCAGGTTGGTTGTGAAGATGGAACTGTGAAACTGTTTGAGGTGAATGAAGGCAAAATACAGTTTGAGAGAAATCTGGACAGACAGAAAGGTGAGATTGTTGGTCATGTTTTAGCCTCATCTTGTTGTTCATCTTTAAGCCTCTGTTCCCGCCTGCCATTGTTAATGTGTTCAGATGGTCTCTTGTAGGGATGGGTATCGTTAAGGTTTTAACGGTATTACTACTTTTATCGATACCACTTATCGGTTCGGTACTTTAACGGTTCTCTTATCAGTACTTTTTGTAGTGTTTTTTTTATTTTTATGAAAACAAAAAACTAATTGAACAGAATTAACAACACTTTATTTTATTATTACGTTTTTAATGTAAAATAAAACGAAACCAATAATTGTAAAACAAATAATAAAAAATTTTCCTGTAAAAGAATGTACAATGGTTTGAAGAAAAATGACTCTGTTTTTAACCATTCTTCCGGAGAAAAATCAACATACAAAATGCAGTTAAATAATCAGATGGTGCTAATGTTTATGATTTTTCATTAACCCATTCACATAAATGAGTTAACAGTGTTTGGGAGTTAACTTTTGGAGCATCTTGCAATGTAAAAATAAGCAGTTTTTTTATTTCTTAATAAGCATAGTTTATTATTAGGCTATTCATATGCTATATTTGTAAATACAGCTCATGTAAAAGCATTTTTAATGTTTAAGATTTATTTAGGCTACTGCAGAAAAAAAATACTGTTTTCAAATAACCGAATGCATGTGTTTATTAAACTAATAATATTATACTAATTTAGGTGATTGACTGCTAGCATACGGATGTGGATGAAGTACCGTTAGTAGCTAGCCAGTCGAAAACTTTTCAGTTGTCTTTCTGCAGTTAATGCACTTTTGAAAGATGCTTAGCCAGATTGCTTGCGTTTCCGCTTATACAAGAAAACAACTTGTTGCGATTGTTGCAACAGGGATTGTCGGTGTCGAGAAATACAACCCGTTTGGTTCGCTCCGCAAGTTTACGAGCTATGTATGTGCGCTTAGCGCGAGCCTCTGCTGAGTACACGTGCACAGCCGACAACTGTGAGGGCTTTTATACTTGATGTGCTCGCCAGAAACACAAGCATTTCTCATGTGAGATTGCCAACTGTACAGACTGTACTGTATCAAATATCGCAAATTAGAAAAGGTTGGTCAGTTAAATTATGCTACTGTAAGAAATGTTTATTCAGCAATAGTTCTCCAGTACCGATAGCAGAACCGTTAACGTCAGAGCTTATCAATACTTCGGTCTTTTATAATTTAGCACCGATACCGATAAAGTACTGAGTTTCGGTACCCATCCCTAGTCTCTTGTATCTTAGATTTCAATTGACCCTTCTCTCTATCGAATTAATAAAACCATGTTAAATATTTTTTTTTGAGCACACAAAAAAGGAAGTTAATTAAAAGAATGTGGATGGCAACTATTTTTTACGGCGATCCATTTGATGTGGTACAACGGAGCGAAGCATGAATATCTTGTCTTGGTTCTTTTTGGTTAAAAAAAAGTGGAAAAGTATTTGTATTTGTGCTCTGCAAAATAACACTAAAGTTGAATGTAATGTAATCTAATTCGAAATAATATAAAAAAAAAAAAAAAGACATTTCAGAACAATGTCTGATTACTCCATTACAGGCCGGATTATATCTCTATCCTGGCACCCTTCAGGGTCCAAAATAGCAGCTGGAATGATGGATATGATCCAGGTTTTCAATGTGGAGACAGGTAAAAAGCATGACTCTATTATTGAACATGATGCATGAACTGATGAGTGACAATGTCATCAAATGTTTGATTGAATTTTTTAGGCCACTCTATACATCGGATATTGGTGGACAGAGGATTCGGGACCTCCCGAGGTAAGGAGTGCGTGGTGTGGAGTGTGGCCTACCTTTCGGATGGAACCATCATCAGTGGAGACTCTGTGGGAATGGTGAAAATGTGGAGGGATGACACTGGTACACTGATCAAAAGCCACAATATTACAAAATCTGATGTGCTTTCGTTATCAGTGTCTCAGGTGAGAAAGTTGCTGCATGTTTGCATGCTGATGTTACAGTGTCACATTTACAATTTCAAATAGTACTATCCAAAACTTTGAGATCAGTAAGATTTTAAATAAAAATAAATTAGCAAAATAATAATAAAAATATATAATGTTAAGTAATAATAATAAAAATATTTTTCCCACAAAATAGTTAAAACAGTTTTATTGCTGAAATATTAATAGAATTTATAACAACTTTTTTTAAATTCTTTTAACATTTACAAATGTAATATTTTGGTTTTAATAAAATATCTTCTTTACTGAAGTCTTCACTGTCACGCAATCCTTCATAAATCAATGTAATTCTTTGTTGTTAATTAAAAAAATGTTAAAATACAGTGTGATTTAATATTTTGTGGGAACTTGGATTGGATTTGTTTGGGTGATGGGAGTGGAGATTTTTTATGAAGAATAAATGAAAATAAAAAACGGCATTTATTTTTCATATAATTCATCAAATTTCAAAACAAAGTTACTGACCCCCATATTTTGATATGTAGTATACATGTACATTTTTGTTCTGTTTTACATGACATGCTTCAGGAATACAGACTGTTTTATTGTACCCTCTTGAATGACAGAATGAGGACAGTATCGTGGCTGGGACGTCAGAAGGATTTGTGGTGCAGTTCCAGTTTCTGTCTATGGTTTTGGAAAATAATGACAAAGATTGGGTCAGAACCAGAACATTCAGGAACCACACACATGATGTTCGGGCTGTGGCTGAGATCACAACAGCTGTGGTTTCAGGGGGCAAGTATTATATATAGATTTTTTTTATTTGATGATTCAGACAGTCAACCATTATATCAGTTTTGTTTCAGATTTTATAATAAGCAAATGCATTGTTCTCTTGTCAGGTATGGACACACAGTTGGTTGTGAGACCATTATTAGACAAGCATGAAGTGAAGTCATCAGCCTCTGCCCTGCGGAAGATTCAGTTTCCACATGTGAGTATTGTGCATTTGTGATTTTCCACATAGACATGTTTGTAATGGACTCTTAATGGGAGGGTTCTTGTTATGCCTTGTTGCATTGCAGAGGAGTTTGGTGTCCTGTGCAAGGAAGTCAGGAATGTTACTGTTCCAGTACCCTGGTCATCTGGAGCTCTGGAGACTAGGAGAGAGCGAAGGAGAAGGTGAAGATGATATTCAGTGTGATTGCAGATATAGACTATCAGGGAGACCCTCTGTCATTCTCTACCATAAGTCACAATAAAGGGAAATGATGATTCATAGGGATGTAAAAAAAAACCTGAAATGGCAAAAAATATGGAAGTATGCGAATTAACACAACTATCTGAATATTCACAACCAGTAAAATAATGTTTTAGTAAAAAAAAATCCTAGTTTTGTTCAGCACAAACATATTTGAACAACAGACACTGTAAATACATTTAAAACTTTTCAAAAGAATAAATACTGTTCTTTTTCATTTTCTGTTTATCAAAGTATTCTGAAAAGAGATAGCTAGGTAGAAAGAAAGAAAGAGAAACTTACTGTTACTTTAAAGGGATAGTTAACCCAAAAATGAAAATGTACTATTTACTCTAGTGTTTTTTTTATTTTGTAGAACACAAAAGAAGATATTTTAAAGAAAGATGATTCCATAGTAGGAAATACACATACTATGGAAGTCGATGGTTACAGGTTTTTAGGTTTGTTTTTTTTAATATCGTCTTTTGTGTTTAACAGAAGAAAGAAAATCATAAAGGTTTGAAACAAGTAAAAGGGTTAGTAAAGGATGACAGATGTTTCTTTTTTGGGGGATCTATCTCTAAATTATTATTTCACACAATTTCTGTTTTGACAGAATAATTTTACCAAGTAAATAAAACCTTAATGACAATAAATTAAACATTAAAAAACACATTTTTTTTGTAAAAAAACAAATCATGCATTGCATATCACTTTGACTATAGCTCATTCTTTCAACCAACTTGAAGGGCATTCTGGGATGCTTTAACAGAGTATCAGCAGCTATACTGAATACTTTTATTTATGATCCAACTCTTGTATTTTAAAAAAGCATATATAAAAATGCATGAAATGTTTCAGAAATGAATAGGCGGTTTAATTGAGTTGTCTCCTAACTGCATGAAATTATTTTGACATTGGTATGAAATGTTGATTTTCATGAATGGTCTCTATTGGTCTTGTTCTCAGGCATACCAGGAAGCCGTTTACTACTAAAAAGAAAGCCAGAGAAACTGCTTCATTTGAAAGTGAAGGTATTTTTAAACTCTAAAATTGATTTCTGTAAATATCCATATAGTATACTCATCTTTGAAATTGGCTGATGTATGTGGTGAGGGTTGTGACATAAGAAGTGCTGCTCAAATGAATGAAGTGATTGAGCAGCGATGTTTCTCCGCAGGGTGAGGATCACATCCGCTGCAGTGCCGTGTCTCCCTGTGGAGAATGGATTGCGTACTCGACCACCAGCAGTTTACGCCTCTACAAGCTACACTGTGACAGTAACAACGTCAGCATCACCAAGGTACAGCAGTTTCCACAGAGCTGCATGAAAACATATTATATGGTTTGTGTAGAAAAGTGAACGTCATACTCTTTAGTAAAATGCCCCATGAAAAGCTATTAATTGGTTGTTTAAGCTATCAAGTGGAAGTAGGACTGATGTTTTTTTCTTTCTTCTTTCAGATATCCAAACTGCCAAAGGTACTGTGCTCAGCCAGTCAGCTTTGCTTTTCTTCAGACTCCTCCCATTTGTTTTCTGCCTCCACACAATCGTCAGTGCACATGGTCTCTCTCAGCCAATCAGAGTGCAAGTTTGTGGCCACCTTTAAAACCAAGTCAGGTGAGAGGACCACAGGGTTTCTTCTTTGAGCTGCTTTAAAATATTTTTTTCTTCAAGTATGCATTTTGTTGGTCCAGTATGACCAGTAAAAATCATGATCTTTCAGTGGTAAAAAAGTTCTATTTCAAATATAGACTTAAATAAAAGAGACAAACATTTCTGTTTTAAATAATTTCAAATAACTGTTCTTTGTAAACTTCAATTACATCTTTGAATTTTACATTTACAATTCAGAATTTTACTTTGTTTATATCTCAAAATTATGAGTTTACATCATGAAATTGAGTTTATATCTCAGAATTTTGTGTTTGCATATTAAAATTGAGAGTTAAACATTTACCGTTTTCCATCTCGCAATGGTGAGTTTACAACCAGTTCATATTTTGGAATTTGAAGTTTACATCTTGAAATTGTGATTTGACATCAAGCTTACATATCCGAATTGTGAGTTTACTGGAGCATTTAATGGAGCATTTACATTGACTTTGTTGATATCGCGAAATTGTGAATTTACATTGAGTTTGCATTCCAGAATTGCGAATAAATATCAAAAAAAATAAATCTTGGAATTGTGAGTTTACACCCCACAAGTGTGAGTTTTCGAAGAATTTACATCTTAGAATTGAGAGTTTTATAAAGTTTACATCTCAGAATTGTTATTGTACATCTCGGAAATTTGAGTTTACATTTCACAATTGCACATTTACATTGGGATTAAATCACACAATAGTGAGTTTACATTTTAGGATTTTGAGTTTACGATGAGATTACATTTTTGAATCGCAAATTTACATAGATGTTACCTTTAACTAAGAGGACCAGTTTGAAAAGTGTACAGGGTTTTTTTCCATGGTGGAAATAAGCTTTCATATTCTTTAAAGTCCATGTAAAATCAAAATTGATTCTTTTAAAAAAAATGAAATTGTAAAGATTATGCACCAAGCATGTCCTCCTCTTCTAGGTTCCCATCAGGCCATTCACTTACTTGCAGCAAGTGAGGATGGCAAATGGTTGGCATCTGCAAACATTGACAACCAGGTTCATATCTACAACCTGCAGACGCGAAAGGTGTGTTGTATGACCACCACAGCGTTTGCATACACTTACAGATACATTTAACACAAATGGATGGTTAATGAAGACCTTGTGTTTTTCAGGCTCATTGCAAAGTTCCTATATACAGTTCAGCTGTCAGTGCCATGGCCATCCATCCAATAACAAACTGTTTGTTCATGGTTCATGCAGATCAACAGGTAATCTGCAACCTGCACATGAAGTGGTTTTGATTTAGTGTTTCTTCATCTCATATGTGTCTGTTGTTTCATGTTACCTCAGATATTTGAGTTTTCCATCGAGCAGAAAGAATACACGGATTGGAGCAGATTGGTGCAGAGGCAGGGCCTTCATAGGATTTGGCTGGAAAGAGACACACCTTGTCTTAACGTGATGTTTAATCAGAAAAATCCTTCTCACGTCATCCTGCATGATATGTACATGTTCTGCATCATTGACCAAAGCCAGGTGAGGCTTTTTTTTTTTCCCCTAGGCATGGGCCGGTATAAGATTCTGACAGTAACCTTATAACCTTGGATAAAAATTTCATGATATTGTGATTACTGCTCTAAAATATGTTATTTTTGAATGTCTGGGTAAAAAACAACAACTTTTTCCTCAATGAACAATATATTTTATTTTAAGAAACATTTCACATTTTTTGGAACCGTAAACATATCAGGCTAAAATAATTTTATATCATTGACTGCTATATTCATTAGTTTTAAAAACACAGATTTCTTTTCATCTTGAAAAGGCATGTTTGGATGTCTTTCTTTTATTTGGAATTAAAGTAAGCCACTGCACTGTTCAGGTCTATAGCATGCTTAGATATTGGTGTACAAGTGAAATTCGCATTTAGAAAATATGAAACTGATATAAACATCTAAAACTTGCAGTTTGTCATTTAAAATGGCCTAAATGGATCAACATTTTTCTTCACATCACCTCGTATTTCAGTTTCTCATCAAATCTTGACCAATCAAATGCTCTCTAGTGTCTGACATGCCCCGCCCCCTTCAAGACGCTTCTTATTTGCTTTTCATTTGATGCGCTTGAGCTCAACCACACCACTGGCAGAGCTGTGATAAAAATTAAACTATTGGCTGTTTTTTTTTAAAGGGGAGTCTGTCCCACCCTCTCTTCATTTTTCAGTTGAGATTGTCAAACATCAAATAAAAAATATGCATTTCAAAGCACTTCACGGGACTTTTAAGACTAACATACGGATAGTAAAATCAGGTTTTTTGATGTTAGTATTTTGAATTCATGGGGTTGTGTTTCTATTTTTAGATGTTTTTGATCGATGTATGTATGTGTGTATTTATTTGTTTAAAAATAAATTTACAAAAGTGAGTTTCTTTTCTAGCCACTGCCTGATAGTAAAAGTCAGTTCTTGAATCAGCTGACTCTGAGGAGCCTCCCTGAGGAACAGAGGAAATCTTACCGCCATGCTTTTAAAGTCTGCAAGACATTCAAGGTGGGTGTGTGTGAATTTTCCTGTTCCTGTAATTTAGGATGGAGAGTGCTCAAGTGCTTTTCTTTCTGTCTTGTAGGAGCTGTTGTGTGTTGATGTGATGTGCGATCAGTCTCTGGTGGTTGTTGAACGGCCTCTGGAGGACATCACCGCTCAGTTGCCTGCGCCCATCAAACAAAAGAAATTTGCCACATAAGATCAACTTCTCCATCTATGTGTGTGTGGCCTGAATGAGGAAGTGTTTTTAAGAGACTGCAAATTGATCCCTGTTTCCCCCATTGTAAAAACTGCTAAGACAGTATTAAAGAGATCTTTTTACATTACCTTCTGTGGTGTTATTATAATTTTTTTTGCTCAGAATAATAATAAAAATGGTATCTTCATACATCTGTGTTAAAGTTGATTAACATACAGTCGTGGCCAAAAGTTTTGAGAATTACATAAATATTGGAAATTGGAAAGGTTGCTGCTTAAGTTTTATAATAGCAATTTGCATATAGTTCAGAAGGATATGAAGAGGGATCAGATGAATTGCATAGTCCTTCTTTGCCATGAAAATGAACTTAATCCTGAAAAAAACTTTCCACTGCATTTCCCTGCTGAGATCATTTCAGTAATCGTCTTGTAAACTCGGGTGAGAATGTTGACGAGCACAAGGCTGGAGATTATTATGTCAGGCTGATTGGGTTAGAATGGCAGACTTGACATGTTAAAAGGAGGGTGATGCTTGAAATCATTGTTCTTCCATTGTTAACCATGGTGACCTGCAAAGAAACGCGTGCAGCCATCATTGCGTTGCATAAAAATGGCTTCACAGGCAAGGATATTGTGGCTGCTAAGATTGCACCTAAATCAACAATTTATAGGATCATCAAGAACTTCAAGGAAAGAGGTTCAATTCTTGTTAAGAAGGCTTCAGGGCGTCCAAGAAAGTCCAGCAAGCGCCAGGATCATCTCCTAAAGAGGATTCAGCTGCGGGATCGGAGTGCCACCAGTGCAGAGCTTGCTCAGGAATGGCAGCAGGCAGGTGTGAGCGCATCTGCACGCACAGTGAGGCGAAGACTTTTGGAAGATGGCCTGGTGTCAAGAAGGGCAGCAAAGAAGCCACTTCTCTCCAAAAAAACATCAGGGACAGATTGATCTTCTGCAAAAAGTATAGCGAATAGACTGCTGAGGACTGGGGCAAAGTCATATTCTCCGATGAAGCCCCTTTCCGATTGTTTGGGGCATCTGGAAAAAGGTTTGTCCGGAGAATAAAAGGTGAGCGCTACCATCAGTCCTGTGTCATGCCAGCAGTAAAGCATCCTGAAACCATTCATGTGTGGGGTTGCTTCCAACTCATCCAAGGGAGTGGGCTCACTCACAATTTTGCCCAAAAACACAGCCATGAATAAAGAATGGTACCAAAACACCCTCCAACAGCAACTTCTTCCAACAATCTAACAACAGTTTGGTGAAGAACAATGCATTTTCCAGCACGATGGAGCACCGTGCCATAAGGCAAAAGTGATATCTAAGTGGCTCGGGGACCAAAACGTTGAAATTTTGGGTCCATGGCCTGGAAACTCCCCAGAACTTAATCCCATTGAGAACTTGTGGTCAATCCTCAAGAGGCGGGTGGACAAACAAAAACCCACTAATTCTGACAAACTCCAAGAAGTGATTATGAAAGAATGGGTTGCTATCAGTCAGGATTTGGCCCAGAAGTTGATTGAGAGCATGCCCAGTCGAATTGCAGAGGTCCTGAAAAAGAAGGGCCAACACTGCAAATACTGACTCTTTGCATAAATGTCATGTAAGGGTCGATAAAAGCCTTTGAAACGTATGAAGTGCTTGTAATTATATTTCAGTACATCACAGAAACAACTGAAACAAAGACCTAAAAGCAGTTTAGCGGCAAACTTTGTGAAAACTAATATTTGTGTCATTCTCAAAACTTTTGGCCACGACTGTACATGTTGTGTAATTGTTTTAGTGTGAGTGTGTATATTATTATTATTATTATTATTTTAATTTGAAGGATAAGTTAGAGGTTTGTTGAAGTACAAACATTTAAAAATAATAATATTAAAGTTAGAAATAGCACAGGACAAACTTAAACTAATAAGGAAATATTTATAAAAATCTAAAATATAGCTTATATTAAAACAATTAACATACATTTTCATACAATTTCCATACATTTTTACATCACCCAAGTTTATAATAAAACATTGTATGACCCTTTTATTATTGTTTGTTAAGTAATATGTATTCCAACAAAGGAACAGTGTAGTATAATATGACACTGTCAAGCATTAGATTTTATTTTCAATAGCAGTTTTGGGTAACCATGGAAATTATTTAGCATGACAAGAAATTATCAGTGAAGACCCACGGGGACCATTACAGTTTCCATTATAACAGTTTTTTTTTTCAGCTGAGTTTTTTTTTTAAGTGTTGTGTCCACATTGTTTTCACACAATCATACCTCAAATGAGATTTCAAAGCAACGACACCGAAATATCAAATAATGTCTCGAAAATTCCTCGGCCTTTTATTTTGAAAGCGCAGTAGTGACGTCAGCTGATGCAGTAGCGGTCAGTGAGGCTCACGCGATTGTTTTGGCATGATGGCAGCTCCTCTCAGTGACAGCAGCCCGAGACCTCTGCAAAATGCCATGAGACTCGTAAAAGTGGCCATTCAGCTGGACACCGGCAACAAACACGAGGTACACATGTTTACATCTTTAAAACCGTTTGGTCCAGCTAAGTAACGGGAGTAACGTCAGCGTAAACACTGTCCGAATATGACAGAAGCCCAAAATTTTACCAGCATTTTACCCCAAAACAACAGCTGCGTGTAAATGTGCTGATAATATCTTGTAAGGGCAAAAAAACCAAAAACGAATTCAGTGTTGGTGTGGAATGTTTACATTTTGATGTCAGTCAGTTTAATGTAATTACGTCTTTCCTAGTATCCTGAAATTAGATTATCTTTAATAAAGATTTGGCAAGGCTAGTTTGAGTTCATCTTGTAATAAACACAAATACATTTCAGGGTAAATAAAGATAATGGAGTATACATTACAGTATATTGTTCTAGTCAAAAGATGCCAAAGGTGTCAAATTTTCTTTCATTTTATCACAATACACACTATCATTATATTGACATATGCTATTTTATTGTATATTAATGTTCAAATGATTATTGTGTACTATAGGTAATATTTTACAACAAGGCCTCACTAATGCACATTAGTTTGCCATTAACAATATGAGTATTTTAAAAACGAACTCTGAATGTTTAAATAAAACATAATTATTTATGGTATTTTGAAGTGCCAACAATAACAGCATCAACTTGCTGTATTTTATTATACAATATCAGCATGTCTGTGTTGTTCTTCTTCCCTCTTTACAAAATTGACCATGCATTTACTACATATAAAACCAATAAACCATGGCGGTTGTTGTTGGTTTTCCCACACTAACCATAGTTTAACAATGTTTTTTATAGTAAAACTGGTTATACAATCAGTGCGCTAAATACATGCTTGCTACACATTTACTTTAAAGAGCCTCTATTATGGGTTTTTAAAAATTACCTTTCATGCAGTGTAACACAGCACTAAGTGGATGAAAACATCCATCCGAGGTTTAAATCTGAAAGTGCACCATGTTTAAAACTATTGATTCTCAAAATAAAGAGTCGTTTATATGAATCATCTTGGTTTCAAATCTTTAGCCATTTCATGATGTCGACATGAAACATTGCCATATATGAGCCGCCAGACCTGGGAAAACTTGAACCCACCCTTCCCTGGAAACACAAGTGAAGTGCAGGGGTGGGGTTGGGATAGTCATCGGACCAATCACCACATATTAGCCTTGCGCAAAAGATGGGTTTGGAAAAGTGAATCGCTGAACAAATCATGTGAGAGTCGTTGGGATAATTAGGTAAAAACAAACGCATAATGCAAAGAAAGTGTTTTTTGACCATGCATGCATGTCAGCCTGTTGTTGGAGACCCCCAATGCCAAAATTAACCTTTTATAATGCATAATAGGGGCTCTTTAACAAAACTATGAAGGAAAGGCAACATGAAAAAAAAAAAGTTAATCAGGACATCGAGTAAAAACTGCAACTTAACTCTATAGCACTGAGTTGATGAATAGATGCAATAAAATCTTCCTTTCGCCCACTGTGGTTATTTATTTCCTTTTACAGGAGGCGTACTGTGAATACTTAAGAAGCATTAACTACATCTCTCACGCTCTGCTTGAAGACGCCACATCTAAACGTAAGTTATTCACACTTCAAACCAGTTTGGAAATGACATTAAGCATCCTCTAACCCTTCACTTCAAAAGATATCTATGCTTTTACACCACAGAGGTTATGTCACAACACATTTAATTTCCTCTGTTAGTCATTGTCATGAGGTGTCAACCAGCTTCCTATCTCAAAAGAGAACAGTAGGACTTTTACGGAAGAGATTTTATGGGTCAAACAACTTAATGTGCTTCATCATGACAACACAGTGAATGCGTATCTTAACTGCTGATTGCATTAAATGGTCCTTAAAGCTACATTAAGATAAAGGTTTGTTCATGGTTAACTTTTCAGGTTTATGGAGATTTGCCTGATTGATCACACAGGAATACATCTCTATTTTGGGATTGTTTGAATGAGCAGTGTGTGAGGCCCGTGACTCTTATGCATGTTGTCTTGCAGAGGAGGGAGAGATGGAGTTTGTGGAACTGGAGAAGATGGTGAAACTGGTTGAGCAATGTTTAGAGAGGGTCAAATCATGCATAATAAGAAAGCAAAAGTCCCCTCCGGCTGTCGCCTCCTCCGCTCCTCTGCCCACCGTTTCAACTATGAATGCAACAAGCCAGCCCAAAATGACAGGTGAGAATTTATTTTCTTATTTTAGGAGATTAAGGAATTACTTTTAATTTGCTTAAAGGTGAAGTGTGTAGGTTTGCACCTAGTGGTTGAACTAGGTATTGAAGTCCAAATTCAATATGTTATAGAGCAGGGGTTCTCAAACTTGGTCCTGTAGGGCCGGTGTCCTGCAGATTTTAGCTCCAACTTGCCTCAACACACCTGAAAGGATGTTTCTAGAAAGCCTAGTAAGAGATTGATTAGCTAGCCCAGGTGTGTCTGATCGGGGTTGGAACTAAAATCTGCAGGACACCGGACCTCCAGGACCGAGATTGAGAACCCCTGTTTTAGAGGGTTATTTTTCACCTGGCCCCTCCTCCTATGACTCCACACAAACGGAGGTTGCCAGATTGACGACATCAATAGGAGCAAGCATGCCTGACGATCAAGCCATACACTGTTAGCTGCTCAGCTATTGTTTACATTTGTAACCATTGCATGTGGATTTTTATAACTCTGTATCTGTGTCTCATTTCGGAGGCTGAAATTGTCCTCCAGAATTTGCATTTTTTTGGCCGTGACTGCATATATTGAAGCAGCATTCATGACTGAAATGAAATACACTGTTTTCCATCAGACAACCCGTGGTGCTGAAATATAATTGGGTACACTGGCAGTGGGCGGAGTTACACAGATCAAAACAAAGACATTCTGACATGGAGCGCACATTTTCAAAGGAGAATTACTGACTTTAGCATTGTTTTTTGGATAATTATGTTCACTTAGCATGTTTCTGACATATCTGCAAACATTTTTATCAAGTCAAAAACTTACAGCACCTTTGGAATAAAGATACTTCTTTATTAAAGTATCTATTTATTATTATTTATTAATTCACTACTGATCAAAAGTTTACTTTTTAAAATTATGCTGAAAATACAGTAATAATAGTAATATTTTGAAATCTTATCGCAATCTAATAAAAAATCTATTTGAATATATTTCAAAGTGTCAGTTATTTCTATGATGGGAAAGCTGATTATTTTAGTATTATTATTTCAGGCTTCAGTGTCACGATTCTTCAGAAATTGTTCTAACATGCTGAACTGGTCATTACTTAATGATGATGCTTATTATTATCAGTGTTGCATTATATTCATGTTTATTGATTTTGTGAAAACCACTAAATAGATCACACTAAATAAAGATCACTCTAAATAGATCACACTAAATAAAGATAAATAAGATCTAGTCCCGGATGCCAGATCCTGTCAGATAAGGTCCGAAAACTTTGTCTGACCAGCACAAATTTTAACAAAGGTTAGAAGGATAGTTCACCAAAAAATGTATATTCTGTCATCATTCACCTTTCACTTGTTCCAAATCAGTTTGGAGTTTTTTCCCCCCTGATAAACACAAAAGATGATATTTTGAAGAGTGTTTGTAAACGGGTTACCAGTGACTTCCATAGTATTTGTTTCCCCCACTATCAACAGAACAAAAAAACTCAGACTTATTTGGAACCACTTGATTTGAGTAAATGATGAAAGCATTTTCATTTTTGGGAGAACTATCCCTTTAATGTACCACAAGCAACAGCAATGGAAAGTTACTGCTTCAAAACATCATCCAGTGACAGTATAAACCTTGAAATAGAGACTTACTTATGAAAACAAGTATTCCTTGAAACCACACAATAAAAAGATTATAGCAATAAGGTAAGAGGAAAATAATGGTAAAGAAAAATTATAGAAAATTTGTAATAATAAGATATATTTTAAAATAAAAAAGACAAATAATCAAGTGGTTAATAATCAAATCATGAACTAATAAATGATTAAATGATCAAATAAAAATGATATATTAATGAATAATGATTTCCAGTGAGTGTTTATATGATTAAATACAATAATTAAATGAAAAAAATGAACAAAGATTAAAAGAATATAAAAGAAAGAAAATGAAGTAAAACATGAATAGTTGCTTTTCTGGAGCAACAGACACAGATTTTGCATTATTTGTATTTAAAATAAACATTTTTGTTGTCTTTACTGTGTCCATGCTGATTATCCATTTTTAAAACGTTTTTCCATACTTACCCCAAACTTTTAAATGGTATATTGTATTGTGGTTTCTACAAAAATATTGTTATAAAGTTGTTTTAATGTTATTATAAGCAAATGTTTCATCTAATCCCCATCATGCAAGAAAAATCACAGAAATAAATAATTTGTGAAATCTATTTTCAAATATAAACGTTTTTTTTAAGCTGTAATAATATAAACAATATTTATTGTAATCAATTAGTACAGCCTTCTTTCAACCTTCTTTCATAATTCTTACAAACTAGTTTATAAATGGTTAACAGCTGGTTACTTGTTTTCATGAGGTACTGGATTCTTGAAAGCAAACTTTTCTTTCTGTAGAAACACCAAATGAGGTATCGTTGCTCTCTGAAACCCAAGATAAGGAACTGCCCACAAGACATCGTAGAGTCCTCTCTGAGGGAGGGGAGGTCAGATCCCCCTTTCTGCCACCTGAGGTTTTTCAGAAACTTCAGACTGTGGAGTCACAAGACAATCGAAAGTAAGTCAGTAAGCCACATAGTTTCATAACAGGAGAATGTGGAGGATCCTTTAGGTGCAGAGTCCTGATATCCATTGATTGATGAGTTCACATCTGGTTCCCAGAGATATGCTGTGATGTATGACACACAAGATAAGAAACATAAACATGACATAAATATCTCTGAATAAAAAATATACATTGCTGTTAAATAATCCTTAAGAGTAATTTAATCTTAATTATGTAATTATGTCTCTTTATCCCAGAGGTTCTACATTTAATAAGGGTGTTATATTTAATATTTCACTATACATTTCTCCATTGTGGCTGTGTTTTTTATTTTATTTTATTAAATTCCCCAAGAACATTATTAAATGCCCCAAGAACATTATGCTTTGATTTACAAGAGACAGAATAGCAACTGCTAAAGTCTTGAAAGAAAAAAAAATACACCTGTTATTTTTTATATTTAATTTATTATGTTATTTCAGTAATAATTCAAAAGTTATTAACAATACAATATGTCGAGTTTGTGTTTCATCTGGATGATGCCTCTGGAAGTGAAAGATTTCTTTCAAATGTAAATAATTGTACATATTCCTCAGTTCACAAATATTATCCACAACTTTCAATGTTTGAATGTTCAGTCGTTTTTTTATTTATTTGTGGTACATATAATGCACATCATTTAGTTGCGTGCACTTCCACCGTTTACTGACCCAGACGATTGATTTTTCAAGGCTATCAGCTCTGTGAAAGAGAAGAAATCTATTCTGCATCCATATGAAGGAAGTTTGTAGTGCACCCACCACATTCTTTTCGTGTCACTGGGAGTAATCACATTAAGAGGTTTGTGTGTGTATGACAGGGAATTAACGCCTATTGAAGAAGCATCACGTCTAAACCAGAAACTGAAGGCTAATTACGAAGCACGGCTGGCAAGACTAACCCCTGGTCAGGCCACTCAAAAAACCTCATTGGTAAGTCTAGAAAATGTAAGTTTGTAAAGCAAAAAAAAAAAAAAGGACTGTAAAAATGCTTGTGTATTATTATTATTAGCCCTCCTGTGAATTTTTTGTCTTTTTCAAATATTTCCCAAATTATGTTTAACAGCAAGGAATGTTTTACAGTTTTACCTATAATGTTTTTTCTTCCGTAGAAAGTCTTATTGGTTTTATTTCGGCTAGAATAAAAGCGGTTTTTAATAAAAAAAAAACATTTTAAAGTCAATATTATTAGCCCTCTTAAGCTATATATATTTTTCAATTGTCTACAGAACAAACCGTCGTTATATGATTTGCCTAATTACCCTAACTTGCCTAGTTAACCTAAATAACCTAGTTAAGCCTTTAAATTGCACTTAAGCTGAATACTAGTATCTTGAAAAATATCTAGGAAAATATTATGTACTGTCATCATGGCAAAGATAAAATAAATCAGTTATTAGAAATTAGTCATTAAAACTATTACGTTTAGAAATGTGTTGAAAAAAAATCTTATTTCTAGTAATTAATTATAATAATTCAAGAGGGCTACTAATTCAACTGTATATATTATGAAAGTATTTTCAAAAAACATTTTCAAGTGTCATTAGCTTTTTTTCATAAGCTTCTAATAACAAAATCATTTTGTGATAGCTTTTATAAAATATATACCTCTGTCTGGAAAAAAACTAACTGGGAACTTGATTTTTTTTTAAGTATTATGGCAACAAATTAGATAAAACAAGTTTATTCAATAGTTAGTAATCCATATTAATACATTTACAAATAATAAATATTAATACATTAATTGGTAATATAATAGTGTAGGGTAAATAAATTAAGATTAGAGACAAAAGAAAATATGTATATGTATATGAAAATGTGCGTGTATAAACAAAATACTTATATAAAATATAAAATTAGTTAACTAATAAATTAGTGTTTGTTACCTTATTTTGCGCGTGCGTAGAACAGCTGTGACGCCACACCTCCTGTTTTAAATGACTGCGCGATTCACTCAGCTCACGTGTCCGTGTACATGTGCTGCTGTGACGCCAGGAGTGAATGTGAGATTCAGCCGGGCGAACAGAGCCAAAGTTTGACCACACAAAGATACCTCATGATTCAATTGCGGTCGCTTGAAGAGCTCAGCACTATCGTAGTTTAATGAGCAGTATCGCTAGTGCTTTCGTTTGAGTTTGGTGGCGGGTTAATATTTGTTATTTGGCGGTATTCAGTCTAGTCCAGTTATCAGCAATGATCCGTAGACGCAGAGAAACACCAATGGATCTCCGCTTATATTGGAAGAAACTCAAGACATTTTGGAAGGTTTGTTTTTGACGTTAAGATTTGTTTTGCGTGTTGTGAAAATAAGGTAACTGTATAATATTACTCGATATTTAAGTTATTTTTATTTTATGGTAGGCTATTCAAGTTGTGTTTTCTACAGTACGTGCAGATTTCTTAAACTGTATATTAATTACTGACAGACTACTTTGTCATTTTCGTTGTGATTTGTATGATATTTTGCAACTAATAAAAATATTTAGGTGAAAGTTGGTGGAATGCCATGGTGAATCACATGTGGAAGCAATGATGTCCTGTTAAACTCCGTGTGAAATCAAAATTTAATAGGTTTATTTTGCTAGCACACACTGTTACTCTTTATGAGAATCTGTTAATCCACTGAAATAAAAAAATTATGGTAATCCTCAATCAAAGTCCATTTCAGCGTTTGGAGTGTGTCCTTCTGTTGACATCAGTTTGACTGCTTCAACCACAATATACTTAACCACCCCCTTCATTTAAATTTAATAAGGTTTCTTTTACACCTTTGATAATGTAATTTAACTAAAATATAGTCAGTTAAATAGACTTAAGCATTCATTTAATTGTTCAAGCGTAAAACGGGTTGAATTACAAATATGAAAATCCATTGAAAATACTGTGGTGAAATGTGCATATTTTAAAGGTCTAGTCTGGTGTGAGACCCACTTTATATGTTATCTCAATCAGTCAGTGAAGATCATTGATTTTAAACTAACCAGATCTCAAACCAAACCACCAAAAACAATAAATATAAATATTTCATCTTCTTTTTTAGCTTATAGCTTAATATTGCATAGCATGCATAATAATGATAGTCTTTGTTTCTTTTTCTTAATACAGACTCTCTCACTCCAGAGGCAGATGATGGAGAACCTGATAATAGCTAAAGCCAGACAAGATGCCGTATCCTTTCCAGTTTGCTTATTCTGATGATGCGCTTAAATTAATTTCACTGGAAAGCGATTCTGTTGTAAAATTTGTCTGGAGTTTGACATGTGTTAAAACATGGTAGCTTGTGATGCTCTGTTTGGACTCTTCTTGGGGTTGTTCAAGAACACATTTTTTCCAGTCAATAAATTATGTCAATCAGTTATGCTATTGTAAAGACTATTTCATAAGTTTGCAAGTTCATCAATTTTTTTTTTTGAAGTCTTATTTAAGTTCCAACATCAATGGTTGACCTTTGAGATGCTTATGTTACAAATGTCTGGGCGGCAAGGTTTCAGATTATCCACACTGCTGTGATCTTTTATATTTTCCCTGCAAATATAGTATACAATTCCTGCAGTATTTATTTATTGTAATTGTTTTTTCTTTTTTTTTTAGAAATAATGAATAATTTTAGGTCAAACTTATCTTTCTTTTTTTCTTTTCTTCAAAATGCTCTGCCTTAATACTATGTTGGAAAAACTGAAAAGCAAACATAATGCTGGGTGAGTATAATCAATGTGTATTGAGCAAGGTTTGCCTTTTACTGATATATTTTTTTTATTATTATTATTATTTTTTCTTAATGTAATTTTATCAAACTGTTGAGAGTTTTCCTGAGCACTTGCAGCTTCAAAGAAAAATGGAGGAGAGGAGACTCCGGCTGCAGGAAGAAGCTAACAGGTGAGGCTGTTGTCCTCCCATGGACCTTTTAGATGTATTCAGATGGTCATTTGTGGCTTACAGTTGTACATGGCGTTTTGCCTTATATAGAGTTTCTTGGGGTGTAGTACATGACATACGTATGGCAAAGAAAGCCTTGTTCACATTTTTTATAATTTTACTGTATTAATTTGTGTGCACAAAATTGTGCATTTTGTAGGAGGTTTGCAACCTGTGGGACTATGACACCTGAGGAACAAGAGCAGCGAGTTCTGTATGCAAGTGTGCTTGAATATGAACAAGATCATGTAAGTATTTATATTGTGTAGCACATAATTTGTAATTTTGTATGTAGTGCATACAAACTTCAAAACATGCAAAAAACGTACACATACAAACACATACCCGTTTTTTTGTATGTGTACAAAAAAGTTTTGAAAGACACCTTTTCTTAAGCCTGTAATTATGGTCAAAAATAGGAGTAGTATTGTCAAATATAATTACAATTTAAAATAAGTTTCCAATCATTTTGATACATTTTAAAATGTGAATTTTTGACAACAAACTAATATGATTTGTTGCAGAGGAAACATTTTTACAGCTCAAAACACTCACATGAATTTTGTTTTGTAAAACATTTTCTTCATTATATTATGAATAGAGCAATCTAAAGAACATTCGTTTTAAATGTAAATATTTTGTAACAAAAGTCTTTACTTTCAAATTTGATACGTTTAAAACATAATTTCTGAATGGAACACAAATGTATACATTTCCTCTAATTATTTAAACGATTTAATCTCAGGAATGGCCAAAAATTTGGAAAGCCAAGCTTAAAAAGTCTCCAAATGATCCGACACTGGTTTCAGGTCTTATCGCCTGCCTTCTCAGGTAAATTCATAGTGTTAGATCATTTGTAAGAAATGAATGAATTTCTTCAATGACTTACTTCATCTGTTTCCATCCATTTCCAATCCCAGCTACCCAGATCACCCAGTCATGAAGTTGCTGAAGAGGCTTCAGTATCGGGTGTATAACAGACTGTATCCTATAGTGAGCCAGTGTTCTCCTCTAAACACAACACCTGGTCACTCGCTGCCCTTAAAGCCCTCCCGAAGTGCCCATAGCCTCCTCCTCTCAGACTGTCCCATCTCTCCACAACATCAGCAGAGCCCCTTCAAATCTGCCCTGACACACAGCTTATCTGACGCCTCCATCTCACTTTCCCCATCCCACGATCTCAACGCCAATGACACCAAGTCTGAGGCCGACCCTGACGATTCCTCAAGTCTCCTCACCATGGACAGAGAAAACTCTTTTGAGGATCTGGAGAAGTTTCTTACTCAGCTGGACTGGGTTCCTTCTCACAGTGGTGATGATACAGACCATGATGTGACCTTTGAGTCTCATATTCATGACCTCAAGGAACGTGCTCTGAAGGAGCATTTGAAGGCCATCGTCAAAGATATCCACAATGCGATCGGTAAATAATTGCTGGTTATTCTGTGATTGTAACTAGATACATGAAATTGTGAGTCCAGCCTTAGAAATCCCCTGTTATAGCCAGGGGTATCTGTATACCATGTATCATTCGTTTATAGAGTGTCATAATCTACCGTAAACGTGTTTGTCAAAAGGCTCTTTTATGAAATGTACTAGCTGGTTTATTTTTTGTGGTTAATGGATTTGTTCTTGTGTGCAACAGATCGCCTGCTGTCTCTCTGTCTTCTGTCTTTTGAATGTCTCAACACTGCAAATTCTAAGGACCAATGTGTGGCCAGCATGGAGGAGGTGTTTTTCACACCTATTTGGCGCCCTCTGTTGGCACTGTTTAGGTAGGCCACCCATTCTTATAATTTGGTCACCATTCAAGTTTGTTGTTTGAAGGGTTTGTTTTATGCCAACTAAGGCTGGGTAACATTAATGATAATATAAATGAAATTTTGTATTGTATTGTTGCATTATTATATTTAAAATTGATAGTTTTTAAAAAATATATAAACTTTTTTTTATGTTTTGCTGCTTAATATCTTTTGTGGGAAACATGATACCACACAATACCATTTTCCCCACTTTTCTTTGAATAAAATGATTTAAAAAAATGTCTACTTTGTAAATTGTAATGTCCTTTTGATCAGTGTATTGTGTCATTTCTGAATATTAGTATTTTTGTTTAGTTACATTTTTACCGACCTTAAAATTCAATGTAAGAAACAATTAGATTCTCTGTAGCACAGATTTAATGTTTAAATAAATTTTAAAACAATATAATACACAAACTTGAACTTAAATTGTGTTCATTAAATATATATATATATTTTTTTTTTGTTCTTTCAGATTACTTTGTTGGATGGTAGTGTCATTACATAAATGATCTAGACTTTGTGCAGTAGATGGCACTATTTAGCTAAAAATCAGTACGTTTAACTTGACGATTTATATCATATACTTGGCTTTCAAGTTACAGCATACTGAAAGTAAATCAGCAGTAATCAAAATAATAAATCAGAAATTAATCTTCCCTTTCAGCTGCTATCAAAAATCAGTTATTAAAGCACCTTTATGGCTGTTGTATGGTTATGTCATATGTGTTTGCTCTTATGCTTCAGGAAGGTGCATGGAGAGCGGGAGCTGGCTGTGGAGAGCAGCATGCGTCTTTACCATCATGTTTTACCTGGTGATGTTGGTGTTGCCTCCAAATTGTTCCCAAGAGACCCAGCTGTGCTGCATGGTTCCTACCCATATGAGTCAGCAGTACAGGAACTGAAGCTTCTGTGTAGAGAATATTGTCCTCAGAAGAAACTGGAGTGCATTGGTAAGATGTCAGACATGTACAACTGTATGGTATTTCAAAACTGAAATGGAATTAGAATTTAAGTGAAATATTTTAAACAGGTTCAGTAAAAACATGTAAACAGATTAGCAAATGGATAGATCGCACTTTTTAGGGGAGATCAACCCACAAAATGTATTGGCTTATGTTTATCTCTGTATATTATTATGTGATAGGAAACATTGTTAAATTTTTTTTTTTTATTTTTTTTTTTTTTTATTTTTTTTAATAATTTCTGCCACATGAGAAAAGTAATGGTTTTATAAATGATATTCTTAAGTTATATTCTTGTGCTTAATAGTCTAAATAATGACAGTGTATAATAATTTATATTCATCTCAATTGACATTTTCTATAATAATTTGATTATCTCATAAATTACTATAATATGTATATGAAGATTATCAGGCCATAATTAAGACTTGGTATATCACTGACTTTAATAATCATAAAATCAAGTCAGTTATTACAGTCGTAATTGTAGCAAAATTGAAGGTAGTCATGGTATTTTATCATTTTGACATTTGCCTTTTAAAGTTTAATTTGATGGAATCAATGTTAATGGGAAAAATTGAGTTAGTTGGCATAAATAACAAATTATGACCTCTTATAATTAATTTGGTATAATAATACGACTTGGTGTCTATTAATTTTGACTATCATCATGATCACATTAAGAAGGCATAGAAAGCACGAGCTCAAATCAGTATTAGCTTGTTTTGTTTCATATATGTATTAGCTTTCATATTGGTGTCCATAAATTGTACCTTTCCACAAATTTTGAAAATGTGATATACAAGTTAAATGATAGATACTGTTTTTTATTGTGCTTTTCGTTCTAGTTCGAACTCTACGAATTATCTGTGGCTGTGCTGAAGACTACCGCCTCTTACAAGAAAATGACCCTCCACCCAAATCAGCAGCAATGTGAGTATGCACAAGTCTTATAAACTGTTGTTGTAATGCCCTGTCACTGTCCTTTTTACAGAAATTTAGGTAGAAATAAAGGACCTTGATGCTGGAGTTTGGGAACACTATTTGAGAACAATCTCCTGCTTGTCCGCTGGTGTCAGACTTCATCAGACCCTACAGAGGCCAAAGCTCAGCAGGGGTTTTGTCTTGACCCTCTGGCCCCCGCAGGGCACATTTAGAGCTCACTTCCTTTCTAAGTGGGTCGCCCTGTCTGGAGCAGACTTTGGCCTTGATGCACTTTTAGGGAGGGTCTGAGTGCACAACTGCTTAGGTCAGCTGATCCAATTATTATAACCAAAAGTGAGCTTATCTACTGCAGATAGAGACTTTTTGGCTCTGCGTATGTTGTAGTTCGTTAAATGTTCACACAAGTTTTGTTAAATGAATTTGTGTTATTGAGATTGAAGGGTCGCTTTTCTTAATTCAAAAACCTTGAATGGGTGCGAGAAATGCCCTGATTTGTGATTTTTATTTTGTGAGATGATTCAGGTTTGTTAGGGTGAATGCATTTAGATCAAATTCCCTGTGTTAAATCTCCCACAGACCTCAGCTTCAGTCTCTTGAAAAAGATCTTAAATTTGTTCTGTGCTGGGAGATAACGTGGGCCGTTGTGAAGTTTGTAACCTCTTGACTCTGCCACACCCATCAAAACCAGCTGCATGTTCATCTTTCTCGCTCGATTTCCTGCAACGTACTAGGGAATATGAATAGAATGAACACGTGCATCATACAGTGTCTACATGTGTCTCTTTGCATCAGTTTGTAGAGCTGTGGCTTGCTGCTGACGCACATGCGCAGCAGTTTAGCACCCCATGACAACGGATGATGTAGATGCTTGTTTTTAGAGCACCCGTCTTTAACTCTTATGGGTGACTTGCAGTTGTGGTACTCAAGATCAATGTTTAGCTGAAATGTACCCATTTGTCAAGTGCTATTTATCCTGTATATCAATGGAATTGACTCATTCATGATGGACATTCCCCAGATTTTGTGCTAACACTTTACTTGAAGGCGATGTTTATTATAATCTCATGAATATGAATGAAATTTTATAAGTTTTATGCATGCTTATGACAATTGTCATTAAGTGTCATTCGATCAGCTATGTCATTTAAATGCGAAGATGGCATTGTTTGAGATGTCTATGACAACTTGACACAAATACATCATAACCTAATTTAAAGCTTTTTTAAAGCTTTTTTGATAATTTACTGTTATATGATTAATTGTGATATTTGTTCTTGGTCATTCTCCCCACCACAATTTTATTTTTCTTGCCATTTACTGTTGGGTGTTTTCCATTCCGTGCTTGAATATCAGTTTAATGATTGGACTACAAAGGCATCTGTGATCCGAGTGTGTCATTGTGAGACTTGCCCTGATTTTGCCCTGGCATCACAGCCAAGGCACATTCTGCCTTTTGTTTTGCTTTTAAGTTTTGTTTGGTTGTGAGGGAGAATGAATGTCCTCATGCATGCATGAACATGAACAATTTAGCCATTTTTCTCACCCTTTTACAGTTGTTTTATTCCATTGTCTCTCCTCTTTCTCACTTGTTCTTTCTTCTCCTTTTTGGATTACATTTGCTCACACTTGAGTTTATATTGTTGTGTTCCTCTCCACAGCGGTCATTTCCTCTAGGTCTCCATCTTTGTCTTTTAAGCATGAGTGGGCATATTAGTCCTCATTACATCCTTTTCTTGCAAAGTTCATGCGTTGACTCGCTTTTTTCATTTTAATGGCCCTTAAACTTTGGTTTTATTTATTCTAAAGTTTACACGACTAAACTCAAGTTCTGCTCACATTGTGCCGTAATTTAACAAACAGGCTTGAACAAGCTAACATCGGTGTTCTCCCATCACACCTTTTTTGTGCATGAGTGTTATTTTATTAGCAGCAGAAGTAGTGCTGAAACAGAGATGAGGATGGTATGTAAAGCTATTCTCACCTGGATGAAACGTATCAGGTGTCCTGCAGTCCGACAGGAAAGGGGACACCCGGTTGCATTCTCACGCAAGCGTCCCTTTAGTGCTCAAATCATGTTTGTGTATTCCTTGAGAGTAAAGAATCCTTTAAAAAAATTAATTATCTGTCTACTTCATATTTAATGGTTTAATTTCTCCCTTTTTTTTTCTCAGAGGTGCCGATGACCTGTTGCCCATTCTGGCATTCGTGGCTTTGCGCAGTGAAATGCCTCAGCTGGTGTCTGAATGTGCTGCATTAGAAGAGTTCATCCATGAGGGGTAGGTACTCGGAGTCTGTACCTAGTGCCTTGTAGCTTAAAATTATAGTTCAGGCATAAAATGATAATTTACTCAGCCTCAAGCCATACTATGTCTATGACTTTTAACATCCAAACCCATTCATCTGAAAGAATAAATGAAAAAAAAACCAATACATTTTCCATACAGTAGGAAAGCGATCGATTTATTATGGTTTGGGGTTGATGAACGAAGCTACATTTTCATTTTGATTATTTATTAAAAAAAAAAAGTGTGTGTGTGTGTGGAGTGTCGCATAAAAAGTATTTCCACTTAAACACACTTACATTCACAACCACATATAATTGCATACCACAACACAACCATTTATAATTGCATAATTTAGATTAATATGGCCATTTTAAGATTGCAAATTTGAAGCCTGTTAAGAATGACATTTTGTTTTTGCTTATGTGGCACTGGGTTGAAATATTGCATTTTTATTAGGTTTATATGGGATTTTATTTGCCCTATATGCAATTTATTATTTATTTTTTGTTTGTAAGGGGAACTAAAGGGTAAAACGTATTTATGAAAGGAAATGATGAACAATTACAATTTTTCCTAATTGTTTGTGTTAAAAAAGCTGAAATGATCACACAAATTAAGTGAAAAATGTCCAAAAGGGTAATAAATAGGATGTTCACTTAAACTTTCCTAGTATAATAATGTCTTTGCGATTTTTTTTTTTTTTTTTTTTTTTTCCCTTCTTCTCTCCCTCCCCAATTTTGATCAGTTTAATGCAGTCTTGTTAAATAAGTATTTAGGACAAAATCTCACTGGCATGAAATTAGCCTCAAATCCTGATATAGCAGGAAACGCAAGCATGCACAAGAATGTAAAAGTTTGTCAGACTGATAGCGCTATGGGTTAAACACTAGTGTTACATTGGGTTAAAGATTTAGATTTGCAGCTAGAGTAAATACTTTGCAGTGGAAAATGGCACATCTTAGGCATTCGCTAAAACAGATTGGCGTTGTCATTTTTTTGGCATCAGTTGTTGATTAATGTTGGGTTAGATGAGGCTGGGAATTTTGGCTTCTCTCATCATTTTGAGAGATGGGGGCAGTTTTTTTTGAGACTGATGGGGGCAGTCTTTTTTTGAGACTGATGGGGGCAGTCGTGGGGGGCAGTCGTGGCCTGGTGGTTAGAGTGTTGGACTCGTGATCCGAAGGTTGCTGGTTCGATACTCGGTACCAGCGGGAATTGGGGGTGGGGGGAGTGAATGACCAGCACTCTCCACCACCCTCAATACCACGACTGAGGTGAGTCCCTTGAGCAAGGCACCGTTCCCCCCAACTGCTCCCCGGGCGCCGCAGCATGGCTGCCCACTGCTCCGGGTGTGTGTTCACGGTATGTGTGTGTTCACTAACTGTGTGTGTGCACTTGGATGGGTTAAATGCAGAGCACAAATTCCAAGTATGGGACACCATACTTGGCCACACTACACTTCACTTCACTTCATTTTATGTGCCAGTCATTTGGGCATGTATCAAGTATTGACAGAACACCAGCTTGCTCGCTATACCAATAATCGAAATGTCATGTATCTCAGAATATTTCACCTAGAAAAATACCCTCCAGTCTAAAACATGTGGGAATAAATTCATAAAACGACATTGCAGTTCACACAGGTAATATTACTCCAACTTTGGTGCCAGCTTTCATTTTTGTGTGTGTGAGAAGAGTAAATCGGCAAGATCTTGTGTCAAATGATCACTTACACAAATGGTTTCCTGAATGGCATTGTGGGTATTTCTGTCACCCCTCCTGCGCTGTACTCTCGCGTGTCTGCTCAGACCACAGCCCTGAGCTCTGTTTATCAGTATAAAACTGGACATTTTTACAGGCTGGTTAGATCGCCTCTTAACAAGGAATGTTGGGGATATTCTGGTTTGGGTTTTCTCTCCTTGTAAAAATACAAATAAAATTTCTTAAGATGTTTATGCAGCTTGGTGGCTTGGAGCTGAGGGTGGAGCTCTCTACAGCGTGAGTGAAGCTGTGATAGGAAGTGTACTCGTTTTTAGGCGCATTGGACAGGTTTTGTTTTATTAGGACTACTGTAGATGAGGTGTCCCCATTAATTTAATGTTTTAAAATGTAGCATATGAAATTGTAAGTAAAGTGGCAAAATAATGTTCCATTAGCTATGTTTCCATCTAAAGATGTGGATTAAATTTGTGCAAAACTGGAACTGAAACTTCCATCTAATGAGTCAATAATAATAATAATAATAATAATAATATCGTCACTTCCTGATAAGCTGGTGCCAGATACCAAAATAACAAATGGAATTTGGTAGCTATGGCAGGAGAACCACCTGTGAATCATTTTTCTTGTATAATGATAAATTGCTTACACCTCAGATGACAAAGATGAAATGCAATGAAGGCATGTTGGCTTTTTGGAGGCGTGAGATGCTCTTTGGGACAGTTCTAGAATGTAATAATACTGAACCACTGTGATGGCGAACTTTGGATAAGGCATTTTAGAATGACCAAAACAACATTTCAGAAATTGTGTAATGTTGTCAGTCTACTAGTTTGTCTATTAATGCTGTCTCATCATGTTCATTTGTTATTAAATGATCTGTTAAAACAGTCACTTTTTTTGTTTATTTTAAACGTGCATACTGGAATATATTCAGTAAATGTTTTGCCATAGTAGTGTATGCACATTTTCTCTTAATAGATAATAAGTTTGTCTTACTTGTGTGCATAAGTTGTTTTTGTTTGTTTGTTTTATGTGCATTTTCATAATTTATTTGCATCTTGGCATTTCAATTAAGCACTTATGCACATATTCAAAATGTGCATTAAAATAGAAACATGGCTATAGTCATTTAATGCAACGTGTATTTGTTAAAATTAAGCAACTTCCTTATATTATTTTTTGTTAACCTGTACTTAATAAAATATTATAGATTAAGTGATCATAGTGGTCACTGTTTTTAAATAATTAAATATTTATATTCATATCTCATAACCTTGCATTTTTGTTGCCATTTTGTTTTGAAGTATTGGCGCATTGACATGTCTAATTTCAATTTAATGTTTGTATTCTGAACTGAAAAAATGGAAGAAATTTAAATCCCCCTACAAAGAACACTCTTCACTTGGTCACCATATTTGCAGTTTTTCTGGACAGCTGTTTCAGGCATCCACGACCAAGTCTTATATAAATCCGGAAATCTTAACCTTTTGACAGTCTAACTTGCAGTTAAGTTACATATTTCATATTTGAAGCAAAATATGACATGAACTATCCCACAATGCTCAACACCTATTTTTTCATAGCATAACAAAGATAAATCACCTCTCAAATTAAAGAAGGCTTCATAGCTCAGAAAAATTGTTTAACATGACAGGGTAGATATTGGCTTTCATTCTTGAGTGAACTTTTTTTTGTTTTTGTTTTTCCTTCATGAACTAAACAGTCTATGAGAAGATCCTGCTCTCTGGATTTCTCATTTTCTCCTCTTTTCACATTCTTTGACACTTTACATGATGACTCTTGGCTTGAGTTTGATCTCGTGTCTCTGTCTCATTAGCAGAGGGGTTCATCTGAAGTTGGAAAAGCTCTTGTTTTCCCTTGTAAGGAGAAGCACTAATGTGGTGTTTATTTTTGTGTACAGGTATCTGATCGGAGAGGAAGGATACTGCCTGACCTCGATGCAGAGCACGCTGACGTATGTAGAGTCAATGCCGCAGAGTGCAGCTCCACCGCCGGCTGCCAAACCCACCTGACAGAGGTACAGCCACTGACTTCAGTTCAGCTTTATACACTCACAGTTCAGCTTTATACACTTACACCTCTTCTCCATGGCTGCTCACCAAAAGAAACTAGTGAGCCTCTTTAAACTGTTTTGTATCACAGCCTTTTTTTATTATCAATTTTTTTTAACCATAAAAGTTTGTAGTTAACTATATTAAACCTGCTCTGAAGTTGTTTTCGATACTTAGTCAAAAAAATAGTTGAAAAAATATATAACACAAAAAGCTATTTGGTGAAGACTTAAGTTTAACTTAATGTTTTAAAAAATGTATAACTTAAATGTTTTTTTTAGAATTCATAAATTGAATTTTATAAATATTTTTAGTCTAATATTAACCTTAAATGTATTCTATAGTTTTTGTAAATTGTGCAACTTTATATTCTTATGACCAATCATATTCTTATATATCATCATCATCATAATAATAATAATAATAATAATAATAATATAAAAAATAATACGTTTTAATATTTAGATATAATTTTTAAAACTAAGAAAAACACCACAAATGACAACCAAAACTAAAGGAAACAAAAATAATCTATTTAAACTATTAAAAATTAAATATGAACACTTAAATACTGAATTGTTTAAGTTTTGAAAACTAATTACTTAATGCTAAATTTAAAGGGTTGTTTTCCCTGTCATTGCACAAATATATTGTATGTTTTTATAATGTATTTTTAATCATAGATGCGTTGGTGTGCATAAGATACTACTTTCATAAGACTTTTAATTCCTATTTCGCAGGATAAACTAAACTAATCCTACATGACAGTGTTTATCAGAACTCTTTTAGACACATTTATCTTATTTTCTTCGTATATTTAACTTAGTCACTGTCATGCTGTCTCACATTTAAACTCATGTTGTTCATCTATTGCTGAACATTTTTAATGAAATTGTAAAGAGTGTCAGGGTGGTGAATCTGGATCTTCTCTACATGTGCTACTTTGGATGCATTACATCGACCTCACTGAACTTTGAACTTCACAACTTGAAGTGTTTGTTTTTTTGACCACAGGGTGAAGTTTCTATTTAAGGTCGTGTTACTGAAATAATGATACTCTACGGTGGCTTAAGTTCTAATTAGATTACCCAATGGAGACTGTTAAACATGCCAGAATGTCAAACAAGCTTTCAGCCACTGCCAGAGCGATTGAGAACACTTTCATTCACTTTTACTTGAGGAATAGTCTCAGCTCTTAAAGTATCTGGCTGGCTCACGTTGTTCTCGTTCATCCAGCTTAATTGGAACCGCTTGTGTTTTGCTTCCAGGTGCCTTAACCAACAAAAAACATCCCGTCTTGTTTTGAGGGAGATGCCGCATCTCCTTTGCTCAGCCTGTTCAGTCCCAGATCAGGCCAGGCTTCGAGTTCTGTTCGCATCGTCCCGATTTACTGCTTTTGAGGGACTGGAGGGAGTTATTCATCCTGTTTGGGCTCTACAAGTTCATCGCAATGTGGTTAGAAGCGAGATTGTGTTAGAACCAAATCAGAAAAAAATGAAGTTTAGATGGGAGTGAATGGAATGAGCCAGATGTTACATAGGAAACTGTAAAAAGATTAGCTTAAATAAATCTATTTTTAAATGTGTGTATATATTGTAATTCCACTGGCTTTTTTTTATTTTTGTCAAATTGAATTTCACAGAGCGTTTTATGAAAGCAAATATAAATGAAAGACTAAAGCACTATTAGCATTTGTCATTCTATTTATTAAAAGAAACAAGTTTTTGTAATCTTTTAGCTCAGGATTTTAGCTTCAGAATGGACAGAGCTGTGCAAGAAAATATACCACTAAGCATCATGTTGTGCAGTGTAGGTTTTATGTAGTTTTTTTATTTATAAAAAAAAAAAAAAAAATCTTAAATCATAATTTAAATGCGTTTCACTACTTGTCAAAAGTCAAATTAATGTGAAAAAAAAGTATAGATGTGCAACAAACACTAATGCTGCTATGCCATCTGTCTAAAATCAGATGTTACTTGAGGGGATTTGAAAAAAAAAAAAAAAAAATAGGCTTAATAAATTTTGTGCAAAGGCAGTAATAAATGTTTATGTCTGTTAGAGCAGAATGTTTGTTGCTGAAGACTGGTAATGTGAATTATGAGGAATGTAAATGGAGCCTCTTTATCGAAGAGACTGCGACCATGTATTATTATTATTATATATGTATATATTTTTTTTACGAACCTTTTCCAAAGTTCTCTGAACTTAGGATTGGATCTTGCACATGAGCATGGTTTAAAAATGCATGGCATGTGGATTTTCTAACAATAAAGACATGTGTAACTCTTTTGAGAGTTTCTGGTTTTATTTCCTCTTTATTTTAACTATGCTCCCGACCACCTTTTTAATCGATCAGTTGAAATATGTGAAGGGCAAAAGCAATGGCTGGGAGAAGGGATTGCGCGGAGGGAGGCCGGGACGCCTGATGGGCAGATGGCTGGATTGTTCTGAAAGTTTCCGGGCCAAAGGAGAAAACATGCCACTCTGAATCAGGAGGCTTAACCTCTGTCCTAGAATACCCTCTGTGTGGATGACGATTACTTTAATGGCTTCACTGTGTGACTCTTTGTCTATGGGCGGCCTTTTAAATCCCTTCCAGTCCGCTTGTCTTGTCCCTCTATATAAATGCCCCAATTCCTGTCTGTGTTTTTGAGTTGGCACCCAAAATAGTCTGTGACAAGCCTTGGGGTTAGGCATCAAAACACAGCAAGAGTGCTTTGGGAAAGTTTGCAAACGCTGATCTGCAGTATACGAGTTTAATCCGATCTGTATAGAAATGGATAATGCAGCTAGATGGAAACTTTGTCATTCATCAATATGACTGTACAATAATGAGTTAGTCGATCTATTCAATACTTATTTCTCTAATTGCGACAGAGATTCTGCATCCATAACATTTCATCAGTGATAATTCAGAATTATGGTAGCAATTGACTTTAAATAGAATTCATTTCATTCATTTATTCCCCTAGTGTCTAACATTCTTCAATGTTTTTTGTTTAATAAAGAAATATGGAGAGAAATGTGAGTACATTTTCATTTTTAGCACTTAACTTTCCTGTTAACTGTGATTTTTCTCACACTTATTGTTCGGACAGATGTTAAAAGGTTTGTAAGAACATGAGATGAGGGTGAGTAAATGAAAGAATTTTCGTTCTGAGATAAACCGTCCCTGCGAGTGTGAGTTTTGTGTTTGAAAATACTGATCAGAAACCATGTCTTTCTGGCTCTTGTCCTGTATGGTCTCACGGAATGGGACGTCTTTGGTTGCCAAAGTGGATACTTAGTTTTCTGTTGTTTTTCATTTTTCAATTCCCAAACTATTTTTGAAATAAGGACTACAAGTCAGATAGTTAATGAAAGCCAGGCAGCTAAAGTCATATCACACCCACAACTTTGTGGCTCATGTCATGATATTGGTTACTTCAAAGAAACTAGGACTCTGGGAGATTTTCTCTTTTTTTAAATTATTTTTAATTTCCTTAGACACTCAATATAAATGCACTGGTAATGAACTATTTTACATGTATTAGAATAAGACACTATATTTAGGTGGCGTGAACAGATTGGCACAGATTTTGGTTTGTAATTCAGATTTAAAGGTGTTCACTTAACAATGAAGATTGTCATTGTGTACTCGCCATTACATTGTTTCAAGCATATGATTCATGCAAAACAGAAAATATTTTTTATGAAAGCTTGTTTACAACATAAAATAATAAATGTGACTTGTCATAATTCGTAATTTATAAACCCACAATTGAGCGCGTTAATTCCATTATCTCACAATTTTGCAGTGTTTTGCAATTATAACTCTCAGAATTGCAAAAGTTGCCATATATTAACTTGAAATTTTGAGGTAACATCGAGATTCAGACTTTACTCAGAATTACAAAAAAAGCTTGCAGTTGCAAAGTAATTTTTCCCAATTCTGACTGATTTTTCTCCGAATTGCTCACAATTCTTCTCAGCTTACAATTTTAATTCTTCATAACTATGATGCTCAGAATTGCAAGAGAACCTCAAATCATGAGATTCACTGAGATTAATCAGATTTGCGAGCTTCTTCTCAAAAGTTTTCTTGCTGTTGTGTGTCTCTCATAATTACAAGTTTATACAAAATGTTTTTTAACAGAGTCAGAATTGTAAGTCCTTTTTTAAAATATTAATATTTTTAATCCATTTGTGGAAAAATCCATTCATATATTTTGAATGTTTTTGAGTGATATCTTGAGTTTTAATCTTGTATTGTTCTACAGAATGAAGTCAGTCATACAGTTTTAGAACCACACATAATAACAGACTGTTGATTTTTGTTTGACCCATCACTTTTAATAAGGTAATACAATGCAAAACCACAGCCGACACACTGACGACAGCCTCCTTTCCCCTCATTAATCAGACACTTCTCCTTAATTCATATTCTTTTAATGGCAAATTTACATTCTTTACATTCATGTCGTTAAAGCGTTTATGCAAATATCATGACAACCGTAAACAAAGACTACAATGTCCTTCAGTCTGGAGGCCGGCCATTTCTGAATCCGTCTTATTACGGGCCACACGGCTGGGAATAATTGGAGCCGTGGAAGCAGCAGCCAGATCAGTGAATGAGGGCAGAGAGTCACGCTACGGGGACGCAAGTGTGCCAACAACCTGCCATGTTTTTCTTCTTTTTTTTTTTCCTCTCCCCTACTCCAAGCACGAAAAATAGTTTGTTTTAAGATCCGTTCTCACACACGTCTCTCTTCTTCAATGTCAAGTTTACATGTCTAGGGCTGCGTTTACGCTCAACTGCACTCCGAAAGCATCTGTACCATTCTATCGGCTATTATACTGATTTGTTTTGAGCACACAGAGTATTTCAAGGCTATGACTGTACTATGACGACAAGCTGAGGATTTTTCGATACACAAATTGACGTTTGGTTGACATGCAATAAAACACGCAAGACTAACAGTATACAAAGGGAAAATCTGACAGGCTTTATTACAGATTGTCCTCCAAGATGACGGTTTTTAGATCGGCTGGACAGCTCACGGGGAACACTGTGTGGGATGTATTGCGCCGCTCCACCAGCGTAGCCACAGCCTCCCCTAAATCCAAGTGGTTCAGGTACCCGGGGGCCATTCGGTCTGGGGCCGCCACACCTGTGTTGATTTTCACCTGTTGGAAGATGAAGACAGAGGAGCAGATATGAAGAAATACTTTCATGATACGTCTCCAGTCATAATCCAAGTTATGGCTGGAGTTTAACCCTGTAAGTGTGATGTTGTGTTTGGGGACACACATTGCTGACGCACCTGGTTGAGTTTGCATGGCACCTCTGGATACTCCTCACGCAGGACCTGACAGAAGGCCAGAGCGCTAGCGGCTCCTACGGTCAGGAACCCTGTACCGGGCATCAGCACTTTCTCTCCAGCTCCTCCTGCACAACAGAACAAGCATCTATATTAGTACTTTTGGTCCCACTTTACAGTGCCCTCCACTGATATTGGCGTCCTTGGGAGTGAGCATTTAATAATTATGCATTTAATTAATAATGGATTTGTATTGTTTAGCCTTTTGAGCTTACTCAGAATAAATAAATAAAAAAACCAAAGATGCTTGAGTTTATGGATGAGGCTTTTTTTCCCTTAACCATTCTAAACAATTTGTGGTGATAAATGTGCTTGATTTGTATTTTCTGACCCAAGACTAACTTAATTCGAATAACTTTTTTGAGATTTTTATTTTTTGCTTGTTTTTTGGCCATTTATACAATACTTTTAACAGTGCATAGGGACAAGATAGTCACATGTCTTCTTCCATGTTTCTTTATAACACTTAAAGTTGACTGGAATTTCCTAAATATTGCCCTGCTGGTGGAATGGGTATCAGTCATGTTTTTGATGTTTTATTTTAGCCAAGTTCCAGTTTGTAAAGCTCAACAACCTTTTGCCACAAATCACATCCTTTTCTTTGGTTTTATATTTGGTGCCAATCAGGGGCGTCGCTAGACCCCATTTACTGGGACATGTGCCTCAGTAAATGCTTTGAGTTACAGTTTACTTTATATGTAAGTGTATTAATTAAGAGTGGTAATCTCAAAATTACGATGTTATTCTCTATGTACATCCAAACCCGTCCCCCAGTCGAGCTTTATGTCTAGCAACACCCCTGGTGCTAATATTAGTGGAGGACATTGTATATTAAGTGTATGTTAATAATGCATACTTGCATACAATTTTAGGTACAATTTCACTTTTGTGTTCAAGTTGGCGACAGGTTTGGTGGTCTCACTGGTCTGGGTCCATGTAGGTTTAAGGGTTGACTAGATGAACGACTGGATATGTTAAAAATAAGGATTCCAAACTGGAGTTTCACTGTGTATATAATAACTGATTGTTATTACCCAAAGAACCTTTTATGAGAAAGAGCGTAGTTTGAGGAACTTTTAAATAGTCTAGTTTTTTCTACTGAGAAGACCTTTAATGGAATGAAAAGTTTCCATGGCTGTAGAAGGTTTTTCATGGAACCATCAATGAAAACATTCATTAATTCATGTTCCTTCGGCTTAGTCGTTACAGTGGAATGAATCACCAACTTTTCCAGCATATGTTTAACACCGCAGATGCCCATCCAGCTGAAACCCATCACTGGAAAACATCCATACACTCTCATTCACACACATACACTAAGGCCAATTTAGATTATTCAATTCACCTATACCGCATGTCTTTGGACTGTGGAGAAAACCACAGAAAAGGTGGAGAAAACACAGGGAGAACATGCAAACTCCACACAGAAATGCCAACTGACCCAGCCGGGACTCGAACCAGCGACCTTCTTGCTGTGAGGTGACCGTGCTAACCACTGAGCCACCGTGTAAACAAAGAAACCATAATTTTAACACGTGTACGTAGAGTTTTTCTCAAGCACTTAACAAATAGCCAGTCCTAACTTTGGCCCTGTTTGCACCTGGTATTATCATGTATTTTTGTCAGTCTGACCACAAGTGGGCAACACTAAATTCAAGCATAAATGGGTCCTAAACGTTTTGAGCTTTTCCGCGTTTGACCATTTAAAATAAAAGGCCATCGAAATCCATTTGATAAGCTTTTAGAAATGTAAATGCTTGTGTGTTTAAACTGTAGCCACTGTAGAGCATTCCCTTGTAACATTACAAAATCTGTTATTGAGGGTGGCGCACTGGGTAGCGCTGTTGCCTTACAGCAAGAAGGTCGCTGGTTTGAGCCTCGGCTGGGTCAGTTGGCATTGTGGAGTTTGCATGTTCTCCCCGTGTTCTCGTGGGTTTCCTCCAGGTGCTCCGGTTTTCCCCACAAGTCCAAAGACTTGCGCTATAGGTAAATTGGGTAAGCTAATTGTCCGTAGTGTATGTGTGTGAATGGGAGTGTATGGGTGTTTCCCAGTGGTGGGTTGCGGCTAGATAAGTTGGCGATTCATTTCGCTGTGGCGACCCCAGATTAATAAAGGGACTAAGCCGAAAAGAAAATTAATGAATGAATGACCTGTTATTGAAGCACACTTCCTGTATGTTCATTTTGAAGGCAAAAGTTCTCCTGCCACTCATGATTCTAATACAAACCCACAGCAGCTTTTGCATTCAAGTGTATATTGGGCGTGGATATATTGCAACATTATATCAAATGAATAGAGAAAGGCCATACATACACCCTCACCTCAAATTAATAAAGCAGAAGAGATTAAAATGGCAGCAAGTGTAAATGGAAATGTGTCTCCCTATTTTGATTAATTGCACATAGCGGTGCAATTAATCGAAATTCAGTTTTGATTTTGGCTTCCAATGATTATGAAAAAACATTAATGATAATGTCTCATGTGAAATATGAGCATGTGAAGGTGAAAACATAAATGGAACTGCAAGGCTCATAAAGCGACAGTTCACTATTCCTGCTACTGACTGTTTTTATCATTATTAATCAAACATAAAGGACAAGGACAAAATCACTGACCGGAGGATTTTTATAGCTTTAATAAGAAGCAAATCAAGTTTAATTCTTACATTGAAGAGGCTTAAAGCAGAGTTTGTTTCATTGGTATATTTGTATTCTATTGTATTTCCTTTCCATAATTGTGAGAACTTTTTGTTAGTTTGTTCCATTCTGCTTTAGCATTAAGAATCGTGAAAAACCAAAACACAGTACCAGGTGTAAACAGTCCCACAACATTTTTTTTTTTCTACAAATGACTAAACTTTCACTTAGCACGTTTTGGTGGACCTACCCGTGATAAATGTGTAGGTGCCGTTAGGATCATCTCTCACCAGGGGAAAAAATGCTTTCCAGGACACAAATGTGCTGAAAAGAAGAGTCTCAATAACCTGTTGATCAGAGAGGAAGAGTTTGAGCAATGATTTGACAACAAGGAGTAGCAGATGCAAGGATTAAAATGTGGATATAGGAATGTTGCCATGTAAATATCACTAAAAAGGATCATAGAAAGGTTGTGAGGTTGAGTCTCTCACCCAATGCAGTTCTTTGAGGGGCTGTGTGTGCGGTGGTCCTCCCTGCCACCAGCTGAAGCCCAGAGATGACACCACATCTGTGATCTTTCCCACTGACTTCAGCAAGGCCTGTTTCACCTCCTCCACTCCGTCCTCTGAGCCTGATAATCACAGTTCATCCCAAATCAATCAGATCTCAAAGTGTCTTGGCTTGCAAAGATAACACTGATTAAAAAAACTAAAGGGAGAAGATACCTACCAACATTCCCAACTAAAGTAATCAGGTTACTTTTGGTGCTGGGTGAAACGAAACCTTTGAGTTTCTCCAACTTGCTGCCGTCTCTAGAGATCACAGCAACCTTGAAACCTAAACATGTGTTTGCATAGTTACCACACATGAAATACACAACTTTTGAAAGTATGTTTTTATGTGAAGAAATTGATTTTAGCTGTTTAAAATAAAAGAACTTTTTTTGAACTTTAAATAGTAAACTACAAAGAATAAGAGCATTCACTGTAAATTTTGATTCCACACAGTTGATTTGTATTGGGACAACATGAAGGAATTAATTTAACGTATTCGTTTTTACAAATTTAAGTGAATTGAACATAAAACAATTACGGTTTGTTAAGTCATTCATTTTCTTTTCGGCTTAGTCCCTTTCTTAATCTGGGGTCGCCACAGCGGAATGAAACGCCAACTTATCCAGCATATGTTTTACGCAACGGATGCCCTTCCAGCCGCAACCCATCACTGGGAAACACCCGTACACTCCCATTCACACACATACGGACAATTTAGCTTACCCAATTCACCTATAGCACATGTTTTTGGACTTGTGGGGGGAACCCGGAGGAAACCCACGCGAACACAGGGAGAACATGCAAACTCCACACAGTAATGCCAACTGACCCTGCTGAGGCTCGAACCAGCGACCTTCTTGCTGTGAGGCAACAGCGCTACCCACTGCGGCACCACGCCGCCCAGTTTTGTTAAGTTTAATCAAGAATTGTGTTGTTTCAGCTCATTTTAAATAAGCAGTTTAAACAAATAACAAATGTCATTTTTTGAGTGTAGAAAATGAGGCCAAATTAGTGTTATGTTGCTCATTTGCTTGCCACTATAAGTTTATGTTAAATATTTCCTTTGTAAAAGCTGATTTTTTTTGCGATATATTATATTATATTATATTATATTATATTATATTATATTATATTATATTATATTATATTATATTATATTATAGCTTCATACCTAACAAATAATTCATAATTCAGGGCAGATATACACATTTAAACAACGTCCATTTTTAATTATTGAGAAGAATAATATTAATGAAAAATAACTTTTGCTGTAATGTATTCATATATAACTATAATATATCAAAGTATTCTAAAATAATTAATATAATGTAACATAATGCTACCTAGGTAAATATTGTGTGTAAATAGATGCTCTTACCTCTGTCCAGGAAAGCTTTAACTATCCCAGATCCGACAGTTCCTGCTCCACCGAGCGCTAAAACCACCCTGTCCCCGTTTGACATCGCTGCTGCAGCCGTCAGACGTCTGAGATTGATTATGGTTTATGGGGCTCATGTCTCCTGCTGCTCAAGATATTTAAATCAAACCGCAGCAGGAAAGCCACGCCTTCTTCAGAAGGACACTCCCACCGAACTATGCATACCTTTATCATTTATCACAATTAACTTCATTTCAATCCGTTTTTTTAGAAACGTATAAATGTTACGACTGCATGTAAAGTTATACTGTAGTGAATAGGTTTATCTGTAGAGAACAAAATTTCAATAATTAACCTAAAATGTAAGGAGTAGGCGTAATATCATGTACAGAAGTGAAGATGCCCAAGTTAATAATAATAATTAATTATAATTAATAATGATATTAATTACTGTTGCAGTCGTTGCTATAAATTGCCCCTGTATAATATTATTACCAATTGTTTTATCAAAGATTATAGCGCCCTCTTGTGAACAATCACGAATGTTCACTAAATTAAATAACCATTGCAAACTGGAAACTGCTAACAAGGAGTGTGTGTGAAAAAGTTTTTTAAAAATGTTTTTACTTTATTCACAAAATTGGTTTATTATATTTGAAATATGGATCCATTTGATAGAATTCATGTCATGCAGGCCTATTAATAAATCCTCAAATGTGAAAACATTTTATTTACACTCCTATTTACTTATTTAAAATTCATTTTATTTTATTACTTATATATATATATATATTTTACAATAGCACAAAAACAAAAGGTATTACAAAATCCCATTATTAACATTAGTTGAATTAATATTTTCAGTGTTTTTTTCAGGGGTCTGTATTTAATTTACAGTCATAAAATAATTAATAAAAATGCGGTTTATAATTTATATTAAAATAAATAATATTATATAAATAATTAATTATAAAATCTGAATAATATAGTTGGCAAAGAGCTGAATTCATCTGTAGTTTAAATCATTACAGAAGATTTTAAAATATGAATTAAAAATTATAACACTTTAATATTTAAAAATAGTTTTCTATATAATTAAACATCACAAATATAATTCATATGTCTTTGTTATTCTACATGAAATAATAGTAGGCCTATATTATTGTGTTTATAATAGTATATCATAGTATCAATAAAATAATATTGTGGAATGTCAAAAAAACAAACACCTCAACACAAAGTCTGCATTCAGCTTTAATAAATATATAATAAGGAAACACATGGGAGTTTATTTGTCCTTCATAAACTATCATCCATTCGTTTTTTTTTGTTTTGTTTTTTTTATTGCAATAACAACAGGCAATTACATCAGCTAGAAATACAAAGATAAAAGTATAGTACAAACAATACAAATATTACTTTTTTTGCAACGAGAAATGTGACAATTTTAAAGAAATATAATTATGGTAAAGCAAAAGAAAGACAATAAGAAAGAAAAAGAAGAAAAAACAATACAAATTAATGCAGAATATTAAATAAAGCACGTGTTTTATAAGTTGTAACTGATTTCTTGTTATGAGACTCTGTAATGGTTTTCAAGTACAGTTCCAACTTCCAATTCTCGTTTAAACTTTAAACTTTCCAATAAAGAATATGAGGTTGATTGATTTTCTTTAATCTAAAACCCCAAAATAATATGTCTATAGCTTAAAGAAAAATCACAACAAACCTTTTGGACAATTAGAGAATTCACATCAGACCAGAAAGATTTAACAAAGGGACATTCCCAAAACAAGTGAGCAACAAACTCAGAAGATGTCTCACAGAAAGAGCAAGAGACGTCAATGTCATTTTTGAATTTCTGTAAAAAATGTTTAACTGGATAAAATCTGAATTATGAATCATTTTAAAAGATATTTCTTTAATTTTATTTGTTAAAAAACATTCTGGGGGAGTGACCAAACATACGACCATTTAATTTCATCAAAAAGGTTGTTCCAATAAGAAACAGAAGAGGGATTTGAGATGACAAGATCTAAAAATAAAGACCTGATTTTATGATTGGATTTTTTTAGTGGAGAAACAAATGGATCCAGAGAATCAGGCCTAGGGGGACATACAGAAATCAACGAATTCTTATTATTTCTAAAAAGCATACAAATCTCAGAGGAGATGGCCTTACAAACAATATTACATTCTTTTGTAGACATGGGCAGAGTATATCTTAAATTAAAATCAGAGTAAGTCAATAAATTACTATTACTGTCAAATAACTGGTTCACTAATATCACCCCATTACTGAACCAGTTATTAAAGAATAAAGATTCCCTCTTATGTAGAATATTACAGTTGTTCCAAATTTAAAAATTGTGTGGCGAGAAATTGTGCTTATAAATAAGTTTCCAAACCTGAAGCATTTGCTGATGAGAATGGGAAAGTTTGATGGGAAGTTTATTAATTGAGAAATTACACATTAATAGAAAGTCAATGCCTCCTAATTGTGAAAAAACATAATGAGGGATTACATTCCAAATAGAAGATTGATTGTGGAGAAAGCGTTTAAGCCAATTTATTTTTAAGGTATTATTAAGTGAATCAAAATCTATCAAGTTTAAGCCACCCTTATTATAGGAATTTAAAATAACGGATTTTCTAATATAGTGCGTTTTATTCTTCCAAGGAAATGTAAACAGCATTGGAGCAATCAATTGTCCATTCGTTTTGAATGTCATGAAGTGTTCTTTTTAAGATTTGACGACATTTAAATTTTCACGTGAGCCGAATACGGAAGTGATGTCATAAAAAGTTTTCTACACCGACCTCCTCGCAAGCGACTTGTTTTGGACGCAAAAGAACATTAATCAGGTAACAAAACTCGTTTATGTTATCCATAACAGTGCGGTGTGAACGGTGATGTTGTGTCACGAGCTTTGTTGATTTGAACTCCGCTTATAAAAACCGTCAGGGGCTGTTTGTGTTTGGAAACTCAACAAGATACTAAGTCTGTGAACGTTTTAGCGCAGTTTATGTAGTTTATTTTTTTTTAAACAATGAGATATACATTAAACATACATTCAATTTTCAGTTATTAATTACAGAATTAAGACGCTAAATTTAGATAATTACGAAACTAATGTTTTCCATCTTCACTTTCACTTTAGCAATTGTCTTAGAAGTAACGTTAGTATTTCCAATGATCTCTTAATATTTTATTTCCACACGTGTTCACGTTTCAGCAGTCGAATAGATTGTTTATTTAATCTTCAGGTAATGGTATTTTCATATAGTTTTGGGGTTTGCACACTGTACACGCTATTAATGACGTCATTCGGCTCTTTGTCAGCTTAATGTTACACCTGAACAATGTATTTTGAGCAGGAAGTAATTACTGTTGTTGCTATCGATTGATCAGTTGTTGTTGTTTGCTTTAAAGGATGAGTTCTTTTGCTCATAAAAAGACAGAAGATGGTCTCACCAGTAAGTACCATATTAACTTGAGAAGACAAATTGAGAAGGGAGATCAATTTTCTGTATGTCGAAACGAGGAACTTTGTAAAGAAGTACAAGCACTCCTTCGCAATGCCAATGGCCAGAAGATACACAATCTGTTTAGATTAGATACACTGACAGTGATGGAAAAATCTCTCCGATCGTTTCCCTCAAAAACTGGCCAAATGGGGCTTGAGAAACTTTCCAAGGCCTTTGAAGTGCTGGAGCTCGCCGCGTTAAACCTCTACATCTACCCGTGGAGAAGAGAGTACAGACTGGTGAAGGTATGTGGTAAAACTGGTGTTAAGCTTACATAATAACATCTCGTTTGTTTTCAATGCCTTAAAATAATCTCCTCTCTCTCAAGATGTTTTCAGGTATGTTCACCCATTTAATCAAACCAACGCTGACCCTTCAACAGGCTAAAGAGCTTTTTGGTTTGCTTGGGTACGAGCCTTCGAGTAATAACCAAGAAGAGGAGTTGGCACTGAACTCCAAACCAGTTCCTGCTGATTTCTTACTCAGCCTGGCCTGTGGTTTCTTCGTGGCTCAGATGGAGTGCCAGCTGCTGCTTTCTGCTTCTGGCTCTGTGAACAGAGACGTGGAGTGGGTTCTGCAGCTAATTAAGGAGAGGCAGGTGGGCCACAGTCTTCAGCTAGCATTAGAGAACACTAAGGTCAAGTCAGAAGCTGCTAGAGCATCAGATGACATCGTGACAGGTGGAATAGACAATGAAGTCGATCTGTACACTGCACAAGATGCTTCTCACGGGATGTCCAGCTCTTGTTCGCCACCTCATTCTCCTTATAGCAAGTCTTTTCGCAAAGAGCCCTCACAGTCAGACGTGGGGAATAATAATGATGCAATGCGGAGAAGATCACTCAGCAATAATAACCCAGGTCCAGTAGAAAGCATTGCTGAAGATCAATCTGAAAGTGATGCACCGAGACGAGCAGCAAAAATCCTGTGCAAATGTATCACTCCAGATGCTTTTTATATCTACGAGTGTGAGCAGTGCAAAGACATTCACAGTTCGTTGTGTAGCCATCATAAGGAGTGTACTATCAAAGGGCATACTTGTGTTCTGAGCAAATACAAAGTTGAGGATCTCTGTTTAACACAAGCCCAGTCAAAACCGAGCAAGGAAAAGTCTAAAGATTCCATGAAGGTACATAGTTGTGTTGCCAGTTCTACTTCCAAATCTTTTTTGGTGTGCTACGACTGCCAATTTATACATGATCATAACTGTGACTACATTAAAAAATGCAATATAAATCACAACGTGCAACCTACAGGACAACTATGTCTCCCTCAAGAAGAAAGAGCAAAGGCCCCAAATCAGCACACTTGTCTTACTGCCAAAACCGCTATCTATGCAATCTGTCACACTTGTAACTATGTCCATGATTGCAAATGTGAATGTTTGCAAATATGTATGAAATATGTACATCGTTTGGAGTACTCCCGAGAAATGGGTGATTCGGAAACAACTTGTGCACCAATACCTTATCATCCCGGGTGTTGGACGGGTAACCATCTTGTGCCTGAAATTGCATGCCTCACTTGTAGGGTCTTTCATTTTCCTCTGTGTCTTGATGGACAACAGTGCTCTAAACTACACAACATACTAGTTGTTGGAACTGAATGTGTCATTTGCCACAGTTCTGAACTGTTCACTTTTTGCAGGTATTGTGGTGCCCCGCATTGCAAATGGTGTTTCTATAAAAACACCTTGTTGTGCAAATGTGGAAAATCTTTAGTTAGCTGCTCCGCTGTTTAGATTGACCATGTCTGGTTGAAGACACTCTTTTTAATCAAGTCAAGTTTGATATTATTTTGCTAAATGCAAAATGAGTCTAAAATACTGAGGGAAAGAATGGCATGGTAATCTGTTCTCTTATTTTTTTTTTTTGATATCAGAAATATCTTAAAAGTTACAAAGTTCACTAAGAATAAGTCTGACTCTGTAAAAAGTGTCTATTATTGGTTTTTTGGATTGTGTGATGGCCAGAGCAATATTTTGATTCTTTGGAGAGATATGTTTTGGAAGATTATGGTGCTGGGTCCTAGATAAACTAAGCATTTTTATGTGTAAAGTGATATACTGCCATATAATTATGTAATAACACAGTATCTGTTATTTTGATAGAATTACAATAAAGAGACTGAAAGAGCATTCTAATTCATTCATTTTATTATTAAAAAAATAATATCCTTCTGGAGTGCTGGATAAAGTCTCCATATACTGATGCAGTGTGAAATATGTGAAAAGTCATCTGTGGTTGTGAAACGTGATAAAATGGTTCTTTCAGATAAGACAGTATTGATGAGACATTTTCTCTGAAATCAAAAGGCAATGAAGTTCCCAAAACTTTATTCGTTATGCTCCTCCCATTTTACATTAATGAAGGTTTTACTGTCCATGTGATCGATATATAACACTCCGTTGAGATGATCCATCTCATGCTGCAGTATTCTGGCTGGCCATCCACTGGCTTTCCAGCTGACCACCTCCGCTTTCTCATTAAGACCTTAGGAAAGAAGATAAACTGATTTGATTTGATGCATAGAGAATCACATGACACAAAGAAAACATTTAGATTGTCTAAATGGTTTTACAATCTAGCCTTATTGTCCCTTAAAGGGATAGGTCACCAAAAATGTAAATTGCTATTAATTTACTTACCCTTATCCCATCCAAGATATAGGTGACTTGATTTTTTCTTCATTGGAACATGAAGATTTTAAATCAATGGCTACCAGCACTTACACAGACATATAAACATATATAAGCAAAACTAAACTAATACCCTTGGTTTCTGATGATACATTGAGGTAGGTCTAATGAAGCTAAACGACAAGAAATAAAAAAGGCAACAACAACAAAAAAAAATGTAAAAATGACTTTTTGCCTATGTGTTCCACGTCAGGTCAGGGTGAGCGCTCACTATGAACAAATACGTTGTACTGCCCATAGTAAATGCACACCCTTACGTGTCACAGAAGTGAAAACTAGGGCTGCACAATATATCGGTTTAGCATCGATATCCCATCGCAATTGTCAAATCACAGAATCTGCAATGTTGAGTTGTGATATAGTCGATCAGCAATGAAGACTGTACAGTGTTGTTTTACATTACATAAGATTATTCAATTACTGTACCTGAATATCTGACTACTCTTAACTCTCTGGAAAACCCTAAAGCACTGCTTATTTGACTTTTATATTTTATATTGTCTTATTTATTTTTGCTTGCAATGTTTGATTCACTCCGCTACAAAATTATCCCAATCAATTTAAATTAATCTTATTCCAAATAGACCTATTCAAGTCGTGATAAAATTGTATTCACATTCCAGTGTATTCATTCATTTTCTTTTCGGCTTAGTCCCTTTATTAATCTGGGGTCGCCACAGCGGAATGAACCGCCAACTTATCCAGCATATGTTTTACGCAGCGGATACCCTTCCAGTCGCAACCCATCACTGGAAAACACCCATACACTCTCATTCACACACATACACTACGGCCAATTTAGCTTACCCAATTTACCTATAGACCATTTTGAGGGATGTAAACAAAAACAATGGTCCTAACGTACTTCCTGTTTTACATTTTTAATTTCCACAGCTTCTGAGAATCCAAAAAAGTCCAAATGTTGATAAATAATCCTATGGCGGCTGTTTTAACGTGAAGTT
>CAIGQV010018227.1:13248959-13270173 GCA_903798115.1 Danio jaintianensis
TTTTTTTTTTTACATTTTTGTTTTGGATTTAATTTCTTTCTCCTGTATGTCTTGAAAATAAAACATTTAGCATAATTATTTTCTTTTTCTTCTGCTCTGTAAAGGTAAGGATAAATACAGGAAAAAACACCACCCTGAAGTTCAGCGAAAGAAAAGAACAAAAAGAGCAAGCCAAACATAAAAAGAAAAGTGGCAAAAGTAATGGCCACTCTCCTCTTGAAAGTTACAAGATCAAAAGCCCAGCAGACATTTATAGGTAACAGGAAACATCATTCATTTACTTTGTCACATCTTCCTTTTTCTAGTTTATTTCTAGCTCTTCCGTTTCAACGCATTGTGTGTGTTTTAGGGTGTTTGTGGATCTGGTGAATGGAGAACCAATACCGCGAAAGTCCATTCTGAAGTCGCGCAGCCGCGAGAACAGTGTGTGCAGCGACACCAGTGAGAGCAGTACAGCGGACTTTGAAGAGCGGCGCGCAGCTTTCGGACGATCATGGAGCCATGATGACGCCACACACAGCGATACCAGCGATGGCATTACAGAGGAGGACAGCCCTACTGGAACAAGTCCCCACATGAACGGACGCTTTGAGGTACACCTCTGTTAAAATACTGAAAATAGATCTATTTTCTGATTTCAAGGTTTTGAACATTCAACAAACCATTTTATCTGATGATGTATGCAAGACTTTTCCAATCATGTGTGCAGCTTAAAGGCACAGTTCACCGAAATATTAAAACGTACACTCAAGTGGTTCTAAACTTTTATGAAATTCTTTCTTCTGTTGAACATTAAAATAAGATATTCTGAAGAACCAGCAGCCAGCATCCATTGACCTCCATAGTAGGAACAAAAAATATTATGGAAGTCAATGGCTGCTGTTTTCACATTCTTCAGAATATCTAGTTTTGTGTTCAACAGAAGAAAGAAAGTCAAACAGGTTGGGATCAAGTGGAGGATGAGTAAATGATTAGAGAATCTTCTCTTTTTTGGGCAAACTGTCCCTTTAAGCCCTCATCAAGCATCAAGCCTCTATTCAATCAACAGTTGATGGATTGAGTAACGTCCCACCATGTTTCATGTTTTCTTAAAATCTGTTACTACTTCAAACTGCGTTTACACTAGTCTGTGTTTTTTTTTTTAAATGGCATTTTACAATGAAAACACTCGTCCGTGTTTTTACTCTTACTGTATTTCAGAAAAATGATCTCTGTTCACAATATACAGTGTAATATGCATGATGCATGACCATTCACACTCATCGGGCATGTGCATATTTTGCTGACATCTGTACATGTCGTCTACCAGTTGTGTAACTGAGAGGGAAAAGATTATGTGATGAAGAGGGAATTGACAAATCAGGGAACGATACCCAATAATCCAGAAGACCAGTCAGAGATTAACTGTGGAAAGCCACTCCTTCATTTTCAAAACTTTGCGCTTCAGTCTGTCTGGACTGAAACAGTACACCAGCATTTCCAAACTAAAACTTTAGCATATTTAGCATTTTCAAATGCTCCTTTTTGCAGGACGAAGATGCCGGAGAAGGGCAGATGCTAGGGTATAACAAAGCATATAGATATTGAAATTAAAATGCACTAGTGTAAACAGTACCTCATATTCATTTCAGCTTTAAGCCTCTAACTCTCTATCAATGTGTGTAACTCATAATTAGGTCTTTTAATTATGGGACCATAAACCCCACAGGAGCACCTTTGTAGCCATGTTGCAGTTTGCTTTTCAAATCCATTTAAAAGACGTTAGCAACACCCTAGACAGTTGTTGCTGTGTGTTCTGCTCTAGTCAGACCCCATTGTGGGCTTTATTTTTGGTTCATGATTCATGCTGAATCTTTATCCTTCTACACAAGAACTCTAATAAATAAGAGTTTATCAGACAAATCATTTGATGAGAATAAAAGTGAAAGTGATGAAAGCAAGCACAAACAGAAGCCAGCACGTATTTTGTCATCTTGCCTGAGCATTTCGTTATGCAAACATTCATAACAAAATCAGTTGTTCAGTTAGAAGTAGCCTTTGTTTGTGTGTGTCTGCATGAGTTTCTTGCTCAATTTAATTATTTTTTGTTGCTCTAGCTTCTGCTTGTGATGCCAAGGTTTTTATAAATTTTATGGCAATAAACCACTTTGAGCATCATAGAGACCACCCAGAAAAGCCTAGAAAAAATCGAATTGCTGACCTACACCCTAGGTCTTATTACAGAGAAAATGTGAGGGTCTGTTGGAGAAAGTCTAACATAAAACTTGGATCACATCTGCTTTGATAACCAATCATATTACAGCCTTGATGTCTTTTAGAGTTGTCAACTTATGTATTGTTTAATAGAAAATATGGGGACTTCTCGATTTGTCAAACGACTTGTTTAAAATCAGCTGAAACAACACAATTCTTGAGGTTTCTTTTTTTTTTTTTTTTTTTTAAATCTTAAATCTCAAAAAAGCTTTATAAACTACATGGAATTGCCCCAGAAACCACATAGAAGAGCCTAGAAAATTTCAGTATCGTCAGATGAAATCAACCCAGAAGACCATAGCAAAACTCATTTTAGTGAGTGCTGGATTGGAGAAAATTTCCCATTTGTGTAGCCCAAATTACATTCTTTTTAAACCTTAGTTTGCTCAAAAATGCATAAATATTGTAGCAAATATTATATCAGGTTATAAATATTGCACACCCCCTTTATCTTAAATTGCCTTTAAATGCATCTTATATAAATGTGCAATGTGTTCTAAATTATTGTTTGATTAAAACTAAAGTGGATATACGAACACATTTTTATATTATTTTTTTTAAACATCACTCTGACATGGACCACGTTGTGGCCTGTTAAGTTTGCCCTAGAATCACAGTGGTGGGTTTTGCTTATGTTCTTGCTCAGGCGAAAATAATATCATCAAATATTTAAGTGCCTTTTTGTGTTGTAGGCTTTTACTGGCACAGTGATTGAAAAGGATCCCTTGCCTTGCTCAATCCCACACCTGACCATCGCCCCTCCTGCCCTTCCCACAATCCCAGAGAGAAAACTGGAGGAGGTGGTGCCAGACGTGCCTCAAATCCTCCCAAAAAGGATGTCCAAATTCAAAGCCACACGTCTGCATCAGAAATGAGAATCACATTTATCAGGACTGAGTTCGGTTTTGTACAACATTAACACTTATATTAGACTTCCTTCCTTTCTTACTGTTCTCTGCCTCTTGTCCTTCACACTGCTTCTATACTGTCATCTGTCTCACTGCTTTTATATGGTGACACACAGAGTTTTTTTCCCCACATTTCTTTTCATTTCTTTTAAAGTCAGCATGGACAGGCTACACATTTTGGTATCTTTTTGTGTATTGGTTTAGATAAATAATAGTTACAAGTAGAATGGAAAAATGTAAATGAAAAAAACAACAACAACAACAAACAAAATAGTAGTGTTAGTGACATCATGACTACTGTCATTGTTATGATGTGTGGATTTGTTTTGGGAAATACTTCATTTCCATTCTGTTCATGTGTGAATTTTATGTGTAATTTGACCTGTGTTGGCAATGAAATGGCTGTCAATTTCTTTCAGCTTAAAAAAAATGAACTTTTTATTCCTTCCGAGTCCTTTATCGTCTCTCTTCACATCTTACCTCTTTGTATTATGTTTTTGTATTGTTTACAGAGTTTTGGCTTGGTTTCTGAACGAATATACATCAGCTTTTTTGTGACTCCTGGAAAAACGTTGATGTTACTGGAAAATAAAATAAATGATTTGGATTATACAAGTGTTTAACTTGGTTAAAAACGTTATTTGTTTGAGTCCACATCAACTGAAGAAGCTACCTGTCATTGTAGTGTTGTTCGGTTTCAGCCGTTAGAGGGCGCTAAAGCGTTGTGCTTTTCCTTCAAAAACGAGATGCTGGTCAAAGGAAAAAAGACATTTAGTAGCTTAGAAACCGAATACGGTACTAAACATAAGTAAGTAACGTAAACTTAAAAATCTTGCTTTTGTTGAAAGATTCAACTAAATAAATAACTTTTCTTGTCATCTCAACTTGCAACCCAATTTACTACCCTTTTGTTCTGTTTGGGATGAAACCATCCACTGAATTAAACTGCTGTAAAAATGCATCAGATAAATATTTTTTTGCATAAATCTGTTAATCAACCTCAGTCCTGATCAAAACTACTAAATTGCTTAAATTACAGGATTTTAACTCATTAATTGCCAAGTTCACAAATGATGTCACTGATTTGGTGAAAAAACACATAATGACATATTTTTAATATAAAAAGTAATTGTGGACTGGATTTTTTTTGACCTTTTATCAAAGTCTTGGACATGTGAAACAACATTGCCTTTGATGCATTGTTTTTGATTGATTTTTCTTTTTTGTTCTCCCTAATTTACTGTTGGTGGCTGTTTTTGCCCCATTGACTTCCATTATAACCACATTATTTTGATTACAAAACCATGACACCATATCATCATGCAATTTTGATTGTTGGTGGTTTTCCCTGTTGGGAAGAGGTCAAATTTGTAATTTTTACTGTTGATCATCAGTTGGCACCATTAACTCTTTAGATAGACCTGTGCAAAAAAAAACAAAAACGTAGTTTCTGGATTTTATATGGAGTATAACAGCAAATTAAAGTGTGTGTCTGTGAGTGACCTTTACGCACTTACCTTGATGTGTCTGAGAAAATCAAAATATGCATCTCCGCTCTCAGAACTACATGGAGTAAATAAAAACAAAGACTGTATGTATGCACCATCAAATGTGGTTATAATGGAAGTCAATGGGGCAAAAACAACCACCAACAGTAAATTAGGGAGAAAAAATGAAAATCTAACGATGCATCAAAGCCAATGTTGTTACTAATCGTTCACATGTCCAAGACTGATATAAAAAAAAAAAAGTCCAGTCCACAATTACCTTTTTATATTAAAAATACGTCATTTTGTGTGTTTTTTTTTGTTGTTTTTTTTGTTTTTTCCAACCAAATCAATGACATCATTTGTGAACTTAGCAATTAAAGAGTTAAAATTCTGTAATTTTCTAAACAATTTAGTAGTTTTGATCAGGACAGGTTTATGCAAAAATTTTTTTTTGAAAAAATATATTTATCTGATGCATTTTTACAGCAGTTTAATTCAGTGGATGTTTTCATCCCGAACACAACTAAAGGGTAGTAAATTTGAACAGTGCACAAGGGTTAATAACAAAATTTCCTTAGACTTGTCAGGTTTGGAATTTCAAATTTTTTTTTATTGTATTCTGAGGTTTACACATTCTGAAACAAAATCCAGAAAAATAAGAATCTATAATGAAATCTATTTTGAAACGCAATAATGACTACGTTTACATGGACATCAGTAATCGAATTATTAGCCTTAATCTGAATAAGACAATAATATGATTAAGGTGTTTACACGAGTTGCTTTTTGAATGTTCCTTTCATGATCCCGTTTTACATGTTATAGCACATAATTCAATTAACGTCATCGAGCTATCCACGTTTCCTCCGGAGTTTCGTGTAATTTTGGGTGTTTTAGTTTTATTTGTCGACTTTAACTGCAGTTTGGCACTTTCACTTTCATTCAGGAACATTTCATGCATGCCCCTTTGACAAACGAGATATTGGATGTGAGTTTGAACTGCTGGAAGAGTGTAGTTTTAATGGAATTTGATGCCGCACGCTGTATGGGAAAAAAACCCCTCCGCATTTCACGATGCAGGTGTCTGTGGTCCTTCACTGACGCAGTAGGTGCAGAGAATAGTGCCAAACAGTCGTGTGTGTATAGACTATCCTGTCGCAAAATGCAGCGAAAATCCTTCACGATGGTAATAGTTTGATTGCGGTGTTTACATGTCTGTACTGCACTTCAATAATGCGACTAAAATTGGCATACTCCACATGTCTTTATTCCATTTCTGTTTAGTTCGATTAGGACCTTAATCAGATTAAATTAATCAAAAATCGCTGTTTACATGGTAGACTCTTAATCAGAGTATTGTCTTAATCGTATTAAAATAGGATTATTGGTGTCCATGTAAACGTACTCACTGAGAGTGTTTAGCTTTTTGTTTAAATATAAGTAAAGGTGTAAATGCACATCAGCCAGTTTGGTAAGTGATAAGTAATCAAAATATTCTATAAATGATTATTGTTGATCAACACAACCAGCTCCAATTAATCTTGAAGACCCTGATTAGCTGCGTTCAGATTTAATTAGGATTGGTACAAAGTTCTGCAATCCATAGTTCAAGACCACTTCGCTTTCCAATATGGCAGGATATATTTGTGTTGTTAACCTTAAAAGGCAACTGTATCTTGTAGGCCTGTTAGCCATGTTAGATTATATACATTTGTTGAATGATGTGATATTTCTCAGTAAATCAATCACGAGGCACATCTCAAGAGTCATTTATAAGGTTCACAAGGCATCATGCACCGTGGCATTTAATAAAAGTAGCTCAACCTTCTTGGAAACAAGTATGTCAGAATAGTCCCAAAACGAGGTGACTCGGGGTGCTTCATTATTACTTTTGGCATTTAAAGGCAAGGATTGAGCACTTCTGAGGAGGACTGCCTCCATCAATGCCTTTGTTTGCGCCGGTATCAGTCACTTATGTTTGACTGCAGACTTATCCATCAGCACATTGACATTTGGACGTGGACAGGTTCTGAGTCAGCAGCTGGGATGAATGCTGCACAGTCCATTCAATTAATTTCTGTCTAGAAAGACTGAATGATTAACTCAAATCTACATTTTTCAAGCATGATCTTCATGCTAGAGGGTTAGATCATCCCAAAATGAAAATCCTGTCATTTACTGTCACTCATGTCATTGCAAACCCATTAGACCTTCATTCATGTTTGGAACATACAAGATATTTTTGTTCTTTTATTGAAAATATATTCACCGAAACCTCTGATGATTCAAAGATTTTGCATAGAGTCAAGTTTTTTGATCTGAAGAGATAATCATTTTATGTGATTAAATTGTTTAAATATAGGCTTTTATTCACATTTAAACATTGATCAGTGAACATAAAAAGCACATGAAAAAGCCTCAGCTGCTTCTTATGGAGTCTCTAAACAGTTTCCGAGAGTCAGTCAATCATTTTTGATGTCATTTAGGTGGACAGTTGTAAAGTATCTGTGTGGAATAGAAACTGATGGGGTGTATACATGAGAGCGTTTTCAATTAAAAAGTGAAAAGGTTTTTTGCATTTTGGTCATTCATTTATAGAGCAACTCCATTTTGGGGCCTGACAACATTTCAAAGCAGGTTTCAAAGTGCAAGTTTCTCCAGTAGTATCTGGATGAAGACTTGGATTTGCAAGCTGAGACACAATGCACTCAATGGAGCTAGGTTAAGGGGTGGGGTTAGATGTACACATTAAAAGCATTTCATGCAGCTCACCTTGCAACTACACCAAGTCTGCATCCAGACAGTTACTCTTGTCATCTGCATGTAAACTAGCTAGGTGTGGGAATCGCCAGTCCCCACGATGCAGTTTGATCACGCTTTTTGTCACAATACAACTATTTATTGCGTATGTTGCATTTAATTGAAATTCATTACCTTTTTACAACTTTAAATTATGTTCCCCAAGGAAAACGTTGGCAAAATCTAACAGAAACCAATACTTTACCAGCACTTTTCTGACCAACACTTTAATCCAGAAAAAAAACTCTTTCAACATCATCTATTGGATAAAAAAAGAAAAATAGATTGGAAAATAGAACCAAATAGTATGATCAAATAATGCTGATATATCAATATCGGCATCCGTGTGTTGATATATACTACCTGACAAAAGTCTTGTCGTCGATCCCAGTTGTAAGAGCAACAAATAATAACTTGACTTCTAGTTGATCACTTGGGAAAGTGGCAGAAGGTAGATTTTTCCAATGAATCATGTTGAACTGCATCCCAATCATCACAAATACTGCAGAAGACCTATTGGAACCTACTTGGACCCAAGATTCTCACAGAAATCAGTTAAGTTTGGTGAAGGAAAAATCATGGTTTGGGGTTACATTCAGTATGAGGGTGTGCGAGAGATCTGTAGAGTGGATGGCAACATCAACAGCCTGAGGTATCAAGACATTTGTGCTGCCCATTACATTACAAACCACAGCAGAGGGCAAATTCTTCAACAGGATAGCGCTTCTTCTTATATTTCAGCCTCCACATCAAAGTTCCTGAAAGCAAAGAAGATCAAGGTGCTCCAGGATTGGCCAGCCCAGTCACCACACATGAACATTGAGCATGTCTGGGGTAAGATGATGGAGGAGACATTGAAGATAAATCCAAAGAATATTGATGAACTCTGGGAGTTCTGCAAGAATGGTTTTTTTTGCCATTCCAGATGATTTTATTAAGTTATTTGAGTCATTGCTGAGATGTATGGATGCAGTCCTCCAAGCTCATGGGAGTCACAATATTAATTCTTTTTCCACTGCACCATGACTTTATATTCTAAACTCTACGTTATTTCTGTTAAGTGACAAGACTTTTGTTTAAGCAAAGTCAGACCCTTACTGTCCTAATTAAATAATTACAAATCAAGGCATGATCATATTTTATTTTGGTAAAATAAGCGTAATCTAGAGGCCTTTGCCTTTCACGTAAGCCACTTCTGATACCAAATGATCAACTAGAAGTCAAGTTATTATTTGTTGTTCCTAAAACTTGGATAGGCGACAAGACCTTTCTCAGGTAGTGTAGTATTGCCTAGTAAAATATCGCCATACTATGCTGTATCTAGTGTATTTTCCACCACCCCTAGTGTAAACTAAACACTGTTTTGTGTATTATGTGTTCAGTTTATAGGCTTGTGTGAATACTTGACAATCTAAACCCATGCTGGGAGACAATGAAACCAATAAAGCTTTTTAAATCTTCAAATGAATTAAACCAAGTGCTTCACAAAATGATTTTGAAAAGCGTTTGAAACACCACACACTGGGAAGAACATCTGCTGGTCAAGTGCTGGTGTAAATGCATCAAAAAATCAATCCAAACATGCTAAATAATAATAACAAAAAAAATATATATATATATATATATGTAAATGTTTTTGTAAAAGTAAAATTTGTCAAATGCTATTAGATAATCATCTAGATCAGTGTTTCTCAACCACGTTCCTGGAGGACCACCAACACTGCATGTTTTGGATGTCTCCTTTGTCTGTTACACCCATTACAGGCCTCTCAGTCTCTGCTGATGATCTGAATCAGGTGTGTTTGGTTAAAGAGACATGGACATGTGCAGTGCTGGTGGTCCTCCAGGAACATGGTTGAGAAACACTGATCTAGATCTATCCATTTGTTTGTTCTACCCAGAGCTCAGCTAAACAGGCCATAAAGACATTACTAACTACTATTCTTTTTAATTATACATATTTTGGTAAGACTTTAATTTAAGGTGACATAGTTACATATGAGGGCGGTGAGGTGGCTCAGTGGTTAGCACTGTCACCTCACAGCAAGAAGGTCGCTGGTTCGAGCCCCGGCTGGGTCAGTTGGTGTTTCTGTGTGGAATTTGCATGTTCTCCCCGTGTTCGCGTGGGTTTCCTCCAGGTGCTCCGGTTTCCCTCACAGTCCAAAGACATGCACTATCCCCTTGTTAAGTCATGAACGTATCAGTGAAGTATGGAATACCATGGAATATGGTTTCTGGCCGCTACTCATTTGAATTGAGAAAATATTCGTTTATGACCACCATTTAGTCATATCACACATTAAAGGGAATTTTACATAAAATCGTAGTGTACACATCAATCTCTGGGCTTGCTGCATCACAAATACCAAAATTGTAACGATTTATAAAAAACATTAGCACTTTTTGGCCATCTGATATTAATAATAATTTCTTACATTTATATAGCGCTTTTCTAGACACTCATAGCGCTTTTACACAATGGGGGAAATCTCCTCATCCACCACCAGTGTGCAGCATCCACCTGGATGACGCGACGGCAGCCATATTGCGCCAGACCGCACACCACACACCAGCTGATTGGTGGAGAGGAGACAGAGTGATGAAACCAATTATGATATGGGGATGGTTAGGAGGCCATGATGGACAGAGGCCAGTGGGCATCCTGGGATTTTTAATGACCACAGAGAGTCAGGACCTCGGTTTAACGTCTCATCCGAAAGACGGCGCTCACTGAGCAGTATAGAGTCCCCTTCACTATACTGGGGCGTTAGGACCCACACAGACCACAGGTTGAGCACCCCCTGCTGGCCTCACTAACGCCACTTCCGGCAGCAACCTAGCTTTCCCAAGTGGTCTCCCATCCAGGTACTGACAGGGCGCAGCCCTGCTTAGCTTCAGTGGGCGACCATGTGAGAGTTGCAGAGAGCTAGCTGCCGGCATGAACATATATATTGCGATCGTGATTTTTGAAAGTATTACATTGCTTTAAAAACGTTTATTATTACCATTTGTTGAGTCTCCCCATACAGTTTGATAGAGCACTTGGACCCGAAAGCCGATTTGCGTGACGTCACACTTAAAAAGTGGATAGGTGAATTGAATAAGCTAAATTGACCATAGCGTATGTGTGTAAATGTGAGAGTGTATGGGTGTTTCCCAGTGCTGGGTTGCGGCTGGAAGGGCATCCACAGCATAAAAGATATGCTGGATAAGTTGGCGATTCATTCTGCTGTGGCGACCCCTGATAAATAAAGGGACAAAGCCGAAGGAAAATGAATGAATAGTTACACATGTACCATGCACCTACTATAATAATTACAATGAATTTTGCCTAGTTACATGTAACTAACCCTAAACAACCCACATTCTAAAGGAATAGTTACTGTAACTATGTCACCTTAAAATAAAGTGTAACCCACACTTCATTAAAGCTTATACCAATTTATAAAATTTTAGACATTTCTTTAGTGGTTCATCTCAGTAAACATTCATAATTCAATAAGGTCAATAGGGAGCAGTTTGACATGCATTGATTGAACCACTGATTCAAAACAAAGGATTCATAAAGGTTCCGCCAACTACTGGCCTGCCATGCATATTACAGTATTTAGTCATTTGCACAGATCCATTTGAAAGGGGATCGTTTTGACAGTGTTGAAAACATACACTCATCGGCCACTTTATTAGGTACACCTGTTCAACTGCTCGATAATGCAAATTTCTAATCAGCCAATCATATGGCAGCAACTGAACGCATTTAGGCATTTAGACATGGTCAAGATGATCTGCTGCAGTTCAAACCGAGCATCAGAATGGGGAAGAAAGGTGATTTAAGTGACTTTGAACGTGGCATGGTTGTTGGTGTCAGACGGGCTGGTCTGAGTATTTCAGAAACTGCTGATCTACTGGAATTTTCACGCACAACCATCTCTAGGGTTTACAGTGAATGGTCCGAAAAAGAGAAAATATCCAGTGAGCGGCAGTTCTGTGGGCGCAAATGCCTTGTTGATGCCAGAGGTCAGAGGAGAATGGCCAGACTGGGTTGAGCTGATAGAAAGGTAACAGTAACTCAAATGACCCCTTATGAAATGGTATGCAGGAGAGCTGAACGCACAAGTTTAACCTTGAGGCGGATGGGCTACAGCAGCAGAAGACCACACCGGGTGCCACTCTTGTCAGCTAAGAACAGGAAACTGAGGCTACAATTCGCTCAAGCTCACCAAATTTGGACAATAGAAGATTGGAAAAACGTTGCCTGGTCTGATGAGTCTCGATTTCTGCTGCGACATTCAGATGGTAGGGTCAGAATTTGGCATCAACAGCATGGATCCATCCTGCCTTGTATCAACGGTTCAGGCTGGTGGTGTAATGGTGTGGGGGATATTTTCTTGGCACACTTTTGGCCCATTAGTACCAATTGAGCATCATGTCAATGCCACAGCCTACCTGAGTATTGTTGCTGACAATGTCCATCGCTTTATCACCACAGTGTACCCATCGTCTGATGGCTACTTCCAGCAGGATAACACGCCATGTCATAAAGCGTGAATCATCACAGACTGGTTTCTTGAACATGACAATGAGTTCACTGTACTCAAATGGCCTCCACAGTCACCAGATCTCAATCCAAAACAGAACCTTTGGGATGTGATGGAACGGAAGATTCGCATCATGGATGTGCAGCTGACAAATCTGCAGCAACTGTGTGATGCGATCATGTCAATATGGACCAAAATCTCTGAGGAATATTTCCAGTTCCTTGTTGAATCTATGCCACGAAGGATTAAGGCAGTTCTGAAGGCAAAAGGGGTCCAACTAGTAAGGTGTACCTAATAAAGTGGCCAGTGAGTGTATAGCCCAATTAATGTCATCTAACCTGAATCAACATTATTAACGTTATTAAACTTTTCTTTGCTAAGTTCTGTCATCATTTACACATTTATAACAACCTTTAGTATGCATTCACTTTTGTTTTACTTAGTGAGGACAATTCTTGTAAACGTATCTGTGTTTTACATAAGAAATAGAGTTGTTTGAATGAACACTATAGATGATTATGTTCATTTCGGGGGATAACGATCACTTTTCACTCTGTGTTTTCAGATGATCCTGTGTCAGTAAATAATGCAGAGCTGCTGTTGGTGCCTTCTATTTTATGCCACTGTCTCAAGGGTTCAGGGCATCTGTGTTACCGAAACTGTCACTGATAAGCATCGCACTAATAATCGCTTATGGGCTCATGAGCTCCATAACGTCCAGCTGGTCTCTCATGCTGATCCACCGTTTTAGGGGTCAGAGTCTCTCCAAGGTTATGGAGCTCAGTTGGAATATGTCATCATTAGACTCAACATATCAGCTATAACCAAGCCATAGTGCTCACAGTAGCCATTTCACCCCATAATTGAAACATCTGATACTCGTCTCAAAGCAACAGTTATTAAAGGCAATTACACACCAATTAGTTGTGTAGTTAACACATCTAATGGAGCCAGATGGGGAGTATCAATTTATGCTCGAATGACAAACCTGCCCTGGATTTTTGTGTGAATGCAATTAGCTGTATGAATGAATCTGGGTTATCTTTTATGGATGATATGATGTTGCTTTATGATGTTTATATGATGTTGCTGATTTTGCTATGCATCTTTTAGTCTAATTTGCACCCTATTTTCAATCTCAGACCGGCTAAATGTGTGTAGCAATTACATTAATTTTGGAGATCTGCAGTGAGAGTGTTCTACTAGGCATGTGTTTGACTGGTAAAACAATAGATCACCACGGGCAGCTGTGTTACCTCCCTTGTTTCCATGGCGATGGCGCTGATTGACAGTTGCCCTGACAACTCCATTCAGCCACCACCTGCTAGCTGTCAATCAGACCTGCCATCCTGGGGCTATTGACAGAGCTGTCAGCCAGTGTGAGATGTGCCTGTCAAAGCTGTGGTGGCAGGGAAACATCTTTTTCCTCCATTCACATTGTCTTCTCTTGCCTTCCTCTTAAACTCGAGTTTGGGCAGAGCCGTCCTCTTGGATTTACATTTACATTAACATTTAAATGCAGAGTTTTTTGTTGGCAAAGTGAGAATTGTTATTTAATGGAGTGCATTCAGAGTTCATTTTTGTATTGACATGTGTAGGTGTTCTCTGAATGTTCATTTTTCAACCCAGGCTCATTCTGAAAAGTGCCCCTATACATTTCTGGAGAGCGCCATATACGTCCCAGAAGGTACGTTTTTTTTTGCAGTTTTGCTTTTGCGAATCCACCAGAGGCCGCTGTGTACGCTTTTTGAGATCTCAAATTTCTCTCGGGAGTGCCATTCATGCCTGCTGTTCTCACGTAAATCCACCAGAGGCCGCTGTTGACTAACCGACTGACCCACCCTCCTCCCTCCCTAAGCCCAACCGACACTGTTTTCAAAAGTAATCCAGAAAAGGCAGCCTGATTTTTACCACATTTTCAGATTTTACCACATTCTCACCCTGTTATTTACTTGTTTATTTTATTTTTTAGCCTTTTTTTGTCTTACCTGCTTTCTGGAACTGTTCTTTGCCGGACTCAAACCCCATCGTCGCGGTCAACTCCGCACAAGTCCGCCGACGTATGCAGCGAGCCACTGGACATACTGGTAACAGTGGGAAAGTCGTCCATACGGAGGTAAGCGGTCAGCTGGTAAGCACAAAAAGGAATGGCGTCATACCACCCCGTAGCATTCGTTGTAAAAAGGCGAAATGCAGCCATACGTACCTCAGGCTACATGATTCTCCAGAAATGTATATAGGGCTACGTTTTCAGAATGAGCCTATGTTGTCATTTTTAGCCGTTTTGGAACAAAGCTGCATGGGTTAATACTCATGACCCAAAGTCCTAGTTTCTGAAATATTGCTTTAAAGTACAAATTAAATCAAAACTAACCACATGATTTTGTAAGCTCACATTGTTAGTTTTGTGGTGAACAATTAATCTCTGCATATCATTAAGAAAAAAAAAAAAGTTTGCCCTTGCAAATGCACTTCCCAAATAACTCTCCCAAAACCCTTTTCATGATCTTTCTGAATGAAATGTCAGAAAGCTCGCAGTAAAAAAAACAAGCCACTCCCACTGTTTTCTCATTTAATATTCTGTTTCTCTAGGAACTCACAATAAAAATAAAAAAACGGTTGCAGCTTCCGGTGTATGCAGACTTTAACAGCAGTTATTTTCGATTTTTCTATACTTTAGCTAAGATTGTAGAAATATGGCAGTGACAAACTTGATTCTAGCAAGCTGTTCGCTGCTAACTGGTTTTCAAAATCATCCTGATTTGTTTACAAATTGCATTGAATCATTGCAATGAGAGGTTTGAACAATTCAGATTCACTTACACTTGCAAACTGAACAGAGAATCAGAATAGTAAATAAGAAAACAAAATGGGGTTGTGATCTCCCCTCTCAACCCCTCTCTGGCTTGATTAAAACTTATTTGCAGTTTTGCCAATTGCTTATGTAAAGTAGTTAAAGCCTGTTTAAAAAGTTGTTAAAAATGTTGCTAGATGATGTCAGGCGCTAATTTGAGCTTATATATTATGTCATCACAGCGCTGTCGCCTCACAGCAAGAAGGTCGCTGGTTCGAGCCTCGGCTGGGTCAGTTGGCATTTCTGTGTGAAGTTTGCATGTTCTCCCCGTGTTCGCGTGGGTTTCCTCCGGGTGCTCCGGTTTCCCCCACAAGTCCAAAGACATGCGCTATACTGGAATTGGGTAAACAAAATTGCAATTAGTGTATGAGTGTTTGTGGGAATGCGAAAGTGTATGAGTGTTTCCCAGTGCTGGGTTGCGGCTGGAAGGGCATCTGCTGCGCAAAACATATGCTGGAATAGTTGACGGTTCATTCAGCTGTGGTGACCCCTGATAAATAAGGGACTAAGCCAAAGGAAAATTAATGAATGAAGCTTCATACTTTTTTCTTTCTTTCTATTTATGCGTTTTTGAATCGTCGATTGTATGTCGTCCATGCAGGCTGACCAATTAAAGCATTATCTTAGGTGTTTTTGAAGATTTCCTCGTCCTGCCATCCATGTGTGTAAGTGTCATCAGCCCAGCAGAGCTTTGCTCACAGCTGACAGATGACAGGCTCCAGCTCCAGGCTGACGCTGCAATCAAAGTTCTGTCACACCTGTCAATATCCCGCTGTCAAAGCAACACTTCCTGTGAATGATGATGTGAGATATTGGTGGCGGGACAGGGGCTAACTGTGCATAAACAGTCACCCCCACCCTCCAGACGAAGCGCCGGCATAACAACGTCATAGCTGTTTATTAACACTGTACTTTTAATAGGAGTTTTCTTCATTTAGAGCTGCTTAGTGAAATGGGCAGGATTTTTCTGACAAATATTTTAAGTTCTACTCCTTTAGTTATTTTAGTGTAGTAACTCAAAAGTAATACATAAGGTATTGCATTACAATTCTGAGACAGTTGGTGGGTTCCATTCAGAAGGGTTCAACCCTATACCCTAATATAATATATTGCATAAGGATAAGTCCTTCCAAATCAAACACAGTTTGTGGTGCCAAACAACTTCCCTGCTTCAAGGATCATGGCCTGAAGTGTCCATCAGTGGTATATCCTTCATTCCAAAGGGCCCTTCGAAGTGGCCAGTTTTGAGCATTTTGCTTTGGAACTACACTTCAATATTGCGGCCATGATTATTATTTTTTTCACTTTGAAGTGGCCTTTGGGGGGCGAAATATCCCATTTGGATTGTACTGAGTAATATTCTGGACACCTTGATGTCAAAACAACATCAACAACAACAAAAAAAGCATGTTATAAAACACAAAAATGCAAATGGTAATTGACGACCCTTCATGTTAAGACAACATTAAACTGACATATGTGTCAAAAATCGATTACAGGACTGTGCTGTAATCGATTTTTGATGTTTTTTGACCCCAATATTAGATGTCAATTTGATGTCTTTTTGACATTAAGGTAGTTTACATGTATTGTGGGGATACAAAACGCAGTGTAAATTTGTCGTTTGGAATTGAAGCTTTTAGATGAATAAAACTTTTCTTATATTATAATACTTTTTGTGTCATTCTTTTGGTGGTCAAAAGGGCATCAAAATGTGGATATCAAATGCATTGATTTGCATTTTTGATGTGTTTTTGGTGTTGTTTCGACATCAAGGTCCCCACTGAGTGGTAAGGAATTACTATTAATTAACAGAAACAAGTAATCTGTAATGTATTACTGTTTGGAATTATCTTGCACGACACTGATCACATATACATTACTATGCATGTATTTATTATAGTCGTTACTTTACAATTTCTAAACCTAGCCCTGAGACCTTAACCCATGCAGTTGCCGTACTTAATGTACTGTAAAAAAATGCAACTGGACTAAAAGTTTAATTAGGTTAAGTAAAGGTGACTTATTATGGGGATAAGGGATTTAAACAGTTGTGTGGCAGCAGTTTATGAATATAGCCAGCCTCTAATAGTAACAATTTATTAATTCAAATTTTTTATAATCACACTTCATAAAAACAGTCTGCAGAAACACTTTGATTGACATTCTCCTTTTGTACATGACATCTGAGGGGGAAAGCCCCACCTATTAGTGACAATCTCTCCCTTATTAGCATAGACAGCCCTGAGTGAGAAGCAGCCGTCTGCCATTAGATTTTCACACTGTACCTGCTGAAGATATCATCAGTGACTGAAAGACCTTATAAATGTTGTGTTTTCGATGCACAAATGAACACCGTAGTCTCCATAGACTGCCTTTCTGAAACACTTCTTCAGACATTTTCAGTTTTTTTCACAGAGATAACTTGAATCTGCCACTATGCTAAAGCAAAGGTTTTTGTAGCTCTGCCCTCTTTTAAAAACAAAGCTGGGAGCACAATCTAATTTGAATTTAAAGTGACCTTCACCAAAATGGCACAATTTGGATCAAAGCCTAATAAGGGCAATTAAAAAAATTTCTGAAAAATTATGTGTGTGGTATTTTGAGCTGAAACTTCACATACACACTCTAGGGACATCAGATTTTTTTTTTTACATCTTGTAAAAAAGAGGCATAATAGGTCCCCTTTAAAACAAAAGCATTTAGATGTTTCAACCTATTTTAATACAAAATTATTAGCCTATTATTATTCTTGTGAATTTAAATTCTTTTTCAAGTATTTACCAAGTGATGTTCAACGGAGCAAGGACATTTTTCACAGTATTTCCTATTACTTTTTTCTTTTGAAGAAAGCCATATTTCTTAGTTTGGCTGGAATGAAAAAAAAAAACATTTTAAAAGAATTAAAAACTGTTAAAGTCAATATTAGCCCCCTTAAAAAGTTTTTTTTTTTTTTTTTTAATGGCTACAGAACAAGCTGCTGTCCAATGACTTGTCTCACCTAATTAATCTTTTTTTAGCATTTAAATTGCACTTTAAACTGAATACTAGTATCTTGCAAAATAACTAGAAAAATATTACATACTGTCAGCATGGCAGACAAAATAAATGTAAATATTTGTAATAAATATGAGAAATAGATTTTTTTTTAAACTATTATGTTTAAAATATCACTTGGAAAATATTTTGGGGAAAAAAGTTACAATTTCACAGGAGGGCTAATAATTTTGTCTTCAACTGTTTACATCCAATCTCCAGTCAAATTTACAAACAAAAACCGTGTTACGCTAATAGATACCGATCAATCACATTTATAATAAGTGCATGTCTACTTTTTTAGACATTACTAATTTAGACAACTAATATCTGCCTACTGGGTTATGAGTTTATTTGTAAAAAAAAAAAAAAAAAAATTGACAGGAAAATACGTTAATTTTGTTTTTGCACTTGAACTCCAGTCACGACAACAGCAAAGTCAGTCTTAACAGAACACGAGGATTAAATCAAACAGCCTATTAAAATACGCTGGGAAAATTGACATATGCAATTTAAAGACTGTCTTGCGTTTTGTTATATATCACATTTGAAATCCCATGATTGGGTCAGTGCAGGGGAGGAAGGTTCTATTAAATCTGTCTGGATGAGGCGTTCACACTTTTAAAGAGTTTACAATATCCTGGCCATATTTCAAAGCCTATCGTCGCCGTTCAGATTAAAGCTGACGCTGATGTCTGCCAACTCACATTAATCAGAAGAGTGTCACAATGGCTTTTGCAACACTTAGAGTCAATGCTAATGATGTCTGCATTTCATGTTTCCTCCGCAGCGCGTTATTAATCATGATCTATGATATTTGCTGTCCGATTGTTGTCTAATCATTCAAAAGAGTTTGCGTTTACATATTTTTTTTCTTTCTTTCTAAATCTTCGGACATGATTGGCTTAAGCAAACGAGATTTGATTCCTGCCACACGAAAAAGTCCAAGCGAATGGAAACTCGCGTCTGCTGTGCCTTTATTTACATGAAGTGGAATTGGAAAGGACAGGCTCGTCCTTGACAAGTACACCTGTCACAGGGTCAAGTCAGATCACATTGGCATGTTGTGTTTGGTGCTTGTTTATTTCAGGATACATTTGCTGTAGTGACTGGCTGTCCTGTAAAGCGACAACAAATGATGCAAGATGTCTTTTCAGATTGTTATTTTGACATGCTTTATAATCAACAGAAAATGCATGTTGGTCAGTCAAATGAATTTGACTAAAGTCCTTGCATATATACAGAACTGAAGTGTCTGCTTTTGTGATTCAGATCATTTAAAAAAAAAAATAATATTCTATCATCATTCAGAGTAACAGATATATTTGTGTAAATATTTAGCAACATTCTTATACATATCTCCTGCACAAATGCAAGAGGATCCATCAAATCAATTTTATTAAAGTGATTGTAAATATATAGAACTTTTATGATTCAGATCATTTTTGTGAAATAATATTCCATCATCATTCAGAGTAACAGATGCATTCATATATATATTTAGCAGCATTATTATTTTGACCTGTACAAACGCAAAAGGTCTACATGAAATTAATTTGACTAAAGTGATTGTAAATATACAGAGCTAAAGTGTCTGCTTTTGTGATTCAGATCATTTCTGTAAATTAATATTCTATCATCATTCAAAGTAACAGATATATTTGTGTAAATATTTAGCAGCATTCTAATTTTGACCTGCTCAAACGCAAGAGGATACATCAAATCAGCTATACTGTAGTGATTGTAAATATATAATCAAAGTGTCTGCTTTTATGATTCAGATAATTTCTATCAAATAATATTCTCTCATCATTCAGAGTAACAGATATGTGTAAATATATGGAAACATTCTTATTTTAACCTATACTTACTAAAATAATACGAGAATAAATTGGATTTTAAATGATTAAATGTTATTGATTGGGATCATGGAAAAGTATTAAGTTTTATAATGACATTTAATCAGTATTTTAGAGTGGTACTTAATCACAGTAAAAATGTATGATAGATATTATTTTTGTTAAAAAAATATGTAATAATTAAACAGAAAACATTCTGATGTACTGCAAATGATCCATTTTATTAGCCAATAATTATAATGCAGAAATTTGATGACATTTTAGAAAGCTGCAGGATTACATAACCTCCTGAATTTGTTTTTAAGTCTAAGAAAATGTTTTTGTGGAAAAGAGACAAGAACCAAATGGTGGAATAATAAAATATTTAGATGATTTCTTGGTTATATTAATACATAAATAACACATTTACAAACATATTTCCGACAATAAATGTCTCTCTTTTAATTTCCAAGCCATTTTGATGGATAGCCTTAGTAGTTATAGTTATTCCTGTGTTATTCCTATAGTTATTCCTGTGCTTTTTGTTTTACGAAAAGGTAACAAATTTAATTCAATTTCCATTCAAAATTATGTGCACTGACATATTTATCAGAAAAAAAAATCTTCAGATTATCTCACTTTTTTGTTTTGCTAATATTGTTGTTAATGAAACTACTGTAAATACAATTTAATCGTATACATTTTTTGCATTTTGCATGTGTAATTTATTCACCATGCTAGCCTTTTGAAGAACACAATGAGCTGTTCTCTAAAAAAAAATAACTACAGATGTTTCCCTTTGTGAATTCTTTCTTAAAACATCATATCCTGAAACGAAGCTGATGGACAGAGTTGACACCTCTGTCTCACAGCTCATGTTATTATTGGGGCATTTTTTCGTGAGGGAAGGACTCACCCTGCCAAGCACACAGGCTGATGTTCACAGCTTTGACAAGATTCTGCACCTCTTTGATGTCTGAATGCGAAGATGTACGTGCGTGTGTTCTCCAACACGTTATCACGTCTCTGTCATTCTCCAGTGCTGAACTGACATGTTGAAGGTATGGGACAGCAGCATGAGAGACTGCGGCTGTGTTTGTGTTCGTGTCTCTGCTCTATGAACAATATTAAGAGACTGCAACGTAAATATAACATATATTAGCAATTGAATGGAGTAATGATGTTGCAGTCTTTTCTATTATTATTCAACGTTTTTGACATATGGCTTATAAAATAAAATAAAATACTTTACTGTTTTAGTCCTTGATGTAACTTTTTTGAGAGCTCTAGAAAGATAAATCATGTTCTTGATTCTAGAAATATAGATTTTTAGAATTTAAGATTTCTATTGATTTTTTGTTAACCCTTAAAACTCTCTTAAAGGGATAGTTCACCTTAGAATTAAAGGGATAGTTCACCCAAAAATGAAATCTCTGTCATCATTTATTTACCCTCCAAATGTTCAAAACATATTTGAGTTTCTTTCTTCTGTTGAACA
>CAIGQV010018227.1:13270573-13306466 GCA_903798115.1 Danio jaintianensis
CAAGTATATGACAAGTAATTGACATCATTATCATTTTTGGGTGAACTATAGGTTACTTTTCATTCTCCATTAAAGAATAAAGTATCTTGGATGGTTTGAGTGACTAAATTAGCGTTTGATTTTTTTGTAAACTCTCCCTTTAATTATAACAGGCTATAACTGAGTTGACGATTAAACGTGTAACAAACTGGTGTCTGGAATCTGCTCCTCTGTAATGCAGATGAGAGCTGGCAGTGACGCTGAATGAGAGGTGGCCAAACATGATCATGACAGTCAACGAGAAAGGCCAGACAAGCAGACAGATGTCCGATCAGTGATTTTCAAAACACCGTATTTCAACGTGTGAATAAAGAGGACAGGAAGTGGCAGTTTGGCAGCTCCAACCAGGAGTGTCACACTGAATCGTGTCCCCTGCCATCTCGGGACGGCCCAGGAGGTCGAGTGAAGCGCTCGGCTCATGCCTTTCTGGGACGTCGCATCTAAACGCCACCTATGCATGCGGCTGAGACGTGCTGAGCGGGCCGATGGACAGAGACGAGACCATTACCACATTTCCAATGAGCCCTGACAGAACATGAGCGGATGCCTTGTCAGATCATTCTGAATACACGACGTCAGAAGTCATGCCACCATGTCAGACAACTGTGGCCATGGTGGAGAGCTAGCATGTTATGATGTTCAGCTCCTTTTTTGAAATCTTGACAGATTGCTACTCAAAATGAGGTCATCTCAAGTGAAACTAAATAGACAACAAAACATTCGTTTAAGATTATGAATGTGCTTTTCTTTTCTTTTGTATTTATATATTTATGTTAGTATTCCATGATCCTGAGTAATATTTAATGTAGTTAATTTCCATGTTTAAAAAGAAAAGGATTCATTAGGCCTATCCTTACGTGATCTTAGACATTTGAATGGATCCAACAATAGGGTGGGTGAAGGATGGTGTCTAAATGATTTAAAAAGTGATTTTATATACTTCTTCTAGTGCACATAAAATAAGTTTTTCTGACAAAATACAATCTGTGCAATTTAATAGATTTAAAATGTAAACATTTTAGTAGCCTATTATAGCAGGGGTTCCCAAACTTTTTAGCTAGCGACCCCCAAATTAATGCCAGTGACTCGCAACCCCTCCTTAGAGGTGGTTATAAATATACAAATGTTGCACACAATAGGCCTATATAAACACAAGCATATTGACAACACAAAAAAGAGCAACAGTCTAACAACCATAGGCTATAATTTATACAACCATAAGCTATAATTTATACAGTCGTTTATTAATTTGTTTAATGTGATATTAACCTCATCTAAAGAGACTGGTGGGCACAATGTTTTCAGCACAAGTCTATTCTTGGTTTAATTTTGGAGACAGTTGTCAGTTGTGGCCTGTATTTATTTTTAATGTATTTGATTGCCATAAAGGTGTCAAAGTTTAACCTGGTGTTATAAAATCAGTCTGATGCAGCTGACGCTATTTCTGTGTTGTTAATCTAATGAAAACACACAATCCTATGAAAAAAAAATTAAAAGGTGATGGGTTTTTATTTGCATGTTGTTGCTTTTTTATTTACCTATTAACTACTATTTTTATCTTCTGTGGGTTATGGATAAAATATGGTAAATCTAATAGTTTAATCAAATTTATTTGTCTTTTGGAAATCACCAAGCGACCCCGTCATTGTCCCGCGACCCCCACTTTGGGAACCACTGGACCGCACTACTCAGAATCTTTTAAGTCATCAAATGATTATTGTTCTAAATATGACATTTTTGGTATTGAAACTATTGTTACATTTAATGACATTTAAGTGAGTGTCATGGTACAAATGTAATAATGAAAGCCTGTTAATGCTTAAAAACCTTTAAATAAATGTAAAAAGAACACATTCTTACTTGTGGTAAAGTTAAAAAGCTGTTTTACACTTTAACTTGTCATTTTTCAGTAAAGTTCTGTAGGGTAGCACATCCAAGAGTTACACTATCAACGGAAATAATGTTTCTAAATTTTGTTAAGAGAGGCAGCGACTTAAAAAAGAAAGAAAGAAAAACAAACTGACCAATACTAAAACTTGTTCTAGGTGAAACATCCATCTCAGTTCTCCTGAGGGTTTTTTGGTACGCTCAGGTGTAGAAAAATGAAATATACACTCTTATTTATACACTAACAGATCTTGTTTTAGACCTCCCTTTTCTTGCAAATATAGCTAGATCAGCCACCGTGTCCCTCTCAAGCGTTTCACTTGCTCAGCACTTCTCTCCCAAGTCAGAAATGTTGCTTAAGGTATCACTTAAGGTGTTGGAAAACAGGATCAAATGGATTGATACACAGCTTTTGACATGCTATTTGAGCATGTAGCTTACTATAATTGGTCGTGTCATCATGCATTAAATTAACAATGTATGGTGTAATGCCCTGAAACGAGTGTCTTTTGCAAATCTGTCAGATATCATGCCAAAATGCTCTTGACAGCTGTCTGGGGAAATGTTAGTGAATAGCGATTCAGCTGCTCAAAATATTCCCTATCCAGCTGTTAAATATTTTGGATTTACAACAACTTTTTGAGTTGGTTTATTGGACAGAAAAAGGGATGCAATGGATTTGGGTGCAATGCACCATAGTTCTTCATGCAGCTCACTTTTACAACTCACAGCCTTCAATGACTGAAGCAATATCATATTTAAATAATATTTAAAGTACTTGAGAATAAATGTCACCCAACTTGATTTAAACCTACTGTACTTCACTAGTATGCCAATTTTCCCATTCCTTAAGAAAAGGAAAATGACCTTAACCCGTACCCTTTTGCTGAGAATAATTCAGCCAGTGTGGACTCTGTGGGCAGCTGCCTTGATTCTGTCCCATGAGTGCTCTGGAGCTGTCATAAACTGTCACATCAACTCAAGTCTGCTCACAATATGAACTGACACTCAAGTAGCGGGTGAACATGATTTCCAAGAGGCCATGATGAGATGAAGATTGTGGTTGCTCAATGATCAATTCATTTCGGTTTAAAAATTACAAATGTTCTGAGGAACCCTCCAGAACTAGATATACTTAAGATCATACTGTATATACTGTTTTTTTTTCCAGGCACTAGCCCACACTCTATAGTTTTTCTAACATCTAACGTCAGACAAGAAATAAGGATGACGTTTGTACAGCACTTCACATCAACTTTTTTTTTTACGATTGGCACGTGTCAGAATTCCTGTTCAAACTTGTCTGATCAGGTTGAAGCTTATTGCACTGTCAAACGCAACTCTTTTCTCATTAGTCTGGCCTCCTTCCCATCAGTGCATGCGCTCAAATTAGATTGACATCCAAACTGTTCAGATATACAAAGCAATTTAGATGATATTCATTAGAGCGATGACATAGGCTGATGTGACTCTGACAGGGAGCACTTCTCTCTCTTTCTCTCACTTATTTTATTAGCACTGAGACGTGACTACTCCCACTGAATTCACTGTACCAAAAGAACAAAACAAAAAGACACAACAATATCAATAGTGCTGTCTGGCGATACCGGATGGAAACCATGATTACAAAGAGTGTGTAAATCTGACTATATGTTTGGGCATGGATAGAGAAAAAGGATCTGCTTCAAAGAGAAAGTAATTGTGACACAATTATGAGACTTAAATGCCTTGATCCAAGTATGACTGATCAGACTCAAGTATGCACTCTAGAGAAATTTTTTTTCCCCTTGGATGACTATTCAAAGATTTGGGTTTAGGTATTAAAATACACATATCAGCTCTTAAATGACACCACGTGCAAAACATTAAACGGTGACTAAAAATATTAATAGTATGATGGGCTGTTAAGTATTTGAGAAATAGACAAGCAGACATATTTTTTGTTTGTTTTTTTACTTTTTTCCTAGAAAAAAAAACAGAATTTTACATATATAAGATGGCATGCCTCATTCAATGTATTAACATTCAACAAAATGGTGTCATGTCTTGTTTAATAGTCTGGCTAACAAATCAGAAAAGAATAAAAATGAACAGGTGATACAAATATTTGGAGAAAAAGGGGTCTGTAAAAATGCAAGTCAAGGCAATTTATATCAATGGCACAAAGATTAAATACTTTTACTTTATACACAGTTCTTTAGTTATACATCTATAAATAAATCAGATTCCTTATGCATGAACAAATAAAGTATTGTCATATGCAAAATGAAAGGAAACGCAAGTCACATTTTAGAAAATGTGAATAGGTTTATCTGTACAAATGTACATTCTTTTCTTGTCAGAACAGACACCTTGTAAAAAGGAAATCATTGGGAATGTTCATAAGTTTATGAACTTATGAATGTTCATAGGTTTAAGACTTATTTACATATCAATTTCTTATATGGAAGCTGGCAGCAGCCAGCTTAATAACTTTAAAATGTGTTTTTTATGTTACATTATCATGACAACACCAATAATCACAAGGCCAATTGTGCCAATTACGTTAATGCAACAGCACATAAGCATAAGTTTCTATACTGTGTGTATGTGGTTTTTATGTTACAGTGCTGGCACTGGCAGCAGTTGCTCCTGACATCCTCTAGCTGGCGATATAGCAGGAAGCACAGGTTTGATGGGAATGCTTTTAGAATGCTTCGGAATCTTCCGGTTGATATCCTTGGATGTAATTTTAGCCAAGTCTTTCATTTTAAAACCAAGGTGAGACTCAAGGTGACAGATGTACGTAGAACGAGCTTGAAACTGTGTTGCACATTCACTACAATAGAAAACTGGGTGTCCTGAGTCAACATTCTTTATGAACTTTGTTCTGCCTGTTCGTCTCAGCTGATATTTCACATTAGCAAGCCAGTGGCTGATGGTTGTCATAGACAGACCAGTTATATGTGATATGACCATCCTTTCCTGGGAGCTCAAGTCTGATATCACATACTTTCCATCAGCTGTCTGCCTGAGGCAGGACGTGAACTGAGCCTGCAAAATCAGCAAGTGCTGGGGTTTCCAGTGCGACTGCCTACCTTTACGTTTGTGCACTATGGACGTATCCTCTGCCTCTTCTGAAGTACGAGAACCCTCAATTTCTGACTGCTCTGGCCTACATAGAAGTGTTGGTGGTTTCGAAACTCTAGAGTCTGAGAGATTGCGCAACATGTCAGAGATGTCAGAGAGAGCATTTTCACGTAAAGGACTCACTGGTGTGAAGATTTTGGGACTAGTTGATTCACTCACAGCAGCAGATATGGAGGAGCTCAAAGCTTTGCCTGGGACAGAGACAGTTGTAAGGTATTGTTCATTTTTACCTTTCGACAAGTCTATCGGCTGGTCTCTGCAAATTTCATGGCAGTTGGAATGTAACTGGCTAAGTTTCGTTGAGTGTCCAGATGGACCGGCAAGAGCGGCCCTTTCCGCCATGCTGTTGCTCATCCTGAGAAGCATACTCATAGGGTCCTGGACAGGCCTTCCCGGTTTGGCAGCTTTACCAAGATGAAGGTTCATAACAGACTGAAGGGCACTTAGAGGGCTGACAGAGGGTTGTTTTGGCTCAGGCTGGGCAGAGAGTAGACCAGAATCATTATAAAGATTTGAAGTGGGGATGGAGTCTTGTTTGTGCTTCTGAGTTTCTTTTTCCTCTGTTTTACCCTTAGTGACATTGCTCATAGATGTAACAGTGTTCTCAGGACTTGGAGATTTCAACATTAGTGATTTCCCTTTCAAATTTAGCAGCTGTGGATGTGGGGATCCCTGCCCATTCAGATGCTTCAATTTTCTGTCTACTTCAGCAACTTTTTCTGTTACATTCTTCTCAAGTTCGTCCACCTCACTGACTTGAACTGTGGTTGATGAAGAACTTGGTGGAGTGCTTGGAGGAATCAAATTACTTTTGTCTAAGGACTGGACTTCCTGACTACTGGTTGATTGTTTTAAGGAAGAAATATAGCCTGGGTTGTGCAGAGCAGGCTTTAAATGGTTTCGTAACTGATAAGCTGCATGAATGCTCTGGTAACCGCCCCAGCTTGGGGCACCCTTCTGTGCTTTGTTAATGGCTGATGTTACTGTATTCTCCAGTGATTTAAGAATATCAAAATCCATTTTAGGACTCTCCTTCAGATCATCTTCAGTTAAGTAATCCGTTTTTGCTGATGTACCAAACTTCTGCTTAACATCATTTACATTTGCAGATTCCTTGGACTCACTTCTTTTCTGAGAGGTAATTTCTTGTGTCTTGTTCTTGTGGTCTCCACTTGCAACCGATGAGAAGGATGATGACTCCAAAATTCTTGTGGCTGCAAGAGGGGAAGAACATGTTGTCTCTGACTGAGACTTCTGAGACTTACTTTTGGGATGAGAAGTTTTGTCTGTCTTTTGCAATGATTGGGTGACTTTTAAAAAGTGGCCAGTCAACATCATGTGAGCACTCAGCTGCTGCAAAGAGTCATGTGAAATCCCACACTCCAAACATTTCAAATTCTGAGACTTGAAGTGTACACCACGGCTTGTTGTCTTATGATCTAAGTCATCTTTGATATTTTGTTCAGAATACATCTGAAAAATATCCCTGGTGTGCCCTCCATTGGGACTTCTTGTCTGCTCTGTGGTGTGCAAAGATTTTGCAACATCCAGCTCCACTGGAACCCTCTTCCTGAAAGAGGACACGACTTTAGCAGCAATTGCCGTTCTTGGCTCTCTCAGAGGAACCTTCTGGTAATGCTTAGTTTTTATCATGTGCACGCTGAGGTCTTGCAAGGATTCAAAAGAGTGTCCGCAGTACATACATCGAAGGACTTTCTGGGCATCTTCCTTTCCCTCCATCTCCAAAAGAGAACGCTTACGTGGCTTGGACCAAGACTTGCCACCCTTACTAGCACTTTCGAGGTTGTCATCACGGTAGTGGTCGGTTTCATTCATGTGAACTGTGAGATCAAGAAGCGTGTCATAAGCTGCACTGCAGCTTTTGCAGTGGAACCTGCTTGCACCAGTAAAGATGGATCCATAGAGTTTAGTGCTTTGTCGGTAAAGCTGCACAGTTGAGAAAATACTTGGTTCAAGTGCTATAGGTTGTTTTTGAGAGACCTGTTGGAGTGTCTTTGCAATAGCAGACTGATGCCAGTCATAGCAGGTGCGTCCAGGACTGCTGTTGCTGCTACTGCTTCCACTGCTACTGGCCGGCTGTTCATCTGCATACGACTGAGGAGAATTCAAGCTCAAAAAGGACCAATAGGGATTATTGAGAAAGCTTTTGTAAATAGCCTTCATCTGTTCAAGGCTGTCAGTAATGCATACAGAATTGTCAGAACTGTCTTTTATAAAGTCTTTTGTGGCCTCCTCATTTTTGATTATGGTACTCTCTGCATCTGACGTGGGGTCACTTGATTCACTTATGTGAGATTCACTGTCAACATCATGACCTGATAGCTCAGAGGCAGGGGAATCTTGTTCATCCACTGGGTTTTTGAAGTCTTCTCCCAAATCATTTTCATCCTGTGGTTTTTCCTTGGTCATCGGGCAAACACTTTCAGTGCCTTCAGTCTGTACCACTGTCTCCTTACCATTCTCTGAATCATAAGCTATAAGGGGAAAAGAGAGAAAAAAAGTTACATAAGTAGTGCTGAAAATTGCTTTTAAGCAACTGCTAAACATATAATCAGGCTATTTACAAGAGATTGCCTCTGCTACCATTCACCTCACCTCTCCACATGTCCACATTTTGACACACCTGTACACATATGAAGAGACAAACAGATAGTGGAAAAAGGTGGACAGATAGATTGAGAGGTTAAGGGGACTGACATAAGATGGCGGCACATAAGCCACCTGTCACTTTGAATCCCACCTGACGACTGTTCACCTTGGACAGGTGACGTGTTGGGAGAAAGGTGTCTGCTCGAGCACCTCCAGATGACAGATCCAAGGGGACACGGTCGCCCTTCTCTCTGCCAGCTGCCCTCACACCCTCAAAAGAGCCCATCCACCACCGTCCTCCGGGACTGACGATCCCGTCTCCTGACAGCCTGTCCCCTGCTAGTTTGACACTGTCACTCTGACTCCGTAAGTGGAACAAATGCCCCCTTGAAAGCCATACCAACCCCCCTGTCTCTGTTCCACTCTATTCACTCTTGTTTGTGTGTGCACTTGTGATTATGTTGCTCATGTCAAAAAGAAAACACTTGACATGTCAGATGTTTGGAAATACAGCAGGCCTTGAATTACAAGCTAACATGGTGTGCCGCTGCAGTGTGATTCAAGTGTATTGTGGCACGCTAACGGCCTCTCTTCCTGTTCTCTCTCTTACAAGATCCACCACAGTCTTGACAAGAGTGTTAAAGCACAAATAGCTCTCATTTCAAATGATAATACACAATCTCACAAGCCTGCGCTTTTCTCATTTAGCCTCTCACTGGCTGTCAGCCAGGCGGCCTGCAGGATGGGGGCTCTAAAGGATAACTGGCAGGTGCAGGCCAGTCTTATCCCCTCTGTAGATTTGGATTGTCACTAGGTATCCATTACTTGCCAATCTCCTCTGATCGTGCCCGACAGCCTTGATCAAAAGATGTCATTTGAACGGCCTGATTTGGCATGAACTCCAAAGCAGCTCGAAAAGAGGGTGAACCAGGTGTAACTACAATGACATGATCATTTTCCTGCCCTCTCATATCCCTGAGACAATTATGGTGACACACTGAGGGTCCCCAGTGGCAAATAGCTTTTTTCTTGTACAAATGCCGAACACTACAAGAGTGTAATGTTTTGGAGGGTATTTTAAGCCAGGCAAAATGTAAAAGAGGCAACCCTAAGGTGATTTAGAAAAAGTAAACTTTAACCCAAGTTTTTTTCCATGCATAAAGATGTTTTAAAGTCTGCTCTCATAAAAATCACAGGGCATATAAATCACCCTAAGAAACCATAAACAGACAAATGTATGTATCGAAACCCAACCTCACCAAATTTGAACCTTGAATCATTTATAATTCATCTCAGGAGGCACCTACCATAACCAATTATTCCGAAAAGGCTTGATTGACAGCCTGGATGATTTATTAAGCTAATAAAATGTGATGTGTGCAATGAGCTCTAACAAAACAAAAAACAAGAGACTTTAGTGGCACTTGATTTATGTAACTGTTACATTTGTCATCATGTGACTAGTCTTTAACCCACTCCAACTTAGAAAGAAACAGCATAAATGGCATTTAAATGATCCCATACTATACATATTAACAACTGTTTAATGTGCATGAATAACTGATTTACTCTAAGCCTATACAGAGTATCTATGTGCATATACTCACAGCTGCTTTTTACGTTTCTAATACCGTATCATTCTTATATGAAATGAAAATCAAAGTTGGCTCATCTTTATGTCACTGTATTTAATTTTATACTAATATCTTGTTATGTAACCCTACAACAATACCCAATAGGTTGCTAAACTGTAGCTTTTCATCCTCAGAGCTCACATGACTCACTTATAACCTCACAGTGAGATACAGATTGAGGCTAACTGTGAGAATTGTTCTTGCTTGAGGCCATGCTAATGTGCAACACATGACACTTTGATCAAAATAAAGCAGCATTCAGGCAACATGTCGAGATGCCCCATGCCAAAAATAATGTTGTTTTTTTTGCTTCAAACGAAGCAAAGAACAGTGCAATTTTTTCAAGTCAATCAAAGTGGGGAGCCAAATTAACAAAGAAAAGCACTGTGGGTGTACAACATTATCCTGGGTCTTAACCTTTCTGGTTGTGTTTCTCTTTCTGCTGTAGAAAGTTAAAACTGACCATTTACAGTAAATTCACGAAGGCAAACAGTCTCTGCTGACTGGAATTCCACCGACCACAAACGTCCTTTCAAGGGAGATATCTCTCTAATTATCACTCTGTGTGCCTTTGATTCCTTTTCCCCCTTGACAACAGTGTGTCTGATGTGCCTCAGCTGCCAAGAGTGATTGGCAACAATTCTATGTGTATCTAAGCCAGCAGCTGCTGAGATGATGGCCCAGCATCAAAGAACTCAGTGAGATGGATGGCACTCATAATTCTACTCTGCAGGGACAGGGTGGGGGATGTTGGGGGCAAAAACCAACATCAAAAAACAAAACAAAAAAAAACCAGACTGTCACCCACCCACCCCCAACCTTTCAAGCAAGGTTTTGTCCCAGAGTTACCCTCCTTTAATAAGATTCCGATAACTAGGAATTAAGTTCACAGAGACACTGGAAGAATTTGTTGGGAATGCAATACCAAACTCCCAATCTTATCCGGCAATGACCACCCGGTGGACAGCTGGTGTCTTATAACAAACACAGAGAAAAAGCAAAGCTATCCATCATAGAGAGGACATCTAAGACCCTGTGCTCTGTCTATGCCTCTCTAACTCTCAGGTTACAGGCTTACATAGCCGTCCAAATAATATTCACTGTGATAAATGGTCCTCTAAGCCGCCTACCTCTCATTAATCTCTTTCTTTAAAGGAGCATCCATCATGGAGCAGGGCTAGAGCTGTGGGAGAGAATGCTAGAGTTCATTTACAGGCCAGCTGAGCTTGAGTGATGCGTGTCATTTTAAGCTCGGACGGGAATGCGCAGACGTGAACACATATAAAATGTGCACCTATGCAAATACCCACACAAAATATGGATGCGTGCACAAACATGCATTCTTGACAAGAAAAGTCCATGATTGACGGAATGATTGATTCATTTAAAATGTGGTTTGGTAGCTGAATTGCAAGACTTTCCCTCTTTTCGCTAAAGTAGAAATTATCATGCATTAAGGTAAATTAGAACTCATTTGTCGTTTCACTTGCTCAATGTGTAATATATCTCAATCTGTCATCGACTCAGGTCTCTACCCAAACAGGCCTTTCAATGACTTAATGACTTAACAGCTTAACTCAGCAGTGTGACAATTTATTGAATTTTCTTGCCTGTGTCACTTTCTTTTAGACTAATGACAAACCCTATACAGCACCACCACTGCTCAGCTTTTAAACATTTGACCTGCATCTCTGACTTCTTAACTTTCTCCCCAGCCTTTTCTGTCTAATTCTCAATAATATTTCTCCTTTTCTTCCCTCCCTCGGCATCTCGGAAAGCCTGCGTGATAGATGACATGTGTCAGGATGCCAGAAGTAAAGGGTGGCAGCGTGATTAACGGCTCTGTTGAAAGGGTAATTGACGGTTTGGCATTGTGCTGATCTTCTCCACCAGGGTTTGGTTTCTGGACCCCTGAGGACCAGACTGACTCATTTTTCTAAAATGGACCGCAAGCTAAAAGCCACCTCCCATGAGAAAAGAGATGGATTCTTGTCTTCTTAACAGAAGATTGATGTCTTCATTGTCAACGCAGCAAAGTAACATTCATATAAGTTTACAACCACTATAGATTGCATGGTTCAAGAGTTTGAATAGCAGGTCAGATGTGACATTCATTTTTTTTGTACCATCGATTAATTTAACTTAAATTAAAAGGATATTCATACATATAGTGACTTGAAACAGCATGATTTATTTCTTGTAAACAAACTAATAGTGATGACTTTTGTGGGGCATAAAGTAAATTTTCCTGGTATGATAAATAATAAAAACAAAAACATGCATGACTTTTAAACTAACAAAATGTCAAAGAGTGGACCTTTAGGACTCTGTCAAGGTCACTAAGGTGCCATTTACACTAATGCATTTTTGTTTGAAAATTCCTCAGTTTGGTTACGGTTATGCCTGGCATTCGGTAGACTGCAATGGCGGCAAAAATATGAGCATACCTGTGAGCGTGAATTGTCACAATTTGGTTTTTGGCTGTATAGTGTAGACGAATAACGTTTTTCTGATGCGCAATTAAAAATGCTATTCTGGGCAAGGAGCATTTTCATTCTAAAATGAAACGCACTAGTGTAAATGACACCCACGTCTCTGAAAATTTTCTTTTAATGACAAACAAGGTTAATTCATGTGCTGTGACTCAAAAATGACCAATTAAAAATTCATTACATTTGTAAACCAAAGAAGTTCTAAACATTTTTTTTTTCCATTTTTATACCTTTTTCAAGAACATGCAACAAAAAATATGCTAATATGTTACTTAATACCAATCGAAAGTTTTATTAGTAGTCGCATTAAAGGTTTTTAAAAATATAGGAAACCATCATGAGCACACAGATTACATACACTTGCCCCTGTTTGAACTGCATATTTCTTTTTATATATCACATACACTTATACTTTATTGGCAAACACCAAAGTCTGGCTTGGCAATTCACTTTTTTAACGTAAAAATACAAGCGGTTTTATGGATTAAACTGAATATTCAGAAAATAATGATAGAATTGTCCATCACAAAGCATCACTAGCATTTATGAACACATTAAACTTACGAACACACCATCTGTGTGCATGTGTGAAATGTGTATGCAGGAATGTGTGTGATTACTTTAATGTTCTGTCTCAGCCGTTGTGTAAATCAATGCAGTTCTAGCAGTTCTGAAGCTGTTGGCAGTGATTACAGGCATGCCTGGCTGGAGAGGTATGTTGACACTGGTTGGGATTAGGGAATGGTGGGCCTCTATGGTTTCCTGGCCTTTCATCGCTGCCACCATCGAGCTCTGCTTCTGCGTCAAATCCACGCATGACTGATGGCAGCTTGTCTGGCTGACCTGCCTCGCACCTTAGATCTGACAGCAACTGATTTTACCCTCAGAAAGAGGGAGAAGGCAGGGCCTGGAGTCGCGCCCAAAAAGAGCCTGAGAACCGAGAAAATTTTTGGCCAGGGTGGCCCGTGGGATTTGCGGAGGCGTGTCCGATTAACTCACATTATCAACCCACACACAGACAGAGAGAGATCTAACTTACCGAGTTGACGAAAAGTACAACTCTCAAAATAGATTTGATGTCTAATCTGTCGTTCCAAATATGGCTCAAAGCCTCAGACAGATGAAAACATCCATTTCAGCGGACTGTAGGTGGTTCCACATGTTCATCGCCTCATTACGGTTCAGAATCGTCTAGATTCCAGACAGGCACCAAAAGGCTCATTTGTCACATAAAGGTGCTAAATTGGGTTATGGCGATAGGAAAGGCCAGCAGGAGTGGCTAATATCAACTTGATTACATCAAGGGAGCCCAAACCTAATATGACTTGGTGACAGACGCACAGCTTGTCATCTCCAATCATTACACCTGTCAGGAATCCATCAAGTTTACAGCTAATTAGGCATGCTCAAATTAAGCAAAGTTTCTTTTTACGGAGCCGTGCAAACCTTTAGGGCAGGAAAAGAGAGATCGCTCTGACTTCACCTAAGATTGGCTATTGAGCTTTACATCCTTTACAGACAACAACAATGCATCAGAATCAATAATTTAGTCACCATTAAGCTAAAAGTAAACAGTCCCACTTTCAGTGTGAGGAACGGCTATGTACGCGAGCGCGCCACTGAATGCGTTCATACCTGTAAACCATAAACTCACGCTTATAAACCTCACGGTCACCACTTTGCACAGCTTCAACGAATGAAGTTTGGTGGAGCATACTGATGAAATAAAAGCCCAGGCAAGCTTATGGGAAAAAGAAGGAGAGCACTCACATGGCCTTGCTCTGATTGACCATTAAAGCCTTTGATGGATGAGGCTGTCACAAGGATAACAATTAAATCCAACATGAGACAAAGCTGTTCTGACAGGCCAGTCTAACAGAGCAAGCCATACCCCTCCATTAAACTCCACATCATCTCTGCCTCAAACACACACACGCGCGCAAACAGTGAAGGCTATATAATAATGGCTTTGTATCTCTGTTCCAAAGAGAGCTCTGCTATAAATATAAAAATGCCCCAGAACTCCTCCTCTTTTAAATAACAAGATAGGATCTATTCCATTAAGAAGGCAGATAATGTTTTAGGTAACATGAAGGGGATTTTAACCATTCCCAACTTTAAAAAAAGGAAAGAAAAAAACCTTAAACAAGTCTGAAACTGTTATACGGAGTTCATATACGATTCAATGATAAATGAGGCTGTCTAAGTTTAAAACCGTGCAAAATTCTCGAAAATGTAATATTTGTATGCTGATTTAAAAAACGTCTATTCCTTTTTTTTTATTTTTTATAAAACATTAAATACAATGCCCACAATTTATGTAATCTTTTTTTTAGGATTAAATGTTTTGCAAGGTAAGATATATTAAAATGTTAAAATAAAATATGTTCAAATATGCTACAATTTGATATGGTAAATTTTATATGTTAAAGTGTTACATTTTTTATTGTATTAAAGTTAGGCCGTTTAAACTAAAGTTTTTTTTTTCATAAAAATGTCAACAACTTAATAGCATTGACACAGATGAGAGTTTGGGGGTTTAGTTTTCTTGTCACATGACAACAAAATGGCTTCCTGAATTTTGGTTATGATGTCAGTTTTTCAAATATTAATATGCTTTAAAAAAATCTTTTAAAAAGAATGCATAATACAAATCATGACAAAGTAGCCTACTTTATGCTAACATGTTTCTTTTTCTCTTTTCATTTCTTTGTCCTTACAATATTTATTCTGACCAAGCCCTATAAAAAATTCGAAATGAATAAAACGATTTAAAAAAAAACCATTACAATCCTTTTGTACAAACTGCAGTTTTCACTTTATATCTTTAATTAACTACTGACAAAAAAAGTAAATAAATTATCCAATAGCATGACAAAAAGTAGGCTAAGATCCAAATAAAAATGTGTGAAAATAACATTTTGTCCGATAAAAGAAATAATCAAAAACAGCTATTGTACAGATAAGCACAGAATGGTTTAAAATAAACGACCACAATAGGACAGATGAGCATCTTCATGAAAGCAGTTCATATAAACTTACCTGCAGCTCGTTTCGGCGCCTGCTGTTTTCTCCTCGGCATATTTACGCGCAGATTGTCTGAAAATACGCAACCTGAAACGATATTCTGCTAAATAGGCTCCCAATCAACCGTGTCACCATTAAACAACACTACAGCGCGGTCACAAAAGCAACGACACTTGGCGTTATGAGGCATAGGAGAAAGCCCAGGTGCTCCGTCTGTTAGTCTTTGTTTAAAGCCCGTCCGCTGGAGTGATGAGGGGAAACTGCACGGCAGGACAGGAACGCCTCGCCGCGCTACGAGTTTGTCACGTCACTCAAAAGTCCGCGGCAAATGATTCCTCTTCCCCCAAAACGCAGAAAGGGGGCGTTCACGCGTTTGGAAGCGTTCGAAACAGTTAAATAGAGCACAGCAGCACGGAATAGAACGCTGGAGTTACTTGTCACGAATACGTTAGAAGTTAATAGAAGTTACCGCCGTTTTATCTCGATTACGCTTATGGCGCGACACCGTGACGCAGCGACCGGAGACATCATTCATGTGTGCCCTGACCAACAGTTAAATAACAGCAGACGCTCTTGTCGGTCACTCCCACGCACATATAACGCAGTCTTGGTAGGCAGCTCAGCTCACAAGGTTTTGAGACACTGCCAATATGTCACTTAAGAGCGCATTAACAAGAGCGCTTATACTGACAGGAAGGAAGGATGTAACTTAACCCTTTAACGGGCACACCCTGGAAAACAATGGAGTTTTTGAGACAGCAACAAATAATGTTTGGTGTTCTTCAACAGTTTTTGAGCATATGCATTTTGAGGCGTCCATTAGCCAAATGGTTAAAGTGCCATTATCTTTATTCAGTGCTGACGTTGAAATAGTGTTTGACATAGATACGAGTGTATATATTACTATAAATTAGTTTTTAGTTTTCTTGTCACATGACATCAAAATGATTTCCTTAATCTTTCTTATGCCAGTTTATTTTATGTGAAATAACATTATTTATTTTAATTATTATATATATAAAAAAACGCTTTTCTTATAAAAATAAATCACAAACATTCCAACATTATGAATGAAATTATGCATTTGAAAATGATGTAAAAACAAACTGCACTGATAAGCAATGAATCTGAACAGCACAGAGCTAAATGTAAGACATTTGTTTTAGTGTTTTTCATTAGGTTTTGTACATAACTTGGTACTTAAACTTGAAGATTACACAAAAAGTCTTATCTCAACTTTAAATATTAACAATAACAAACATTTTTGCATCTTTGAAATATATTAAGATATTTATAAATGTCACAAAACCTTCATTTATATAATTACATGGATGTTAAATGTAAAAAAAAGTTACTAAAACTAATACTTGCATTGAAATATATGATTATCCTAATATTTTATTAAATGTTTCTTTAAAAAAAAAAAATATACAGACAATTCTGCATCATACTGTATTTTGGATAAGTAAACCAACTGAATTGAGCAAAGTAACAGACTTGCTTTCAGAAATCACACAATCAACAACGAAACAGCATGTTACAAAATAAATGCCTATTCTTTCTCAATTTTTTTGCTATTCTTTAAGCCTCTTATAAGGTCAAATTCTACTGAAAACCAATAAAGCAGTGTGTTGTGCATGTCTTGCTTGTATTTCCAGCAAAGAGTCTCTTGAGTAATCAAAACTGCATGGCCAAAACAAGCTTGCCCTGAGGATTTTCCTTTACAAATCAGCACTGTCTGAGGATGTCTTTTTAAGTACTGTAAAGTCATTCAGATGTGGGGTCAGAGTTCTGACCGTGCCATTAAAACGCAGGCAGAGACATAGTGCTCTCATTTAACTGCTTGGCTGCATCGTATATCATCCCACTGCCACAGAGCTGCATTTGAGAGGATCTTTGATTTTTACTTTTAGAGCAACATAAATCAAACGCAAGGCAAGGTCTGCTTGTGACATCCTTGTATTGGTCCTCACTGAATGGGATGGAGAGCGGTTGGTAACCGAGGTCAGGAGAAACGGATATGTTGTACTAAACAAAACATAGTTGCAAAACGAACTGAAGAAAATACTCTATATGCATATGTTGAAGTTTAGTTGTATGGTCAAACTGGTTATGTATTGGTGCGTTGTTTGATTCTGCAAATAGGTTTTTTTTTAACCCTTGTCCATAGACTTGAAAAAGTGACACATTGGGCAAAATGTTTCATGTTTTATGATTTTTTTTTACACAAAGAAAAAAAATATTTTTGATATTTTTTACACCCACTAACAGATTTCTTTTTCAGATTTTTTAACAGTTTGTTTACACACTGTTTACTTTTTTTAAATAGAAAAAAAAACCTATTATATTCTTCAGTTAAAGGCTAAGCTGATTTTTTTTAGATTATGATTTGGTAAAGACAATAATCAGAAAAATCTTATTTTAAGGGATGACACGGTGGCTCAGTGGTTAGCACTGTTGCCTCACAGCAAGAAGGTTGCTGGTTCGAGTCCCAGCTGGGTCAGTTGGCATTTCTGTGTGGAGTTTCCATGTTCTCCCCATGTTCGCGTGGGTTTCCTCGGGTGCTCCGGTTTCCCCCAAAGACATGCGCTATAGGTGAATTGAATAAATTAAATTGGCTGTAGTGTATGTGTGTGAATGAGTGTGTATGGATGTTTCCCAGTACTGGGTTGCAGCTGGAAGGGCATCCGCTGTGTAAAACATATGCTGGATAAGTTGATGGTTCATTCCGCTGTGGCGACCCCTGATGAATAAAGGGATAAATGAATAAATGAATCTTATTATATTTCAATGTTGTTTTTTATTATTATTTTAGAAAGCAGTTATTTATTCCACAGGCCAAATGTGAAAAAATGAGCCAAACATTAAACCAGATGAAAGCCTTTTAACAATTAAGAGTGCATGACATTTCATGCGTGAAATAATGTGGTTTTAAAAGGGGGGATTTATGTCCTGAACATCTGCAAAGTGAACTATCACTTTGTACTCAGCATAAAATAGATTCATGAAAGGAAAATAAGGATGAAATAAAATAAACTAAAAATCTATGCTGATTGCATTAAAGGTATAGATCACCCAAAATGAAAATTCTCACTATTTACTCACCCTTAAGTAAAAAAAAAAGAAAAAAAAGATGAAAACCTGTAACCATTGTCTTCAATAGCAGGAAAAACAAATATTATGGAAGTCAATAGTTACAGGTTTTCAACATTCTTTAAAATATCTTTTTTTGTATTTAACAGTAGAAAGTAACTCATAAAGGTTTGAATCAATTACAGGGTGAGTAAACAATGACCTCTGTCCCAAACTATTCCTTCAATAGCACCAAAACGATCACAAAAAGTCCATAAAGATGAGGGTCAAGTTGCTCATTTCTTCCATTTTATTTTTGCAACACTTCCTTCTTTTTTTCTTTGCTTGCGCAATGATGTCAGGGCAAACATTAAAGAGCCAACTGTCTCATTACCCTGACCTCTTTGGTCTTCCTCACCTCAGAGCAATCTTGTCAAGCAGCATCTGAAACTAGAAGGGACATCAGCCAGCAGGACACCCACCCTCCCTACAGCTCACAGGAGGGTGTATTTGAGCCACATGTCCATCAGTCCTGTTGTGAAGATTTCATTTTATCCCGCTCTCCGCCACTGTTTTGAGAGGTGCTGTCCTCCACTTTGATCTATGATGAACAGATGACCTTTTTCCCAAGTCAGGTGTCTGGCTCTGTAACATCATGTTCTAACAGTGTGTCAAAACAGCATGGCTCACCTTCTCCAAGTCTGCTTATTTGTCTCAGATAGACTCACAAATCTGTTTTGAAGATCTGTGATGGGGAACGGCGGCACCTGGGTGTATTATAAATGTTAAAAACAGAGAGAAAGCGCTGATGTCGATTAAAGCAAAGTGGACAAAGTATCTGGAAATACTGCTTTTAGCAATTCATTCCGAGTCTGTATTGATCAGACAGAGAGATTACAAGCTTCTTCCTCTCGGAAGCGTTGATCATTCTTTAATCAATGCCACAATCAGGGTGTTTGTTCTTAACCCTGCAATAATTCATTGTAACTGCAGTATAGGCTATAAAGCGAAATCAGCAATGCATTCAATGCAAGTATATGAAACCTGCATTTGATGAGAAACATAACTGTGTGGCCACTTATATTTTAGAAACTATAAAGACATTTACACAAATCTCATTTATTATCACAAATCCTTTACATTTGAGAAATATTTAGTAATTCAATGCTAAAATACACAATTTTGCTGTAGCTGCTGAGTAAACACACACACAAAGATAAAACAATAGCATAATAGCATGTGGTATGAGGAGATTGTTCACTGTAATTATATCTGGACGGGGTGTTCAAATTTAGATCACATTACAGGGTTCCCTTTAATTCATTTTTATAATATATATTTTGACTACCCTTTGCCTTTAAACTATTCTGTTTTAATGCACACATATAGCTAAAATGAATAAAATGTAATACATAGTTATGTGGTTCTTAATATCTTTTTATTAATTCAACGCTTGCAAACTGGTGTTCGCTGTAAACCATCAGTAAATCTATAATAATTTAATTGTATCAGGAATTGAGGTTTGAATCAAGAACTGATTTGAATTGAAAGAAAAGCTTGTGAATCTGATCATATCCGATCCGATCAATAAATTAAGAAAATTTGATTAAAATCAATAATAGACATCAGATTAAAATACATATGTAATTAAATATGTATGCTACATAAATTAATAAATATACTATAAAATGCAACTTAGAAAGTAGGCTATGCTTGACAAATACTCTACACCCATATTTAAATATTCACTTTCCACATAATCTGAGGTTCATTTTAATTTAGTTGTGGTTTTAAATGAATTTAAGAAATGATTACATTTTTGGATGGAGTTCATTCACACGAGGATAATTATAACGTAGTTGCATTTCCACTTGAACATGTTTTCACGTGATATATGACTACAAACAGTTGTCAGTAAGGTAAGCTAAACAGTGCTATAGTGGATAAATACATGTAACCATTTGTTATTCCTAGTCTTTTTCCATAGACAAATGAATTGGAAGTTGTAAAACAATCACAAAAAAGAGTTAACTTTCGCATTGCAGAATAGGTCAATGGGGTATATGCACACAGACTTTTAGTTTCAGTCAGCCAGTCCCAGGGCTTCCGGTGAATTGTCGTCCCATACAAAATCTCTGCATTTAAGATCTGATTTCTTTAAAAAAACAGCGATCTTCACTGCCATAAGATACAATATAAAATGGGTATCAGACCGGACAAGAAGCACTGCATTAAATTCAATTTTTCCATGCCATGTCTTTAAAATATGGAAATTACTTTTACCCCAGTATTTTCAATGGAGTTTCTGTGCTATAGCCTGCTGCTAATCACGGCGCCTGCGTTTAAACGGCCTTTCGTCTCTTTTTACGATTTAACAACTAAATGAATGATGAAGTCTATTTAACTCATTGTATTTGAATTACATTACAACATCGATGCTGTAAAAGGAACCTTATGAAATTGAAAATAGTCACATAAACCTTTCACCGGAAGTTCATCATTGGCTGAAAAACACTAGCTGTGCATAGTCTAATGCACATATCCTTGAGAAAAATGACCCTTTTTTAGCAAAATTGTAGTGCTTCAACTATTATCTGCATTATCACAGTTTTACTACAAATACCATGGGTAACTATGGTCAGTGAGTAAAGCAAACCCATTTGTCTTTAACTTACAATATAAAATAGTTTTAAGTATTATTTAAACTTTGGTTTATTATCATAAAGGCCATATGCAGATATTAAATGAAGTCTAAGTATTGAGTGTCCCCTATCGCAGACATTTAATTTATGTAGTTATCACTGAGAAATGTTTCATTAATACGACCACATCACATTCACATTTCCACTTCCTCTCCAGGATGACAGCAGAGCGGCGGTCATAGGCCGCTCTGAATAGATAATTAAGTCTTGATCTTAAAATATAAATGTACAGATGGGGCTTATGACAAAAAATGGAAATTTCTCACCTTTAACCAGCATTAGTTTGACAGTGACGCAGTTTCCCCTCAGTGTGAGAATACAGTGGGCCGGGTTCAGTCAGGTGAGAGGTGACAGGGCCGTATGGTGGATCTCCTGCCAGTGACAGGCTGTCATTTGGAGATGTGTGCCATGTGGCTGTCTCTCAGCCTGTCTTTGAGCTGAAGGATGACCCCTCCTGCTCACTGGGGCTTCACCAGCCATGCCATTGCTGTCTCTCAGCTTACACGTCTGACAGGAGACATGACGTCCCAGACACATCGACTCTATCTTCAGGTAGGCCTGTCCTGCGCTTCCTCTGATAGTTCGGGCAGGGAGAGTAAATGAGGGAAAGTGTACGTGAATCTCCTTCCTCCTGTAAGTATAAAACAGGTCTGGCATTATATTTAAGACATTTACATACTAAAGGCAGTGCGTGTCTTTCAAACCGGGTCTGACTGAGTGAAGGCTCAAGGTTGAGTGTTTTGATTGAGGTGAAAGGTGTACTTATTAAGATCTGGAGGATATTTTCACCCCCCAAAAATCCATCAATGCTGGCGTAAATGCATTTTTGCAATTAACTGGCCTTCCTGATGGAGTAATTTAACCTGATTTGTGGCTATCGGGAGGAGGACAAAATGTGTATCCATTCTCTGATAACAAACAAATACATCACAAGCATCATTTTCTCACAGTAAAAACTAAAAAGCGTAGCCAAGGACATAGATGCTTTTTATATATATATATATATATATATACTGTATAATTATGTGTAATGTACATATGCATATATTACATGTTTAGGTATTGGGTATGTAAATACAAAACAATAAAATTGAACAAAGGGTTGAATCAACATGAAATTAAGCTTAATAACAATATTGGATTGTGTGGAGCTATCAGCTGTATTAAACTTATTTGATAATTCATGAAAGGGCTACTTCACCCAAAATACAAATTACTGCACCCTCATGTCATTCTAAACACAAAAAATATATTTTGAAGTATATATATTAATGGTAACACTTTACTTGAAGGGGTGTTCATGAAAACATTTTAATCATGACATGGCATGTCATGAATGTGAATGAGCTTTTATGCATGCTTATAACAACTGTTATTGTTAAGTGTCATTCGCTCAGTTATGACATTTTAAATGCAAAGATGACATTGTTTGTCATGACAACTTGACATAAACCAATACATCGCAACCTGTTTTATGACAACTTGACATTACCAAGACAACAAAACTTGTCATAAATTTGTCATAAACATGATTGTTACAAATAAATGTGAATTTTCATGAATTTTATAACAAGCTGAATTTATCATTAAAATGTCATTAAATATGAATGACACTGTTAAAAAAATTAAACATGGCACTTTTAATAAGACATTTTATTGACAAATACAGTTTGTTCCACTGAAAACAGGATCAGAAAAATATTCATGACACAATTATAATGCCTTATGACAATCATGTTTATGACAGATTTATGACAAGTTTTGTTCTCTTGGTAGTCAAGTTGTCATAACAAACAATATCATTTTTGCTGTTAAAATGGCATAACTGAGCAGATGACCCTTATGAACAGTTGTCATAAGCATGCATAAAATCTCATTCACATTGATGTCATGATTATGTTCCATGACATTCTTATGAACACTCCTTTAAGTAAAGTGTTAAAAAATGAGAAGGTTCATCAAACCTGAGAAATTTCACCCAAAACAATACACAAATGATAATATATCAAATATCTTCATTTGTGTTCCACTGCACCCGATTCGAATGTTATCATTCGATTGAATGGGCGTTATCAGTGGATATCAGCTGATAGATATGGTTTAGTAGGGGCCTTCTGAGCCTACTAGTAGTCATCCATGTACTGTTGTCATCCATCCACATGCTTAATCAGCTATACTTATAGACTCCAGATCCAGATCTGTTTTTACATTACTGTGAAGGTTGGGTTTAGGGTTGGCGTAAGACGTTAATAAAATACAATAATTGAGAAATTTAATAAATAATATAAAAAATTCTCGTTATCTTCCGGCCGCAGCCATATGTGATCTATAGCTGATTAATTATGTTAATGGATGATTACAGCCTTCTGAGTCTACTAGTAGGCACAGAAGGCCCTTACTGGCCCATATCTATCAGCTGATAGCCACTGAAAACGCCCATTCAATCGAGTGATAACATTCAAATCGGCTGTTCCTAAGATAGATTTGGATTTAAAGTATCGCATTTTTATTTCTTTACAATTTAACTGACATCAATTTCTATCAAAATCAGTACTGATGGTAACTACCAAAAACATAATAATTTTGAATATTTAACCCTGTAAATTACACTACTTAATAGCACTGTTGTTTTAAATGATGAAAAAAACGATTAAAAAATATACATATAAACAAACTGAAATCCAACCCATGTAATTACAATTACATAATATTAATTAATTTGGCCTGCAGTATACTCAAGCAGAAAACTTAATAAAAAAAAAAATTTGTCCCACAGGCCAAAGCTAAAAACATGTGCCAAAATATGAATATAGTTACATATAAAAGTTAAATTTGTAATCCTATTAACAAAGAAGTTATTATATTTGGCATAAATGGAATTGGGATTACATTTAACAGTTTTAATGGGTACATTTTTGTCCTGTAGGCCCTGAATGTAACTTTTTTTTTATTTCAAATGTAAAATAGATTTATTTGTAACAAAACCTGCAATGACTCAATCTCAAATTACACGTAGCTCTTAAAAAACTTCCCGAGAGGGATTGTGACCTGCTGCATCACAGTCTGCTCTGACAGCTGCACATCCTCAGTCCGGAAAGCCTTTCAGCGGGTAGTCATAAGTGCCCAACGCGTCGCTGGACTCGGCTACTGGCCATCCAAGACCTCAACAAGCGTCGCTGGCGGCAAAGAGCTCTCAGATCATCAGGGATTCAGTCCACCGCAGCTACAGTCTGTTTCCTCCCTGCCATCTGGAAGCCACACAGACACATACAAACACCGACCGCAAGGCTAGAGAACATTCTCTTCCCTCGAGGAGTTGCATAAGACAAACTCTGATCTCTCTTCTATTGTCATCTGAATAACTCTAACAAGTGCACCATAGAAAGCCACTATTAAACCACTACTTCATTTCACCACTACTGCATTTGAACTTATAGGGATATGCGCATAGATGACTGTATATGACATCAATATGTGAAAATGTTCCATCATCATTCACCAAAACAGATATTTATGCAAACGTTAAACAACACTGACTTATAAAAAACTGGAAAACTGGATGAACCACCAACTATTCCAGCATATGTTTTACACAACGGATGCCGTTCCAGCCGCAACCCAGTACTGGGAAACACCTATATACTCTCACATTCATACAAACACTCATACACTATGGCCAATTTAGTTCATCCAATTCACCTATAGCGCATGTCTTTGAACTGTGGGGGAAACCGGAGCACCCGGAGGAAACCCACGCGAACACAGGGAGAACAAACTCCACACAGAAACACCAACTGGCCCAGCCGGGACTCAAACCAGTGACCTTCTTGCTGTGAGGCGACAGTGCGATCGTGTCGCCCTTATGTAGTTTTTGAACACAAAAAAGAAGATATTTGAAAGAAGAATTAACTTTCACAATAGGAAACAAATTACTATGGAAGCCAATGAGTGCCAGCTACAGTACCAGCATTTTTCTAAATATCTTCTTTTGGGTTCAGAAGTATATAGAAAGTCACATAGGTTTTGAAAAAAATTTAAAATGAGTAAATGATGACAGGTTTTTCATATTTGAGTGAACTATCCCTTTAAAACATACACCCATAATAGCAAATGTGGTGAAAAGTTAATTGCTCGTTTTTTTTAAAAAGAGGTTTAAAAGTGATTCTAATGATTATACTTTTAATGATCATATTGTGCATATAATTATAGCATCAATTTTCAACTGAAGTTATAAGGGTTAAAGGAAAAAGCAAAAACTTTGTCTAAATGCTTTTGAAAATAAATTAATCATTTTAGAGACAAGCATAAATCTGTTTTACTCTGCTTTTGGCCCTAAAGCAAAAGCAATGGAAAAACAAAGGAAGTGCTCTTTGTTAGATGATCTGTCTCTTAAATGAAGTGTTTTATACTTTAGGGTAACATTAAGCAGGAAAAGACTATTGCACAGGAAATGTCTGCCTATAGGCATAAAAACTAGTAATTAAAATATAATTTGTAAGTTTATTAAAGGGGGCGACACAGTGGCTCAGTTGTTACAACTGTCACCTCACAGCAAGAAGGTCGCTGGTTCGAGTCCCGGCTGGGCCAGTTGGCATTTCTGTGTGGAGTTTGCATGTTCTCCCAGTGTTCACGTGGGTTTCCTTAGGGTGCTCTGGCTTCCCCCACAATCCAAAGACTTGTGGTACAGGTAAATTGAATAAACTAAATTGGCCGTAGTGTATGTGTGTGAATGTGAGAGTACTGGGTTGCAGCTGGAAGGGCATCCGCTGAGTAAAACGTATGCTGGATAAGTTGGCGGTTCATTCTGCTGTGGCGACCCCTGATGAATAAAGGAACTAAGCCGAAGGAAAATGAATAAATGAATGAAATTATTAAAGGCATTCCTTTATAGCTATAAAGTGCAGTGCAACAGAGATATATTACACAGTGTTAAGTTACTTCAAAGAAAATATAATTAATTATTAATTACATCATTACACTGCTATTTACATACATTTTCTAATTACTTTGTCTAAAAAGTGACAATTACTCAATAAGTCATTTAGCTTACTTGACTAAATATAAAAAATCTACATAAATCTCAAAGCATATACAATAGATATTAAAATATAAATTTGAGTCAAACAGGACCTTTTAGTTTTGTTTGAAAAATCACTTAAATTTAAAACAATATATGTATTAAAACACAAAACGATTCAAATTGATGACATCATATTTTAATACCATAAACTGACAAATTTCTAAAACATTTGATACTTTCTTAAGCATGTGCAGTTGTCGGAAAAATGTTAATAGTTATGAGTTAATGTTAATGAGTTAATATGCATAAAATCTGAATAAATAATACTCCGCTTCTCTGAATGTATACCTCATATTTTCATGAACTAATTTCTCAATAATTTTTTTTCTTAAGAATATGCAGTTGTCTTGATAAATGTTCTTTAGCTGAAACAGAATTATTCAGCAAAATTCTTTCAACTGATTTTTAAAGAACTATTGAAAATGTGTACATTAAGGCAAGTAACTGTAATTAAATCACCTAAAATGAAAAGTAATCCCTTCACTTTTTAAGCACATTGTTAACGATTTTTGTATACTAGTATTTAACTGTAATATGAACTGTATTTTACTGTAGAACAGTATTTTACTGTACTTATGCGGTATGTTACTGTAAAATTACTGTATATTTTACAGCAAAGATATGCAGTATTGTAAAAACATATACAGAAAGATAAATGGTGCTGTATATGTAAATACAGTATTTTTGCTGTAATTGATTTACAGTTATCTGCTGCCAGAAGGTTACTGTAGATTCTACAGGAAATGGTTAACAGGGCAGAAAAGTAATTACAATAACTAGTTACTCTGTAGCTAATTACACCCAACGCTGATTATACACTATATATAATTTAGTAGGTATTCCCCTAAATAATAAATAAATGAAAGCAAATATGGCAGATTAAACATTAATGAGACATATTATTAATCATCATGAGCAAAATGAACGCAGAGGGAGACAGTCAAACAGGGTGTCTTTTTTTCTTTTTTTTAAAGATGTAAGCACATTGTCCTCCCCTGCTGCAATATCAGAGTGTAGCTGGACATATTTGCATGCTCAGCGCTGTGTGTCTGCAGTAATTCATCATTGGTCTCTGAGGTATTGAAAGCATCAGCATCCGTCAGCAAGCTTATGTCAATGGCTCTGTTTTTAAAAGAACAAAAGAATTATTTCTCATCAGTACAGCACTTATTTTTAAATAGCCTGTGATACGTGTCTCCAAAAATATCCCCAAATGCAATGGCGATAAAAAAACAACCTAATTGTCTGTAAGATCACAATATTGGCATAATAATTAATGGGCAAACTGTGAGACCGTGTAATGAGATTGTAGCCATGTCCAGGGCAGTAAAAATCCTGCAAAAGATCTGCTTTAAAAACACATTAATAAACAAACAGTTTAAAATACATGATTTATATGCTGAATAAATACTCTTATGTTACTGTTTTAAATCACTGAAAAGATTGACTGTATATGCTCTGAAATACGAATGTTCTATAAAATAGCGGGAGCTCTTACCACAACTATAACAATTACAGAGCAGAGAAACTAATGCTGGAATTGCTTTCACAAAGATTTTTAAAAGCTGATAATCTGTAAATACATTAACAGCCAATCAGAATCCACCCTGTATTGAAGACCATGAAAAGACGAAGTTAGACAAAGAGCAGATGTCTCGCATTTTAACTTTATTTTTAGCATTCCAGTTTATTTTTTTTATTTATATTTTGTCTCAAATTTAATTTTCCTAATTGTTTTTTAATTATTGAGCACTAGTTGTAGCCTTTCTCACAAAAATAACCTAATCAGTAGTAACCAATCATGTCATAGTATATTTTGAAGAGCAAATTAACTATCCAATGACATTTCCACATCAATCTGGTTGTAGTTTAAGGGTTAGTTCACCCCAACAAATTACATTTAAGGATATATATTTTTTTTAAATGCATAGATTCAATATAGGAGATCATTATGCACCTACCAGCGCCGAGTGAGGCCACTTTTTATTATGGATGGATGCTTATTTAATTTGTTTTGGACCATTGGCAAAGAAAAGCCTGTCTCTGTCATTTTAAAGCTTGAAAATGTCTTTTTTATTCAACTGAAAGAAAAAAAAAAGTCGTATACAACCTTGAGGGTGAGTAAATCATGGGGTCATTTTCATTTTTGGGTGAACTAGCCTAGCTCTTGCCAGCAGAAAGGAGACACACCCTGATAGCTCCGCCCTAAAAGCATGCCATGTGACCAAGTGAAGAAAAGTTGTTTTGAGGGGAAAGGGAAGGTATGATTTTGGTGATTAAAGACTCCGAGGGCAAATCAATTTGTACAAAATAATGAAGTGCACAGATACATCATTTATAACAAGCTTAAGGGTAAATTTTGATATCATTCCGACTTTAAGGCGGGACCTCTGTTCCAGTGTGATGAGGAGATGAAGTCCTAAAAAGGATTTACAATTAGCAAACTAAAAAACAATATTAGAAAGTATGTTGAAATGAAATAGTAGGATAGGCTACAACTAAAATCTCTCAAATAATCGCTAAATCAATGTTTTAACCGGTCAATTAATCATCTTGTGAACTAGCCTATCCAGGAAAGCTATCTAAAAATCGTTAGCTATTGTGGTGTGTTTTACTGAGTAGCTAGCCGTATTTATAAATAAATAAATAAATGGATAAATGAATGAATGAATAAGAAAAACTAAAAATGTACTGAGGGGTTTACGGGGTAAATACTGTACCACGTGAGCTACAATAATGACTATCTTTTAAACCACTAATTACTCTATATAGTTAATCTACCTCTATAACTAAATATAAAACATTTCCCCAAAAGGCCAGCATGTGGGTAAAAAACAAAGCCGTTACCCAAGTGACCCTGTGCAGCTCTTTTCTGACTGACCCTCTCTAAACACCCCCCTCCCCCCTCCAGATCAGATCGCATTGCTCAAGATGTGTTTATTTCTGCTGCGCTGTCTTGTTTGCGACGTGCCTCCATCAGTATACAGTCATGTCCCGCATTTGCAGCGGAGGAGCGTGGATAGGCAGACGAGCGCGTCTGTCAGGGAAAATGACACGCGTGCCACTTTGCTGTGCGACTGACGGCGGGATGCGCACCAGTGTCACATCCCTGTATGTGTAGCCCGGAGCGGAGTGTGGGGGTCCCGTCCATCAGGAGGAGAGGAGGGGAGGGGGGACGCTTGACGGCGACGGGGCTGTGATGAGTGACTGAGTGAGTGAATGAGTGACTGGAGCCGAGCCGAGGCTTTTGCATCTCCTCATTCTCACGATCTCCAGCTGCCACATCAAACGCCTCCTTCTGCCCGTGTCCGGCTCTTTATCCCATCAATTAGATTTAATCGCAACGATGGGTCACATAAACCCCGCATGCGGGTAATCTCGGGTCCTGCTGAACAAAAGTACAAAAGATCAAAGGAGCCACCAAAAGTAAATAAGAACACGCACCTTACTTAGCAAAATACCTACAGTTCAAGTTCATTTCATTAACAAAGTAGCCTACACGTAACTAGCAAGCCTATTAGTGGTTTTTTTGTTTTTTAAATAGGTCTATGCTGTTTCAATAGTCAGTACATTTAGTTAATAACAGGCTAGCATACTTTACAGTAACCTGCATTCGTTGACGTTTTTTTTTTTCTTCATTTGTTCTACTTTATAGGCTATAATAGAAGTAAATTTGCAAGAATATTGATAGTTTAGGAGTTAATAATGTACCACATTTTGTAGTTTATAAAAGTAACTATGATGTATACTCTTGGAACAGTAGTTTTGTATGTTTTATACTGAAAGTACACTTTTCCTTTAGTGAATTAACTATCGTACTATTTATATAAATGAGAAATTGTAGTCTTGCACTTTAAATAATTTCTTGAAATACACCTTAACTGTAGTTTATGTAACTGTGAATTACATTTACAATCGCAAAATTTACACAATGGAATCCGTTTTTATTATTAATAGCCTATTTTTTATAATACACACCTAAAGCTTATTGTTCCAATATTACCTATGTGTAAAATAATAAGACTGTAACATTGTAAAAACAACATAGGCTACTCATTCAAAAGCGTAAACACAACGACAAGCCTATACTTAAAATACTAAATTTATTTATACACGTTAATATATTTTTTAAAGTATAGGGTAATCATAGGGTAAATATATAGTATATAGATATACCCTAGTATAGGGTAATCATAGGGTAAATATATAGTATATAAATCTATATACTGAAGTGTAATTTCAAGTACATTTACTTAAATTTAAAAGTACAGAAAAAGTTGACTGAAAGCATACACTAAATTTTAAAGGAGGTAGACTAATAGCACATTTGTACTCTAAAAACAAAGTACTGTAGGCTACTATAATAAAGTATTTACATAGTACTTGTGATATACTGTATATCACAATGCTATGTGATTTGCATTTACTGCATATATACAGATACTCTAGTCATGTGCATTATATGGCATCCCAAAATCAAAGAGTGGCACTGCATTATTAAACTGATATTCAGTTTATACCATATACTATGGTACAATAGGATTGTCTACTTTACAGGACTTCAAAACAGTCAATAGTGTTACATTATACTGCATTAAAACATGGCCATAATGCAGTACTTTGATATCTATCCTATTACTGTTTGACTGGCAATAACATTGCAAAAAAGCATGGTCCTACAATGATATATACCATGGTAGCACCTCTGCCCCAAAAATTAAGGAGCTTACACCACCTGCTGGACAATTCCTGAAAACATCCTATAAAAAAAATAAAAAATAAAAAAGTATGGCATTTTCTAAAATTATCCACAAGCATTTAACAGCTTTTATGTTCATCAATAACAAACAAAATATCCTTACTCTGGTCTAGTACAACTGATGTGCTTTATTTGGCAGTTTACAGCATGTGCGGTGATTCGATTGTGTGGTCCATCTGAGTCTGAGCTGCGGTACAAGCCGTTTTGTGCAGCTTTTCAGTTGAGAACAAGACTTTGGCTCTTTACAATAGTTACACGAGGGAGAAGAAACGTCATACACACATGTTACATAGAAGTAACATAAAGAACATAGTCATTACAAATTTGCAACTCCAATAAGGAACAACTGGCTAGTATGTTAATACACATATTTAACTTTACATTCTCATCCTTCAGGCCATAGTATGTCCATGATAATATGTCCATCAAAGAAATATTAGTTCAAATCTGGTGAGTATAACTACAACAATATTAGTCCAGAAGAGCATCATGTCCATGCTAGGGGTTGCACAGACTAGTCGACTTAAATGCTCTGCCATGATGCTTTTTGATTGACATCAACTGGGTGCGCTGCACAGATCACTTGGTTGTTGACCTAAAATACATGGCAGCCTTACACACAAAGGTAGGTTCACCGAATGAAACTGCCATCAGATTATTGAATTGAATTTAAACTTTATTAATGTTATGTCAGTGTCAATGCTTCACATAAACTTTGAGTGAACTTTAAATCATCAAAAAGGGGTCGGCCACTGAGATCACTCCATGCAAACACCCTAGAGCAGATGATAGCCAATTGCGTTTATGCAACACTAAAAAAAGTAATGTGATTAGCTGTTGTCCACTGCAAAGCAGATGCTGACATATTTTGTGAATGAAACGTGAAACGCGCAGCACTGTAGGTGTGGCAAACTTCATACCATGTGTAAATATTATTGCAGTTGAAAGTGGTAAAGATTTTCACAGTTAGGAGACATCTGATAACTAAGATGAGCCAATAACCATGAAAAAGGCCAGACTTGAGCAATATTTTGAGTAGCTTTTTGGCCCGCACTATCATAGTAGTAAAATATGCTACTGAGCAGGACTCTGACTAATGTGTTATGTTGTTATGAAATAACTTTCCATGAATCTGTGTTATATGTGCTGACGACTTATGCATGACTTTTGCACTAAAAATATTTGTTATTGTTACATTCTTAGTAAAATGTGCAGTAATCAATGTGTTGACTGCATATTGCAGTAAAATTAGCTCATGCTAATCTTGCATTGTTAATGAAATGATCAGTGTTGACAAGGCATTTGTTTTGCACTAAAATGAGTCATTGGTAATGTTGCATTGTTTTTGCAACGTATAATGAGGTGTCAACATCATCTGTACATATTTTTCTTGTAAATTGTGGCATGTTGCACAACAATTGCATCTTGTGTTTTATTGATGACATCACCAGTGACTGGTCGACGTTGACGACTTTAATAGCATAAAAATATCAAAAAAAATCTGAAATCGTTCAGCCCCTATTCCATATGCACTCAACTTATAACATTGATTCTAGCATTTTAGTTAGGCCCCGATCACAAAAAACTTTTTTTTTTTGTGGTGAGATAAATGGTTTTCAATTGTGCCGGGCGCCTCACATTTTAACCACCTGCTGCACCTCACATTTTTGACGGAGGGTTCTGTGCACCTGCAGTTGAAAGACGTCAACTCTGTGTGGAAAAAGTGCCCGACGTCACGTGCTCCAGCATCAAGATCAATGATACAGTGGTTGCCTAGCAAGATAAAGGCGCAGCACAGTGCTTATTTCTAAAGTAAAAAAAAAAAAAAAAAAATGTTTTCAAAAGTGAAAAGCATATTCTAGGGGCACCGCGGTGGCGCAGTGGGTAGCACAATCGCCTCACAGCAAGAAGGTCGCTGGTTCGAGCCTCGGCTGGGTCAGTTGGCATTTCTGTGTGGAGTTTGTATGTTCTCCCCGTGTTCGCGTGGGTTTCCTCCGGTTTCCCCCACAAGTCCAAAAGACATGCGGTATAGGTGAACTGGGTAAGCTAAATTGTCCATAGTGTATGTGTGTGAATGACTGTGTATCTATGTTTCCCAGTGATGGAAGGGCATCCGCTGCATAAAACATATGGATAAGTTGGCGGTTCATTCCGCTGTGGCGACCCCAGATTAATAAAGGGACTAAGCCGAAAAGAAAATGAATGAATGAATGAATGAAAAGCATATTCAGTGTGATCGGGGCCTTAGACGCCAGATTTTAACACTGAACCTTCTCCTTATTTTCACATATACTGTTCCTTTCATTTGGAGAGTTAATAGACTCAGCTGGACTATCGCATGATCCTTGGTGCAGATCTGTCATTGGAACTCACTTTCCTGAGACGCACCCCTCTGCGGATGGTCTTCAGCATGTCCTCTCCTCCCTTCTCATGCCCTTCATCCTGCTGGAGGCTCTGGTCAGCCTGAGGATCTGCAGGAAACGGGAACTGGCCTTCGCCCAAAGCGTGAGCATTAGCCACCAGCTCTCCAATCTTCTCCACCAGACTATGGCGATTGGCAGCAAGTATCTGGTCTTCTTCTGAACTGAAGCCTGCAGCTCCAGGCGGTTGGGAGTAGACGCTTCCGCCCCCAGATCCCCATGTTGGCAGGCTCATTCGCTTTGGAGAAGCTTTGTACTCTAGTATTTCCATTGAGTCGTCATTATACAGACTTTCCTCGCTTCCATTGTGCTCCGGAGGAGGGCTGGGGAATCCAGGTGAGTCTGGGACAGTTGGTGTCTTTACCGGGATTATTGGTGGCCGGATGGGAATAGGACCCACAGTGGATGGGGTGCGCCTCACGTTTGTTTTGGACGAAGGGGTTCTACGAATGGTGGCTGTTCCTGAGGCAATGATGCTACTTCCTTTCCCATTGGTTGTAGGGCCAGCCAGTGCTCCATGAAGCCCCGCTGTGCTGGCCGGCCTCTTAGTCTGGATCATTCGCCGGTAGTTTTGGGCCAGGTTGCTGTGGCGGGGTACGGTGGAGGACTTGTCGAAGTCTGTTTGTGTGTTGTTATCAGCGTCGCCGTTCATGGAATAACAATCATATTCAGATCCTGCAAAGAGGAAAAGGGAAGAGATGTCATTATCTAAACCAGGGGCTCCTGGAGGGCCAAGATACTGCAGAGTTCAGTTTGAATAGCTGAATAGCCTTGATAGCTGGTTGAGGCGTGTTTAATTAGGTTCTACAGGACAGTGGCACTCCAGGACTGAAACAAACACCTGGTCTAAAGAAACAGTAGCAATGTTTATACTAATTAAGTGCATTTTACTTAATCAGATCAAGTTGTTATGCTGGATTCACTCCAAACACAGAGTACCACGTCACCCACTCTAGTTTACTCGCAGATTATTTTTCACCTCAAGTGAATTTTCAAACGATTAACATAAAATGAGGTAACATATAACTAATAAATTCTGAAAATAAGCTTAAAGGGCACATATTTTACCCCCTTTTCAAGATTTAAGATAAGTCTTTTGTGTCTCCAGAGTGTGTCTGTAAAGTTTCAGCTCAAAACCCCCATCAGATTATTTATTATACATTTCAGAATATTGGAATTTTCTGCTCTGAACACAATGTAGCTGTTTTTGTGGCCTGTGCCTTTAATGCTGGTTCCCCCCGCCCACCGTTCCCACGTGCCTGTTAGAGTGTGCCTCAATCTCCGCCTCGGCTGTGTCAGATAAACAGCAGAGTGACAGACATTCTCAATCCATTCAGTGGGCGAGGAAACCGCACTCCTACGTCACATTGCGGTGGGCCTCAAAACGGGAGGGATTTGAATCTTATTTTAACGTCAGGAAATAAAAATAAAAAAAGAGACTTATTGTGTTTATATCACTCCAATGTGACTGTGGACACACTATACCTACACACAGTTCTGTCCAAACAGCTTACTAAAGATGATTTTCATCATAGGTGCCCTTTAAAGTAAGACATTTGTAAATCATGCCCACAATGTAATTAAAAAGAGGTAACAAACTAGTATACCTTGCTGACGTTGTGCAGGGATTCGTAAATCTTAAACTTAATGTAATTTATATTGGTTGCTTGTGTTATGCACTTTTACATTAATAGAGCACCATTTTGTCAGCTCAGCAACATACTAATTTCTGTCAAGAGTATACTATCCACATCCAGTGAGGAGCACTGAGTAATGGAGTCATTTTCTTTGTCGAGAAATTCAAACTGCTCATTTTTGTTTTTGCGTACTATTTCTCTAATTGAAATGAATGCTTTAAATAAAATGGAATTTTTTTAATTAAACAATTTTTTAAATTTATTTCTATATATATTAAACAGTTATATTCTTTAAAAATAAGAGTCTAGTTACCTAAACAACTTCAGCATAAGAAAATAATACATTCAAATCCAAATGTATAATATAATAAAAATTTAACTAAATTATTTAATTTGTGTGTCTTCCTTGATTTTCCATGGTTTTTTTTTTGTAAAATGTTATTTGTATCTTCTCCTAACATATTCTTTCTGTTGAACAAAATTTTGAACCCTGATCTTAGGTTATTTTGTTAGATTAACATAAAACAATAAACCAGATTTGCACTCAAATCTAGTTATATAGCATCCCGATAAAAGTATCAATTTAAAAGCAAAATGTTTTACTTAGAAATGTATCAGAGTGCACTTAGTTCTGCTGTGTTGTGTGTTGATGTGTGGTGTGTGTGTTACCCTGTGAGGGGATGGTGTCCTCCGAGCAGGACGGTGTGGTGTTTTGTGTGCTGTATCCACTGGAGTACTGCAGAGAGTCACAGCTGCTCTTCTGTGTCTGCTCTATACTGAGGCCACGGGTCAGAACCATAGCCAGCTCACTAGCGGCCGACGACACCAGCTTACCATGCTAAAACACAACAACGGAAACATAGACAAATGTCAGAAAAACTCTGTCAATCAAGGTGTAAGAAAGTCTTTAATGCATGTTCACCAAGGCTGCATTTATTTGATCAAAAATACAGTGAAAACAGTCATTAGAGATAGAAGAGATAGTAGAAATATTGTTGTCATTAAGCTGCGGTACAACCATTTTTTTGGTTAAAAATTATCCAAAATTCCCAAAATACAACAATATTAATAACTGAGAATCAAATAAGCATATTCCAATGAATTCTGAAAGATCATGTGACACTGAAGGCAGGAGTAATGATACTAAAAAGTGTATATTTTCAATATAAAAAAGATTTTAAATTGTAATAATCTTTCACAATATTGGTAGTTTTTACTGTACTTCAAATTAAATAAAAAAGTTAATTGTAAACTATTATCAGTACTGAATATAATTAGAATGAACAATAATTACAAACAAATAAATAAATATTTTAAAATTATTAATAAAAAAACATATTCAAATATTAGTGCTGGGCAAAGATTAATCGCATCCAAAAATAAAAGTTTATTTTTTACATAACAT
>CAIGQV010018227.1:13306476-13320405 GCA_903798115.1 Danio jaintianensis
TGTGTGTGTGTGTGTGTGTGTGTGTGTGTGTGTGTGTGTGTGTGTGTCATATAAATTTATTATGTATACATGATACACACATACATAGAAACAAAACTATACAAAACCATTTTGTTACATAGGTATTTAAATGTATATATACTTTGTATCATATACACATATATTTTATATCTAAATACAAAAACATTTTCTTAAATATATGCATGCATGTGTGTATTTATATATACAGAAAAAATACACTCAGTACACACATTTTTATTAAATTATGTCAAAACAAATTTTTTTTTTGGATGCGATTAAATGCGATTCATTTTTGCCCAGCACTATAACATAAATTGTAATATTTCATTTTAGAATTAATAAATAAATTAACAATTTAATCATTATATATATTCTCAGTACCTTGGCAGTGGAGTCTTTAGAGTTCATCCTAGCAAGCCTGTAAGTGTCATCTGGGTGTATGTGTGTATGTCCTACTGCTCCACTAGAGGGCTCTGCGGCTTCAGTCCTGCGCTGCTGACCGACAGATGACTGCTCGTACTGACCGACCTTTGACCAGTCCTGCTGCAGGTGGAAAACTGGGTTCAGGGTCACCGAAATATAGCCAGAACTGCACGCAACCTGGATTTACTCATTTAGTATGTGTTTATTGTAATGAAAATGAACCAGGAGCCGGATGCCGGTTAATAATGAGAAACGGATGAGCAAGAAAATAAATGGGATGAGATTAAAACAAACAAATTAAAATGAATAAAAATAATAGAGCATAAGAAAGCAAACAAAAGTGGTGCAAATGAAAAAACGAACCTTCCAGTAAGGAACCTTTGCTGTGGGTGAAGGGGAGTTTGATCCTGGGGATTGATTATATGAAGGGGACGCAGGAAGAATGTAAGAGTGAGGCCTGATGGACTCATTAAAACAGTGAGACGGGCGAAAGGTAGCAAAGGATGAGCCCAACTGTGGATGACAGGATGACTAGTCAAACAAGGAGAACTTCAGTGGAAAAAAAACCCCCAACAGCTTGATAATTCATCAAAATCCCTCAAACAGCTAGCTTAACTCTTTTTATCCACTATATATTTACAAAATATTCATTGTGTCATATTTAACAAGGGATCCATTACACAAAACGATCCATTAGCAGATTTTTGTTTCATTAAAAGAAATGTCTTATGTAATTATATATGTAAAAATGTAATTATAATTTCAATATTTCTTTAATATATTTTTTCAAATCAGCATATTATAATTATTTCTGAAGGATCATGTGACACTACAGACTGGAGTAATGATGTTGAAATATTTTTCTTTGCCATCACAAGAAAAAAAAGTATTTGAAAAGCAACATTTTAATTTTAAACTGCAATAATTTATGAAAAATGCATATATTACAAATGTATATAATTTATAAATGTATATTTCACCTGGTGTGCATAAGAAACTCTTTATTATTCCAAACTCTTGGTGGTTGTTATATTTAATGGACTTTTATAATATACGTTATAAATATATTTAATAATTATACATTTTATAGTTAATGTTATATGTGACATTATGCTTAAAAGGGTTAAATTAAAGAGATATAAGGAACTTGATTGTAAATCATGAAAAAAACATAATAATAATAATAATAATAATAATAATAATAATAATAACGGCAACAGAATATTGGCATGTAGGTTTAATAAAAAATGAACCAAATATTCAAACTTCGAATAACACTTACTTTTGTGGGAGAGCCGCAATCACTGACCGACTGACAGGTTTCTGAAGCCTCTGAGGATGCCGAACTGGACGACTTCTGTTAAAGATAAGGACAGATAAGTGGAACAAAAATAGGCATTATATAAAAGACAAAAACAAGACACTAGATGAAGGAGTAAAGACCTGGCTGGTGATGTCAGACGGCATCGGGGAGGGAGGTTTGGAGTGAACATTCGCGTCTTGAGAGACGAATCCAGAATCATGAGAGGAGACGCTGCTCAGACGATGAGCGCCACCAGGTGGAAGATGAACCAAACTGACAGGAACACAAAGAAATCATCAGTGTTTTTCTAAAAGCAAACAAGTATGTCTGAATGCAACTGAAATTTGTTAAGAACATACATGTAATATTAAAAATAAAGCTTCTTTATTGGCATCTATGGCACCTTTCAAATTCATTAAACGTTTGAGCCCATAAAAGGTCTTTTAAAGATATAGTTCACAAAAAATGAAAATTCTGTCATCATTTACTTATTCTTCACTTACACAAAACCCGAGTTTCTTTCTTCTGTTGAACACAAAAGAAGATATTTTGGCACACATTGACTTGTATAGTATTTTTTTTCCTTACTATGGAAGTTGATTGGTCCCAGCAACCAGCATTCTTCCAAATATCTCCCTCATGTGGTTTTAAACCTATCTGAGTTTCTTTCTTCGGTTGAACACAAAAGATTGTGTTCAACAGAGGAAAGAAACTCAGATAGGTTTAAAACCACATGAGGGAGACTAAACGATGAGGTAATTCTCATTTTTGATTGAACTATCTCTTTAAATATCTATCTCTCTATCTCTTTAATACGTTTCGTATACGCAAATGAGCCCAGGTTCAAATTTCATGTCTCTTTTTATCAGTTATACTTCAGGAAACACTGCAAAAAGAAAAATTAACTAAAAAACCTTCAGAATACAGACATGAATAAAACTGTAAACGTCGGTGTGTGTAATAGCTGCTGAATTGGAGATTTAAGCAGGAGAAACTCACTTCGAGAAAAGGTCTTTAAAAAATGTATTGTAACATAAATATACAAACATGAATTGATAAAATATGATTAAAAAAGCACTAAAAAGTGTATTTCAGTAAATCTCTAAATTGACAGGGGCATATTTTTTTGGTGGATTACAGTTGTTTTCACTAGCAGTGTCTTGTCATAAATGCTATCCAGACTAAGAAAAAATATATATTTTAAGAACTGTTCCCTGTAAGATCCTTTAGGGAAACCAACGATGGTTGTTTATATTGCATCCCCCTTTGAAACCTTCATTTTTAGAAATGCAATAAAAACAAAAAAAAACTAGATAAGATAAGCACCTGCAAAGGCTGCTCTTCCTGGATCCGATGCTGCTGGGAGAGGAAGGAGGCGTCTGGTAGGACCAATTATAGTCAGACCCTTTAAGATCCAAAATCACCTAGAGGAAATCAGAAGAATATTTTGTTCTTATTATGATCTGTGTGTGTGTGTGTGTGTGTGTGTGTGTGTGTGTGTGCGTGCGTGCGTGCGTGCGTGCGTGCGTGTGCGTGTATGTGTATGTGTGTTAGGTGATGTTCGTGTGTGTTTCAGCACCTGTTCACTGGCCTCTGGTAGTTTATGGGGGTCAGTGGTCAACACTGTGAGGTCTTCAATGATGGCCTGAAGATGAGTGGCTTCTCCCAGCATGGCAATTTCACCCACCTGAGGAAAGATGCATATCATTTTGAATTTTCATTTTAGCATAGCAGCAAATATTTCTTTGTCTTATTTAAATTGTAAAATGTAGTATCTAAATGCAGTATCTATATAATGATTTTTTATGTCAGTATATATCAACATATTTTATATATGTGCAAGTTATATCTTAACTTCAATGCCAAACGGCAAAAATCGTTACAATTTTAATCATCATTAAAGAGATAGTTCACCCAAAAATGAAAATTCTGTCAACATTTACTTACTCTTCACTTGTTTAAAACCTTTATGAGTTTCTTTCATCTTTTAAACACAACAGAAGATATTTTGAAAAATGTTGGAAACCTGTAACCATTGACTTCCATAGTAGGAAAAACAAATACCATGGAAGGCAATGGTTACAGGTTTCCAAAATTTTTGATTAGTAATATGCATGGCGGGGCAGCATGGTGGCGCAGTGGGTAGCACAATCGCCTCACAGCAAGAAGGTCGCTGGTTCGAGCCCCGGTTGGGTCAGTTGGCATTTCTGTGTGGAGTTTGCATGTTCTCCCCGTGTTCGCATGGGTTTCCTCCGGGTGCTCCGGTTTCCCCCACAATTCCAAAAACATGTGGTACAGGTGAATTGGGTAAGCTAAATTGTCCGTAGTGTATGTGTGTGAATGAGTGTGTATGGATGTTTCCCAGTGATGGGTTGCAGCTGGAAGGGCATCCGCTGCGTAAAACATGTGCTGGATAGGTTGGCGGTTTATTCTGCTGTGGCGACCCCAGATTAATAAAGGGACTAAGCCGAAAAGAAAATGAATGAATGAATGAATGAATAAATGAATGAATGAATATGCATGGCCAAGGACTCAATTTGGACATCTTTAAAGGAGAATTTATCAATATATTTAGATTTTCTGAACCCCACAGATTTCAGATATTAATATAGTTGCATTTTGGCCAAATTCAGTTCTAAACCAAACATCAGTGGAAATCTTATTTATTCAGCATTCAGGCAATGTATAAATCTCAATTTCCTAAAATTGACACTTGTGGTTATGTGGTTCAGGGTTACAAATGTTACATGTAAATAAATATATGTATTTACTTTATATCTGTAATGTTTTACATTATGTATTAAAAAGAACAATTGCATTTCATTTAATGAATAATGCAGCATTAATTAGACAAATATTTTATTCATACACATCATACATTTTATAAAAATGAATGTGCTTATTTAATCTTAAATTGAAATAACTAACACTCAGTCTTAAAAAAAACACCTTTACGAGATCAGGCTTCACTCAAATATAACAATAAAGAACAGGTGATTGCAGTCTTTATATATTACGCACATACAGTTGAAGTCTGAATTATTAGCCCTCCTGAATTATTAGCCCCCCTGTATATTTTTTTACACAATTTCTGTTTAACAGAGAGAATTTTTTAGAACACATTTCTAAACATAATAGTTTGTTCTGTAGACAATAAAAAAATAGCTTTAGGGGGCTAATAATATTGACCTTAAAATAGTTTAAAGAAAATTAAAACTGCTTTTATTCTAGCCGAAATAAAACAAATAACACTTTCTCCAGAAGAAAAAATATTATAGGAAATACTGTGAAAAATTCCTTGCTCCGTTTAACATCATTTGGGAAATATTTGAAAAAGAAAAAAAAATGACAGGAGGGCTAAAAATGTTGACTTCAACTGTACATCTTGGTAGACCCCTAGAAGTAACTTTATTCCCCTCTCACCACCACAGGCTGCAGGAAACTGATGAAAGCGCAGTATCTTCCTCTCTCCTCCAGCAGAGCTCGACGCACCGCCTGCTTCTCCGTCTCCTCCATCAGCAGGTACATATCATTCACATCCTGCATGGCACTGTTTAGCTGCGGCTGAAGACCTCCACGACCTGACACACAGACACAGAGGGTCAGAGACAAGAGACAGGACACATAACAGCCACTGAAGACATCACTGTCATCCCCAGAGTGGAAAATTACACAACTGTTCAAAAGTTTGGGTTTTTTATTGGAAAGAAATGAACTATTCAGCAGACATGTTTTAAATTGACTAAAATGTAAATAATGTCACATTGTTAAATAAATATTGTGCATTTGTGTCCATTTTAACCTGAAAGAGACAATTAAAATGTTTATCCAAATTCATAGTTCTTAGTAAATGTACAAAACTTTGTAAATGCTTTGAAGCCTTCAACATATTTATTATACTTTTAATAGTTTATAATATTATTATTATTATTATTGCAGTTTATTTTACAATTATTTAGTTATATTCATTAACAATGAGTATGTATTTAGCAGTCAAAAATATATTTTGTAAAATGAGCTATGAAGATATGAAATGTTTTGAAATATATATTTAGATTTCTCCATGTTTTTCACCCTTTTGGGACAGAATTGTGTTGATGAATATGATTGCATACTGACAATAATTGCGTCATGACAAATTTTTCATGAAGGAATATATGAAAGTACAATGAATTTTTATATATATTTTTTTAATTCAGGGTAATACTTATGTTTCTGAATAAATAAATATATACACTACAAGTCAAAACTTTGGGGTGAGTAGGATTTTTAAAGGTTTTAAAATAAGCTTATCCTGCTCACCAAGGCTGCATTTATTTAATCAAAAATACAGTACAAATTCTAAAATAGTGAAATGTTGTTGCACTATAAAATCACTGTTCAAAAGTAGTTTATAATTTAATTTTATAATTTATTCCAGTGATTTTAAAGATGAACTTTCAGCTTCATTACTCCAGTCTTCAGAGTCACATGATCCTTCAGAAATCACTCTAATATTAATTATTATTATTATTATTATTATTATTATTATTAATGGTAATAGTAATAAAATCAATAATGACTGGAGTAATAATTTCATGTGAAACAACATACAATAAGAAACCAGTTATTTAAAATTGTAATAAATATTTAAGTACAATTTAACAATTTTTTTACATTTAATAAATGTCGCCTTGATGAACAGAATAATTTTCTTAAAAAAAAACATGAAAAAAAACCTGACCCCAAACTTTTGACCGGTAGTGTAGCTTTCATTGAGTTGGGCTGTTTTTGAGCAATCATTAGTTATAGATGTAAAAAATTTAATTAAAATCTATTTATTCTAATGGGGTTTATATACATCTCGAATGAGTTATTATTAATGACATATACAATGGTTTAACAATTAAAATTTCTCATTATGATCGAAAAATAATTGCACAGTTTATGGTAATAAAACTTTACATTTTTCATTAAAAACTTCATTAAAAACTTTTATACTATATTTTTTCCCCAAACTCACTGCTAATTAGATACAAAATAGTTTAGTTTTCAAATTTTAGATTATGACTGTTTTATAAAATAATGTTGTTTTTTTTGTTTTAGTTTTTTTTAATTGGAGGGGATTTTTTTTTTCTCACCAGACATATAAAATACAAAGTATACATATTTTGAAAGTGTATATCACTGTATTCAATTTACGACATCAATACAGCAAAAGAGTTTTCAGCATAGACTATAATAAGAAATTATTATGGAGGCCAAATCAGCATGTTAGAAGGATTTCTAAAAGATCATGTGACACCTAAAAACTGAAGTAATGACTGCTGAATAAACAACATATTAAAATACATTCAAATAGAAAGCAGAAACTTTAAACTGTTAAAATATTCAACAGTACTGCTGATTTTTCTTGTATGTTTGATGCAGATTTCAGACTTCTTTCAAAAGATAAAAAATAAATAAATTCAAAACCCAAACTTCTGAACGGCACTATACTGGATGAACTGAAAAATGTGCATTTTCCATTTTTATGACAAGAAATGTTTGATGTCCATGGGTCAGCGAAATGAAGACAGATACGGGAGGATAATGTCAACACAGCAAATAGGCATTGTCAGGCTTCATGCAAGGAAACCTTCGTGACCATATAATGAAAATAAATGTGTTGATGATGCTCTGAATCTAAACACCCCAGACTGAACGATTGTACATTGTGATGGACTTTCACAACACGGATGCTTATTATGTCTGATGGAAAGACTGACAATGAGACGAACATACTGTGCAAACAATGGAGCCTTTGAGAAGGACACTAAAACATTCTGATGAAATGCACGCAAAACACCTCGGATGAAATGAAATCGATTTTAGTTATGCAAAACGTGATGAGTTATGAAAGAACTGCCCGAATACATACCTGGTAGCTCTAGAGTTTATAAGCAGAAGCCAAGCCAATTGCAGTATGAAAGACAGAGAGAAAAACAGCATGAAGAGATCGCAAAGGTGTGAGGAGGCAAGCGAGTGCAATTGCTAGCAATTCTGTTGCATATTTCTGACTTTTTTTTTTACTTGGTGTTAATGTGCATTTTCATCAATGTGATCACAAGTGGATGAGGCTAAATGCAAGTGTAAACAGAGTAGGCTTCTTCCAGTATCAGATTTTGTTGTTGCAATTAAATGCTGAAGATTTAATCACGGTATTATCACGATATTGACCTAAGCAAACAATAGTTACTTTAACATGTATAATAACAAAAAATTATCAGTGTATTGCTTTATTGTATATACATGTTCAGAGTAAATAAATGTTTCAACTAAATTAAATTGCAAAAGTACTACAAGTACACTGTAAAAAATAAATGCTGGGTTCCACATAATTCCTTCATGTTGTCCCAACATAAATCAACTAAGTTAACTTAAATGTTTTAACATATTTAAGTGTATTGAACATAAAACAATTAATTTGTCAAAAAAAAAACTTAAGAATTGTGTCGTTTCAGCTCATTTTAAATAAGTAGTTTGAACAAGCAGCAAAAGATAGGAAACACAATAAGTACAATATAAGTACATTAAGTACATTACAATATAGTAAGTACAGTAAAGTCTCATTAGTAAATGTTAGCTAATGCGTTAAAATCAACAGTGAGACACACATATATATATATACACACATATATATATATACACACAGTCGTGGCCAAAAGTTTTGAGAATGACACAAATATTAGTTTTCACAAAGTTTGCAGCTAAACTGCTTTTAGATCTTTGTTTCAGTTTTACTAAAACGATTAGTGACTCGTAATCTGATTAAGACTATGATTTGAACACATTATTAGGCATTAACTAAGAAATTAACATCATCTAAGATTAATAAAAGCTTTTGTAGTGTACATCATGAGTTTAGTTGAATTAACTTATGCTAATTATTAGATATTATTAGTATTTACACACAACAGGCCTATCAATAGTAACAGAATTTTCAATCAATGTTTCAGTATTTAGGCTAAGATTAACAAGATTAAATGCTAATGTTCAAATTAAGAATAACATCAAGAATAATTTGACAATGTTATGAAGACCCCTGCAAATACAAAATGAATAATATTCTTAAAAAGTACTCTGAAAGTAAAAAAAAAAAAAAAAAAAAAATTGACAGTATTTTGAAGCGCCCACGATATCAATATTGCGCATGTTCATTATCATGATACACTGAATTCAATCCATCGTGTCATTCTGCAGTTTGGACATCAAAGATCATTTGGTATTCTTTGTTCCCTTCTTTTCTCAGTGCTGTTGTCCTTTTTGCTTTTGCTTTTATGTACTATACTAAACTGTTACAATATAATTAGCCACATTCTGATGCACTTTTAAGGCAAAAAAAAAAGTTTTAAATAACACAGAAAACAAGAGGCATCACATTATGCAGTTATTGATAACCTTAATAAAAAATTAAAATATAATACTATTAAATATTTTGGATATAAGCCAGCACCAGTTAATCTAACCTGGTTGATATTTTAATAAAAGAACAAAAATGTCAATGGAGGGTATTGTTGCATGTTTGTGCCTAGAGTATACATTAGTACACTGTGAAAAGCGATTTACTTTACTCTAAAAAAGTGAGTAAACCCATATAGAACTGTTAAGCTTACTTAGCTTTTATAATTATGCACATAATTAACTTAATAATTTTAAGACAAGGGGTTCACTAACTTAAAGTAAAGTCATCTCACTAGCGAAGGCTTTATTTACCTTTATTTCCAACCCACCTAACAAAGACCCAAACCACACCTGAAATAGCAGCATTAAAAAGCATTCTTTTAAACTGTGAATGCACACAAAAACCAAGCAAAGATGTATAATTCTATGCTGTCAATCATTTAAGTTTGGTGCAGACACAGTGAATTCTGTACACTTACTAAAACAGTTATACCCTAATAAAAAATGTGATTACTGAATCATTAAATAGATCTAAAATATAGTGTAAAATGTTTAGTCACAAGTCATGTGTGGGGCTAGTGACATCACAGTAGGGGGAAATCTGGAACAGCCTGTTTTTTATTTATGGATTTTTACCATTATAGGCTAGTTGTTTACATACACTGTGGAAATTCATAAGCATTCATAAAAGTGAATCTTTCATAAAAAGTGCTCTTTAAAAAAAAGAACCAAATGGTATCATGCCTCCACTAGATGGTGGTATAATTTACTGGTTACCATAATATGTTCAATAGGGCTACTGTGACACTCTTTATAATCTGGCTTTGACCTAATTAATCTTAGCATTAGAAGTAGTTAGCATGCAAGAGAGAGCTGAGTGAGAAAAGACCCCAGCATGACACATATACACTAAATCTTTACCATACCGAACGCAGTAATCCCCTGAACACAATCCACAGAGAGAGTGTGAGCGAGAGGGGAAATCGTAGTGCTGACTGAGTGGGAAAAAAACGGAGACTGACCTTTTCTGGCTTTCTTCTGGAGCTTTATTGTGTCAGATGACTTCTTCTTGATCTCCTGCCTGGAGCGCTTGTACTCTGGTCAGCAGAAGGAAGGTGTAAATTCAGGACAGAAACATCAGTATTGGGGAGAGTATGAACAGGTTTGCTTATCGACAGCCGAGATAATTCAGTCCTGTACCTTTGGCATGGTCTTTATCAAGCAGGGCTGCAGTTTTCTTCCACTCTTCGATCTTGTCTTGAAGTGGGGCAATCATTTTTTCCATTAGAGCACTAAGTATTCATTAAAAAAAGCAAAAATTAAACAACAGAAATAATTTAATTACCCAACCCAGTATTATTTAAGGGCACAGTACCAAAAAATAAATACAATAAAATAAAATAACTGACAGAATTATATACAGTTGAAGTCAGAAATATTAACCCCCCTGAATTATTAGCCCCCCTGTTTATTTTTTCCCCAATTTCTGTTTAACGGAGACAAGACATTTCTAAACATAATAGTTTTAATAACTAATTTCTAATAACTGATTTATTTTATATTTGCCATGATGACAGTAAATAATATTTGACTAGATATTTTTCAAGACACTTCTATACAGCTTAAAGTGACATTTAAAGGCTTAACTAGGTTAATTAGGTTAACTAGGCAGGATAGGGTAATTAGGCAAGTTATTGTATAACGATGGTTTGTTCTGTAGACTATAGAGAAAAAAATATATAGCTTAAAGGGGCTAATAATTTTGACCTTAAAATGGTTTTTAAAAAAATTAAAAACTGCTTTTATTCTATCCGAAATAAAACAAATAAGACTTTCTCCAGAAGAAAAAATATTATCAGACATACTGTGAAAATTTCCTTGCTCTGTTAAACATCATTTGGGAAATATTTAAAAAAGAAAAAAATTCAAAGGGGGTTTAATAATTCTGATTTCAATTGTAGTTATGCGTAAAATATACTTTATATAATTGTATACATTTTCAGTTAAGCCCAAAATTATTCATAACCTGGGGTATAAATAATTTTGGGCTTGAGTATATTTTTTATGCATAATTTAGATACACACCGTGGATTTAAAGTTTGTAACTATGGCATTTTTTTAATTTGGGGGAAAAACTAAAATTGTACATATTGACTATATTTATTTGATAGAAAATTTTGTAAAAACAGTAATATTGTGAAATTGCTTTTTTATATACAGTATCACCTGTAATCTATAGTTAAAATTTATTTTTTGTTATTTTAAAATATTAATAATATCTTAATAATATATTAATCTTCAATGACGAGATCCATCAAAAATCATTTTAACATGCTGATCTGATGCTCAAGAAACATATGTGTTTATAATTTACATTAACATTTATTTTAATTTAAATGCTCTTTTTGTTATTAATTATAATTTTCTTTATTGCTATTTTTCTTATTATTATTTTAATTAGTTAATGTATTATTTTTATATAATCATAAATATTGTTTCAGAACTTTGTAAATATCCTAACTGCACTTTTTTTTTATCAGTTTGTAACCTCACTGTTCAATAACAGCAATAAAATAAAAAAAAAGTGCATCACATTTTCCACAAAAACAATATGCTATGAGGGTCAGTAGAAGGGCCAAAGTCTCTACCTATGGAGTTCATGGGACATTGTAAAAATTTGCTGCACAATTGACTTGTGTTGGGACAACATGAAGGAATCAGGTTAACTTATTACTTTTTACAAATTTAAGTGGATTGAACATAAAACAATTAAGTTGCCCCCCAAAAAACTCAAGAATTGTGTTGTTTCTGCTCATTTTTTAAATAAGTAGTTTGAACAAACAGCAAACATAATTTTTTGAGTGTACAATCATTTCTGAAGAATCATGTAACAAGAAAGACTAGAGAAACGATACTGCAAATTCCGCTTGCCATTCCAGAAATAAATTATGGCCGACATATCCATTTGTGTTCCACAGAACAAGTAAAACCATTAATATTTTGAAATGATCTGGAGAGTAAATGACAAAGAAAATGTGCATTTCCGAGCAAACTGTTCCTTTAAGGTCAGCATCTGAAATCCATGAGCTAATTCGGTCTCTCTGAAGATGACGGAGGCTTTAAAGCCTCTGAGCAGGTTGATTGATCTATGGATGTTTGCTTATCTCCGCAGTGGAAAATCAATGTCTGGCAGAGACATAAAATCCTGTCTGTGCATCTGACTGGCGGGGAGTGAGGCATGAAAGTGATTACGCCATTGCATGGGTCGATCACTCACTTGGTGAAGTGGCGCAGTTTGGCTTCGATGCTGCGGTGTCGCATGCACATCCGGGTCAGAGCCGAGCCGATATCCCTGGTGGCACCTGACAATGAGACAAATGAATAAGCTGAATATGAAATATGAACTTCTTGTAGAATTAAAGTATGACAATGACAGTTAAACTGTTAAAAACAACCCAAGTTGACCAATGTGCTTCACAAAATCTACAACAAGAGTAAGTCATAGAAAAATCCAAGTTTAAAAAAAGGACTGTAGGTGGTGCAAAATAAGACGTTTTAAACATATAAAGACACAAAGATGGCCACAAGGGGGCAGCTTTGTCAGAAGCACAAAAGCGGCTCCATTAAAGAAAAAAGCATGCACTTAGTCTGTAAAAAAATGAAAGATAATTGCACCATATTCACAAGAGACAGATCTTCAAAGGCCGCAAATAGAACACTTCCCAAACTGAATGGCTCTGATCCATCATGGAGTGTGCACTCGCTTGGTGACCTTGAGGACAATTACTTAGCGGTGTTAACTTTCCTCTCCGGCCAAGTGTAATTAAAATGGAGTCTTAAGCTATAAAGACCAGCCGGCCTGAACACAACCAGCATTGCAGCCAGAGCTGATGAGATTGAACTCTGAGGGTCAGTAGAAGGGCCAAAGTCTCTACTTATAGAGTTCATGGGCCAGTGGACGTAAGGGGAGATATATGTAATAGATTATGATGGGAATCAAAAATAATGGATCAATTATGGTTTTTACTCCACTGCATTGTGGTTTCTTAATTCATCCACTAAATGATGACATAGTTTGCATATATTGTTAGAAAATCCGTGCAAAACATTTGTTTTGGACTTTTTTAGAGGCAGAATCAATGCAATCCAATGCTAAGCCTTTGCTAGTAATAAAAACACAATTATTGTTTAATATTAAACCAAGAAAAGCAAAATGTGACAACCTATTGCATTGTATATTTTTGATTGATTAAAATCAAATTGTCAAGAATCATTCATTTTGGGAATCAGACTATACACATGCTGTGTTACTTCTCCACTAAAAAGAACCACATCATCCGTATGGAACTGGGCTGTGCTGTAGGTTTTTGATTCACTAAAATGAATCCTTTCATTAGAGTCATTTGCTAGTGAATCAGATACAGTGGTTCCTCTGCATGTTTTTGATGTTTTAAAAAGAATCTTTTCGTTAGAGTCATTTGCTAGTGAATCAGAGTACAGGATTCATAAAAAAGAACCTGTTCATTAGAGTCATTTGTTTAAGAACTGGACTTCATTGGATGTGCTTTATATGTTATATCAGTTTGTTACAGTTTTAGTAATTTATTGTTTTGTGATTTTTATTTTTGAATAATCGATACTGTATTTATAATTGTTTGTTTACATTTTGTTTTAGTTTTAGTTATTGTTTCAATTCCAATTCAATTCATGTTTATTTATATAGCGCTTTTTACAATGTAGATTGTGTCAAAGCAGCTTAA
>CAIGQV010018227.1:13322610-13339477 GCA_903798115.1 Danio jaintianensis
ACACACACACACACACACACACACACACACACACACACATTAGCATTGGCTTCACAGCTGCCTTTCAGCTCAGAAACTTTTATTTCAAAAACAGACCTTCTCAACGTCACTGCTACAGTTGAGATGACATGTTACACAAACACATGCTCTCTCACACACAGACACACACACACACCTGCCAGCATCCTCTTCCCTTCCCTCAAGGGATCAGCTGACAGCTCCATCCTGAAAGCTGTATGCAGGAGTCCCCGACCGGACACACGCGACTCCCACAGCCTTCCTCCGCATCAGATGCTCCATTCAGACTCCAGCACCTGCCCACCACTGCAAAGCTATTCAGCAGATCTGCAAAGCCTTGAGCAACCACTGGTGTGATACACGACTGCTTTAAAGGGAACGTTTTACCTTCATTAATGCACCGTCATGTCATTTCAAACCCAAATGACTGTCAGTGGGGTTCAAAACAACATTGGACCAGTGTTATTTCAGTAGCGTTAATGAAATATTACTATTATTAATAACTATTACTATTATTATTAATAAGTTACTATTTTGAGTAACTACTGTGGTATTCATAGTTTCAATCATTTTTTACATTTTCTTTTTTTTATATTGTATTTATGACAGTTTTTTATAAGCACAAAACAGAACAAAAAACATTTATAAAATCTATAATACTTTTTATACAAATGATAACAAATAAATACAGAATTTTTTAAAATAAGTAAATTAATTTTAAAAAACATAAAATAATAATAAATAAAAGAAACACACACACACAAAAAAAAAACAAGCACCAGTCCATCCAAACATGCACCATATAGAGTAAATAATATACACCAAAATTCATCAAAACATTGAAAATGGAGTGGAAAAGTCAGAGTAAAATTGTCTATGAATCATAAGTGCCCTACTTTCAACTCTTAAAAAGATAAGCAAGGAAGAGGCCTCAGATTTTTTCTAACTTTTTAGAAGCATCTGCCCTAGTAAAACAAATTCTTTCAAGCTTAGGAGCAGCAACCATTTCAGTCAGCCAAGTAGGTGGTAAAGTGGACTTCCAATCTATCACGATCACCCTTTTAGCCACCTAATACCAAACATAATAGACATTTGCTGATTATGTGACCATGCTAACGCAGGGTCAGAGCATCCAAACAGGGCTAATTCAATATCTGGACTAATGTTTTCTCCTAAAACATTTGAATAAAATTGAAACATATTCTTTCAAAACTCAGAGATCTCAGGGCAAAACCACAAAGTATGAGCATGCGTTCCCTCTGAACTCTTGCATCTGTCACATAACAACGAAACTGAAGGGAACATTTTATTGAGTTTAGTTTTGGTATAATGTAGCCTATGTACCACTTTAAACTGTATGAGTAGGTATGAATTCACTTCAGCCCCTCTTCCCAGGTATCATTTGAAATGTTAATTCCAATATCCTCTTTTCATGCCAATTTATGGTGATCAGAAGACACAGCAAATTGGCCTGTTTTTGTTTTTATTTGATTCATTTTAGTTTACTTTGGAAATGTGATGGGTTTCACATGAAGATATTTCTAAACACTGCATGTCACAGCTGTGATTCGCATATTTCACGTGTGATTTTTACATGAAAGGATTCATCACCCTGTGTTAATGCACATTTTGAAGTATCGCATGAGAAACGAGTGATGGGAATGCAGAATTTTATTGTCTTAATTTGCAATGAAGTTTTGGCAGATTAAAAGTGGGTTTTAGACTTTTGTAGAAAAGGGTGGGAGGTTGAAAAGCATTTGCCAAATAAACTCTGACGATAACACAAAAAGCATTGATACTCACACATTGTGTTGTGGCTTTAGTTGGATACAATATAGTTGAGTATAGCACTGAATCGTATTTTAAAGTTCATGTGAACCTGAAGTTGCTGAGACTTTTATTTCAGTATGTTGATGCACTTCCAACTAAAACAGAATATTGAGAAGGGGGGCTTTCTTTTTGTGTACCATTCCCTTGTAGCAATCTAATGGTAAGATAATTGTGGCTGAAGTTGTCAAACTGACATCATCAGAGAAAGACTCCAAATGAAGAAGCAAATGCTCAGACTTTGACTGAAGACCACTAAAACAAACTTTTTTGCAGTGGATTAACTTGCACAGATTAAAGTTTTAAAAGAAATAACAATGTCCGCTAGCAAAATAAACAGACTTTAATTTCAGTCACTGGTAAAACCTGCATTGCATGGTGTCATTTTGAAAATGATATAACAGTAAAATTAAATGAATAAACAAACAGCGTCTGTCTCTTTCCCAGTGTCACCCTGTGTCTTCACTGGATGCAAACAGCACAACACAACTAAACACAGAACAACAAGTTACAATCAGTCAATCTTTCTAACACTAGTTTCAGCACAACTAACAGTAAAGTAATTCCCCATTCTAATTTTGACCAATTCTCAGCACTTGTGATACTTCTGTAGAGATGGTGTTAGTTACATAACGCAAACAGCTTTTTTCCCCCTCAACATCCCACAAAGTATAATTGTTTGCAATAATATTAAAAATGGCCATTAAGAAATTAAACAGAGTTAAATTCACTCCCAACACACTGGAGTAAAAGTCCATTAACATAATCACTTTGTAATTAAAGTAGTGGGAGATGAGATGAAACAATTTAGAATCTACCCAAAAAGACCTTGACGTGAAAATAGTCAAATTATACTTTAATATAATTTCAGTCAAAACATCTGATAAAATAACAGCATTCACATCTGAACCTAGAAGCAGTGGCCATGAGTCTCTCTCTCTCTCTCTCTGTCTGTCTGTCTGTCTGTCTGTCTGTCTGAATGGTTGTATATGAAGGTAGTTTGCTGTGGTTTAATGGTTGGCACTACAACAGTCACCAGCAGAGTGAAACAAAATTATTCATGGTTTTCACTCTCCTTAATCTCTCAAAAGCTGACTGTGAAAACACTGCCTCACGCAAACTGCAGACAGCTGGGCAACACTTTACATAAAGGCCACAGTAGTTAAAAATGTATTAACTAACAATACATAATCATTATGTTTACTGCAGTACTTGCTAATCTGAAGATTGTGGATGTTTACAGGGGTAAAACGGATACATATGTTTGTAGCTAAATCATACCCGCCAAACTCCCGTTTTTCCCGAGAGTCTCTCGTATTTCACACCAATCTCCTGCCACCCTCCCGTCTTGTTATTTCTCCCGGAAAACTTCCGTAATTTCATCCCCACGCCAGGTCATCAATTTTGGTATAGCATCTGATCGCCGCCGGCCGAAAACATGGTACAGTTATTAACATCACATACACCCGCAGCCCATCCGCCCCCCGGTTCTCAACTTTGTTACTCAGAGACCACCACACCAAACCAAACCCCCCACACACCCCGTTCTCGGGAAATTCGGGCACAAATGTTGGCAGGCATGAGCTAAATTGCTAATAATAATTGCTAGTGACAAACCGCGTTTCTCATTGTTTATATCCTTGTTTACGTCCTTACTACAACATAGCCTACAACGAACGCTATAAACTATGCATGTAAGATATCAATTTTAACAAAAAGAAGTACTTACAGGTTGTGGCTCACAATCCACAGCTTCTTCTTTTATCATAGGTACTGCTTCTTCTTTGAGGAGAAGTTTTTTGTCTAAAACCAGCACTTAACTGCGACCAATTGTGGAAGCTGTCCTTTGTAAAATGCTTTGCACAGAGAGCTATATCTTTTTTATAATATTCTGCAACATAATTAAAAATGAATTTTAACCACTTCTCTCTTTGTGTCACGTCCCTTGGAAGGCCAAATAGTGAAACAGATCCATGGAAATAGCAGCATTTGGATGGCATTTTCCTTTCTCTACTAATGCGTCTGTGGCCACGCCCCTTTGCTGCGCGAGGTGTATGCGCAGTGAATGCACGTAACCTGGAACGTTTGTGATCTCATTAGCCCGGATGTATTTTTTTGTAGACCCCAAATTCATTCGCTGTAGGCTTTGCTAAGCTAACTCTGTAAAAGCCAATGTCTCCCTTTGCATTAAACTTTGAGCATCTTACATTCAGAGATGTTGTTCATGTCCACACAGCAACATTACACATCAACTGAAGTTTAAAATATGATATCATAGTGGACCACCCCTTTAACGTTTACAATGATAACATTTTTTTAAATACTGTACATAAAATCATAAAGATATTTATGTGATCTGTCCATCAATGCTGTATTCAAGTGAAAACTAAGTGAAGTTTCACAAACTAATTTCGAGAGGAGCACATGATATGATTGATTGCAGCTGGTCTCTCATCAGCATTAATAAACCAATCAGATTATTCCAAACTCACAAAAAATAGCCCGTCTCACCTTACTCCCTTATCTTTGTTTTTGAAGAATCCCCCATCCACCCCATCTCCCCCTTTTTCCTCCTTTACCAGGGGGAGCTCTCGAGACCTACCTGATCTCATTTCCCCTTACATGCTCATTGACCAGGTGGAAGCCCTGGGCTCAATTATCTCCGAGCTCAGGGTTCTCTCCTGGGACAGCATGCCAAACCTGCAATTAATATCAAGCAATAACTAAGTGTGAACTCTTGAAATTAACAAAATAGATTACTTTTTATTCTATAGGGAATGTTATTTGATTTTTTGACAAACTGAACAAACCAGATTTAAACCAGAAACTATTTTAAATTAGACCAGTATAAATGCATTAATAGAAGGATATTTTAATTTGAATAATTTGACATTTTTAAATGAGGTATTGTTTTAGCAAACACGCATTTGTTCTGTTTCCATTTTGGTATCGAATCAGACTTTTCAGTCAAGTCCTGTCGGATAAAAGAAAATCATGCCCTACATTACTTCTCACTGAATATTTAGTTTCACTTTGAAATACACCACATTAAAAAAGTACAATGGGTTATGAATGAGGATTCAATTTACATTTACAAAACATCTCTTTGGGGCCACTGACATATGGGATCCCGGAGAACATGAAGTGCCTCAAACACATCCGCCTAACCTCAAACATGGAGATAACTAAAAACAAACAGAACAGTTTCCTTCATCTCACTTTTCTGCCTCCTGAAGACTTTCTGAGGGTTACATAAGCTGTAATAAACCAGCAGACTAATAAACAGAAGGACTCTATGTCAAAGACACTCTCACACATTCTGTCCAGCAGGAGTATGTGGAAAAAAACAGCTATAAAATTATAGTACAAAATCGAGGCCTATATAAAATTATTACAAAAAAAACAGCAAAATATAATACAATGGCATTTGCAGTAAATAACAAATATGCTATTAAATTGCATTGCGAGAAGAATAGAGAAAAAAGTCATGGTAGCAAATCATTTATTTACCCTCTATCCAGAACAGAACAAGATAAAAATCAGAAAAAGCAACTAAATAATTTTAGTACAAAATTGCATATACAAATAAACAGAGCCTGTAGAGCTTCCAAAAGTGTTCGTTTTGGTCCGTCCACACACTGAAACACAACTCTATATATATTTTTTTTAAATGGGGTCTGCAGCACTACACTAAAACCCAACCCTAGAGTTTTCCAACTTATAGGGGGGTCTTGGCATTCCTAAGGAGCTGTTTACACTTCATGCGTTTATTTCTGATCAGATAGCAATCCCTCTGAAATGCATTTGAGATAGATATAAATCCGATCTATCAAACCACTTCAGGAGGTGCTCTGGGACGCATTCCAGATGAAACTGGACAAGTCTGAAATTCATTTGGTTGTTAAAACTACATATGATAAATCCAGAATCAAGCAATTGATGTGTCGGTCAACAAAGGCAATAAAGCCATATCAATAAAGATTTTTTAACCTTTTCACTTACTTTTCGAGTGCCTTGGACTCTTTGAGTGCTTATCTCTACATATATAAACTTTACTACTCTCAAAATGTAAAAAATTAACTAGTGAGAAAGTGATATGCAGGCTACATGACAAGTCAGATATAACAGAGCTAATGCAACACACAACAGCAACGCCACAGATGACAGTTTGATGTGCTTGTTTCGTTTTATTCAATTTTTCATTTATTTTTTAACCATTAATTGATACAGTTACTATAAAATGTTAAATTAATATCAAATGATAGCATTAATATCAGTGATGCATCAGGCAAATCTGGTGTTTCTGTGAATGGACAGGAAAAACTACAGAAAAATATAGCATAGTTTTTGGGAAAGTGGTTTATATATGTGATGTGTCAAAACATTTCATCAAAGTTGGCCCAAAACTATAGAAAAAACACAAATTCTTGTCTTAGGACAATTCTGAAATCTTTTATGATCCACTTCAAATGTTGACTACAGTACACAAATCAATATAACTCCTTTACAGTTTTGAATGATGTCTTGCGTGTATCTTTATGATAAAAATAGATGTATCATTTAGGCCCAATCCCAATTCTATTTTTGTACACCTACCCCTTCCCCTTGGCCCTTGAAACAGAGTGTGAAGGGGAAGGGCTTTAAAATTTACCCCTAAGAAATTAGTTTTTATGTTTATGTTTTTATTTTAGCGTTTTTTTAAAGCCTGACGGTAAAACATGCACGCGTTTTGAATGTATTAAAACATATAATTGTTTGTTGTAAAAATTCGTAATAATGACAAAAAAATACTAATTTGCGCATCTCCTGACTCGCGTGTGCAGCCATGTTGCCGTTGTAGCTGGTGCATTCTGGGAAATTTTCGTACCCCTTGGTTTCGAGTGTGGTCCTGAAAAATCTCAGTTTCAAGGGCTATCTAGCCCTTCCTCTTAGCCCTACGCCTTCAAGCTAAAGATAATTGGGACACCGCCACCCCTTCACGTGAACGCGCAAAACGAGGGGTAGGGGTAAGAGGAAGGGCTAAGGGGTAGAATTGGGATTGGGCCTTAGTCTGTAATGATCGCAGAGCCTGACTTGTGCGCTTGTGATGTTTTACTGGAACACGAGTGAAGTACAAAGCCTCCTGTAGCCTACATACGGAATCATTGGTATGCTGAATAAGATATACCTTATGTATCTTTAAAAAAATGATTTAAATTAAATGACTTTAGACAACACTCCAAAAATGACGTTTGCTGTTTATTCATACAACATACTCTTGAGTTTTTTGGAGAGACAACTAAATTGTTTTATGTTCAATCCACTTAAATTAGTAAATGCTAATATGTTAACATAATTCCTACATGTTGTCCCAACACAAATCAATTGTTTGGAACTCAACATTTGTTACAGTGAACGTACACTGTAAATAATGCTGGGTTCCACACAATTCCTTCATGTTGTCCCAACACAAAAAGCTAATTTAATAGTTTTTAAAAATTTAAGTAGACTGAACAAAAAACAATTACGTTGTCCCCCCAAAAAACATAAGAATTGTGTTGTTTGAACTCATTTTAAATAAGTAGTTTTAACAAGCAGCAAAAGTCATTTTTTGAGTGTAACCTACTTTAATTTGCATATAGTGCAGGATTCGAAGAATTATATCCTTTTAGCGAAGACACGTTTATGTGTCCATATATAAAAGGACCCATTTTCACAAATCAGATAGAAAATCTGAGAAAACACATAAAATGACCAGATCTAAACAGGTGCGAAAAGTCTCCGTCTACACTGAAACACACCCTATGGTTTTCAAACTCAAACTGAGTCTGCAGTGTTTCCAAAAGTCTCAGTTTTCTCCCTGGTTAAGGTTTGAAAAGAGACAGGAAGACCAGCGACAGTGAAGCTGAGTTTGGCCCCCTGCCTTCGCTCTATCTGTTCTCAATTACTCCAGACGTCCTGGGACTCTCTCTGGCACGAGGAGGGGACATGAAGGATGCCCATGTGCGTATGGCTTAGTGCGAGTGTGTGTTTACAGCCTCTAAGACTTCCTGTCTGGGGGAAAGAGCACTGCTGCTAAAAATACCCCACAACCCTCCTCGCCAGATGTGCTTCACATTGTGGCCAGCAAAAACACACTTTTGACTAAAAGAGGCATAATAGGGAGCCCTGCTTTCTGTCCGTCTCTCTGTCCATCTGGCTCTCTATTCAGGGCGACAGGAGTTTGGTCAGGCGTGAATTGGAGATTACAACATCACTTACTTTTCCCTCGCTGCTATTGCTCAGCTTCTTTTACTTTATATAGTGATTTACAACCAGAGAAATTATTTTTGGAGTGCTACTTGGTGTTTAAGGACATAATTTGTGTCAATGAACAAATGTAACAGAAATGAGAAGATGCAAATGTAAAATTCTTGGTTTTGTCAAGTTTAAGTGGGTAAAATAAGGACAACTGCAAGCTCTGGGTTTAATTTTGGAACATTATTTTTAAACCAAGGTTTGCATTTGTCCATATTTTACCCAAATTTGTGAGCAATTTTAGAGTAAACTTACAAATTTAAAGGAGTGATAATAATACATTTATTTAAAAAGAAAATTAGCTTATGTATATGCATGAAACATAAAGTTAGGGCAGAAATTAATGTTTAAATATACGGTATATACACTCATTTTAAACCATATGTCAAAATAATGAATAATTAAAAGGTTTAATAATTTATTAAAGATTATGAATAATAGATTTGTTAAAAAAAAAAAAAAAAAAATCAAGCACAAGTATGTATATGCATTTATGCTTCTTTTTTACTGTTTCCAATACCTAGACTATATAGATCTATGTATGTAAAAAAAAAAAAGTATGTTAAATTTAAATGCCTTTATTTAATTAGTTATCTGATACAAGTCATCTTAACTTTAAAACAAACACTTAATATGCTTTTTAAAATTTGAAATGATTTCTGCATATATAAAATCACTTTTGTAAATTTAAATTGATGCGGACACCCTAATGGGACATCTCTTCACATCATAATTCATTCAAAATTCCTCTCATTTTATTTTCAATATTCTACTCCTTTACCCTCATTTTCTCTTAATCAGTTTTCCAACATCAACTATTTTTTAATCCAGAGGCAGAACAAAATGTTCTGTTGTTTTAATACTCCATTTTGTTTTGGCTTGAACAGCTGAATGGAACTGATTCCACGCTAAACATGTTGATTCTGGAGCGTCTAAATGCAGTCCAGGTTTCCTCTCTATTGTGAAAAATATCTGCGGTAAAGACTGTTATAAGAGGCTTTCAGGGATAGAAAGTGAAGGCTTGCTTTCACTAAAGACTGAAGGACAAACAAGAATAATGAAGGACAAAAGTCTGTAAAATCATTGTGATATTGGTTGGTACTATTTATACTATATTTAACCATGGTATTGTGGCAAAAGTGTAGGATTTTCATATAGAATTGTATGAATATTATTGATCAAGTTATAGCAGCTTTGTGCATTTGTATTTTACTTATTTGTGTTATACTAAATACTGTAGTTTGGCTGTTTTTTTCACAACAAATACTACAGAAACATTATAGAATATTTTTACCATGGTATAGTGAGGATGTGCATGGTTTTACCAATGATTGACATGACCTAAATATTATGGAAGTCCAATGGCCATTTTAATCTGAACTCAATCATTCAGTTTCCTTCGGCGTAGTCTCTATTTCAGAGGTCGCCACAGCAGAATGAACCGCCAAATATTCCAGCATATGTTTTACGCAGCTGATGCCCTTCCAGCTGCAACCCAGTACTGGGAAACCCCCATACACACACTCATACACTAAAGCCAATTTAGTTTATTCAATTCATCTATACGGGCTGCACGGTGGTGCAGTGGGTAGCACGTTTGCCTCACAGCAAGAAGGTCGCTGGTTCGAGCCTCGGCTGGGTCAGCTGGCATTTCTGTGTGGAGGTTGCATGTTCTCCCCGTGTTCGTGTGGGTTTCCTCCGGGGGCTCTGGTTTCCCCCACAATTCCAAAGACATGTGGTATAGGTGAATTGGGTAGGCTAAATTGTCCATAGTGTATGTGTGTGAATGAGTGTGTATGGATGTTTCCCAGTGATGGGTTGCAGCTGGAAGGGCATCCGCTGCGTAAAACATATGCTGGAAAAGTTGGCGGTTCGTTCCGCTGTGGCGACCCCAGATTAATTAAGGGACTAAGCCGAAAAGAAAAGGAATGAATGAATTCACCTATACCACATGTCTTTGGACTGTGGGGGAAACCGGAGCACCCGGAGGAAACCCACGCCAACACGGTGAGAACATGCAAACTCCACACAGAAATGCCAACTGACCCAGCCGGGACTCAAATCAGCGACCTTTTTGCTGTGGGGCGTCAGTGCTAACCACTGAGCCACCGTGCTGCCCTGAACTCAATCAGCTAGACTTATTCAATTTTACTCTTTAATTAGATTTCTACAATATTTTACAGATTAGGTAAAACATGAATTTAAATTTTCAGCACAATTCAAGCTAGATCTGCACAATATATTGTTTCAGAACTTTCATAGAAATCGCAGCGTGCACGTTTGCAATAGTCACATCACAGGATGTGCAATGCTTAGTTTGAATTATATTCGATTATTTTTATCTTGTTTCTAGTCCAAATATCTAAATGTCACACTGAAAGCAAGATTATTTGACTTACCCATTGGTTGATTATTTTGCTTGTTTTAAGGAAAATCTCACTTAATTTTAACCTATTACTTCTGAAAGTGAAAACAAAAAACAATTTTTTTTACTTTATTTAGGAATGTCTAAAAAAAAAATTGGGGATTGAAATGAGACAAAAAAATCTAAGTAAAAAAAGCATTTTTTGTGTTGTGATTATTCAATTTTAGTACTTATATTGTTAATACTGTTAGACTCCCCAAAAGGACGTCAAATGGAAATATTTAAATCATCTGGTGAAATATGGTATTCATATCGCTGAAAAATGAAATATCAGCCCCAACTCAAGCTATTGTTCAAAAGATAAAACATGTGATTTTAATTAGTGAAATATTTTACCTGTTTGGCAGTGCTATAATAATAACAAATATTCTGATGATAAACTGTAATTAACCATCTGGATTCAAAAGACTTCACAGGAGCAAAAATCTGCCTCTGAATTTAAAAAATATTTTTATACATAACTATCTTAAACAAGCTATTTTTAGCAAAACTAAAAAACATACAGTCAAAGCAAAAATTCAGACACCACATATAATTTTTTTAACTAGTGGGTGAAGGACACTATAGTCCATTTATGTAAGTGAGAATAGCAAAATAAAGTAAACTCTGTGCCGTATTACACCCAGAAATTCTCCATACAGAGGATTAAAAAACATCAGGAACAGAAGAGGCTGCAAGTCTGGGAAAACACTGAAGTTCAGGTTTGCATGAATCTGGTTACCAGCAGCCCAGGAGACAACAGGCTGTCATTGAGAGTGAATCAACAAAGTATTGATAGATTTTGTCATACTAACAGTTTGGCTATGCATACTGTACCATACTATCAAAGTTATCTGACATTATCAAGATGTATTTTTCTGTAATAGTTTGTCATATGTTATTACCATTTTAGCAAATAAACTGTGATAATATGAGAAACGGTGTCTGAATCACTTTGAACATGACTGTATACACAAACAACTATTCTAATTGTGCAATAAAGCACATGGGAGCTGTTTGCTGACCCAAACACCTGATAAAAAGGTGAGTCCACCAAAAATGGGTGAAATGTAGCAAGTGTGAATCCGCCGGTATAATCTCGGCTGCCAAGTAAGGCGAATTCTTGCCCATGCCCCACACTCCAGATGGCTGGCAAGGATACATGCCATCTGCCTCTCCAGAGCTGCAGGGAAGATTAGCAGCCCATTGCGTCCCACTGACACACACTCGCACTAACATGCACAAACTCAGCCTGTGTGTCAGAACAAGGTAAAGAGGATTACACAGCTCTGCCTCGCCACTGCAAGCCGGGGCGAAATCGCTTCCAAGCTTCTTCCATGTATAGACATACAGTTTATAAACGCCTCGCAGATGGAAAACACACAAATGCTGGCCCAAGAGCCATCATTAAAACGCACCTTGCTCCAGTCCCATGATGGAGAGCTTTGTGTTCCTCTCCCATGGTGGATCTCTCACAACATAAGAAATTACCCACGAGACTAACTATACACTTACACAACTAAATCACTATGGGTGGTGCAATGAGCTGACAATATGAACACAGTGGGGTGAATAGATTTGTCACAGTGCATACGGAAAGGATGGTCAGGATGGATAGCGCTTTTATTAGTATGCAAATTTATATTTAGAGCTCTTGTTATTAGAATTAGGATTGCACGATACTGGAAAAATCTAACATTGCGATATTTTGTTATATATATATTGTGATATGAATACAGTGTTTAGTCGTTCTCTGAGTCTAACAGTATATTTAGGTACAGTAGTTAAATAATAAAAACAATTCAATAAAATTTATCATTATTAAAGTTACTAAAGGTATAATTTCTTATACTTGAATGCTGTTAAAATCCTCATACAGTCACAGGCCTCAAAAACACATGCAAATGATACATTATAATCCAGACTCAACATTGCAAATCCTGCTATTTGACTATTGCGAATGATCACATTGCGATATCGATGCTGAAATGATATATTGTGCAGCCCTAATTAGAATTGTGTATTTGTTTTCTTTTGTTTTCCAGAAAATGACAGTTGGTCAGATCAATTTGTGGGTTACTGCACCAAATAATGCTCATCTGACGTTAAAACATTGGTATTGTGTTGATTATAATTATTGTAAATATATATGTAAACTAGGGCTGCACAATATATCGAAAAATCATTGTTATTGCACTAATAGTATATCCAATGTCCATATCGCAGAGAAGTGGAATACATTAAATTCGTTTTATGTGCCAAGCTTTTGCCTGCTGCATGCATAGGTTGTTTATCCAAATCTGACCAATCAGATGGGACCTTTACTATCTTCATCCCCACTTAGAGCTGAAAATAAACACTAAAGCTGGGAGACATGAGAGGAAAAAAATGACAACAATAGCCAATAAGAATCAGAATTTCCAACAAGGTTTGCAGTCATTCGTGGCATTTTAAAGTCTAATTGTTTTTTTTGTTTGTTTTTTATATTAGAGAAAAAAAAATATATAAAGTTTTTTATTATATTTTACAGAAAAATATCTATTGCCTGTTTATTTTAGCATGATCATTACATAAAAGATTTTTTTGAATTGCTGATAAAATTGTGTTTCTTAGTTAGTTAAATCGTAAGAAATTTCATTATCACAACACTCCTCAACAATATTGCATATTATCCCTCTATCATGCAGGCCTGAAAACATGTCATCTGTTTTGCCTGTAAAGCCAAAAAATGCTCTAAACATGACAATATTGTAAAAAGTTGTAAAAAGTTTTTTACAAAATTTCGTAAACCCCTGATCATATTTCTACCAAATTTAAAATAAAAATTTTATCATCTATAGTTGTCAGCTATATAAAATAATAAAAAAGGTGCATTTCAGACATGTTCAAACAGATTTATTAGGTGTCGTTTGCACCAGGGCATTTTTAATTTAAAACCACATTTTTGAATGAAAACGGTCCTTGTACAGACTGGTGTTTTAACTGCATTTCAGAAAACATCTCTGTCCACATTATTCAGCCTAAAACCCATGAGTGACCATTCACGCTCATTGGGCAATCTGCATATCTTTTCGGCATCCGTACTTGTACCGCTTGTGCAGGGGCTTGACAAATCCACAAACGATACACAATAGCCCAGAAGACCAGTCAGAGAGTGATAGTATGCGTTTAGGGGACTGTAGATTAAAGGTAAGTGCAAACAAACATACACAACAATGGTAGAGTATGTGGTAGTGTTGTTGCTAACTTTAGTTTTTTTCTAACAGTTGATCAAAAAAAGTGTGGATCACATTACAAGCAACAGTGGAGATGCAAACATGGCAAACATGCATAAGCACTGAGCCGCAGATAATACGTCATCACTTCCCTACAAGTACTGTTTACTATCAAGACGGCAGTGACAAATATTGACCCGACATACGTAATACAGCATTATTGGATATAAAAACGCGGATTGTTTTGAAAATGTCACGTAGTAACTTTTTCAAAATGCAAGGGAAAAAACATTTCCAATTTTGGCTACACTGTTGTTGTGTAAACATAGCCTTAGTGTTTTCAAAATGCAACATTTTCATTGGTCGATTGTACCGGAGTAGTGTGGACACCAGGCATAACCATAACAAAACTTGTGCATTTCAAAACTAAAATGCCTTATAGTGTAAGACAACTCAATACACAACAATGCACACATTAGAGAACACAATACCAATGTTTTAGCTTCAGAGAGGTTAGAGGACAGTTCACCCAAAAATAAAAATTCTGTCATCATTTACTCACTCTTAACTTTTTTGAAACCTTTATGAGTTTCTTTTTTTTTGTTAAACACACAAGAAGATAATTTGGAAAAAAAAAAAGCTGAAAACCTGTAACCATTGACTTTCCATAGCATTTAGTTTTTTTTTATGGAAATATGTAATGTAATGTAATGTAATGTAATGTAATGTGTATTTAAAAAAGCGGATTTATTGTGTATGGCCATACACCCAAAGCGCTTCACAATCATCTCCACACCACCACCAGAGTGCAGTATCAACTTGGATGATGCGACGGCAGCCACAGGACAACAGCGCCAGTGCGCTACCACACACCAGCTATAGGTGGAATAACCCTGATTTTTGATTACAGAAAACAAAAACATTTGTTATTATAGCCAATTGTCATTTTTGCTCTAAATGTTCTACGGCATGGTGGCTCAGTGGTTCGAGTCCCGTCTAGGCCAGTTGGCATTTCTGTGTGAAGTTTGCATGTTCTCCCCGTGTTCATGTGGGTTTCCTCTGGGTGCTCCGGTTTTTCCCCCACAGCCCAAAGATATGCAGTATAAGTGAATTGAATAAACTAAATAGGCCGTAGTGTATGAGTGTGTGTGTGAATGTGAGAGTGTATGGGTGTTTCCCAGTACTGGGTTGTGGCTGGAAGGGCATCCGCTGTGTAAAACATATGCCGGAATAGTTGGCGGTTCATTCCGCGGTGGCAACCTCTGAATTAGAGACTAAGCCAAAGGAAAATGAATGCTCTAAATGCTACCAATGCTCTAAATGTTGCCAGATCATTTCAAAATTAAATAAACATCAACATTTGACTCTATATGGAACCAGCTTGATGGTCCCTTCTTCACTAACTGCAACTTGATCAATATGGAAATGTGATTGGATGGCTATTTTGTTCTTCAAAACATACCATGATATGATTGGCTACCACTGATTATGCTAACATCCAGAAACAGAAGAAGACTGCGACTAGCGCTCAGCAAATAAGAATTTAAGAGAAGTGAAACAGTATAAAACATGCTTTTTTCATTAAAAGTCAGATACTAAAAGTACGAGGAAAACCGGGAAGCCTGGTCAGCCCAAACACAGTGACTTCGACATGTTAATAAAGATCCAGATGAACACAGCATGTATCATTACGTCTGACTTGTGTTCCAGTAAACAACCTCCTCCTGCATTCATCACTGGAAATGAATGTAAGCAAATGCAGCTATTCTTAGAGGCCAGACATCCAAATGCAAGTCAAACACACACATCAAACACTTACACGTGCTTTAATAGACTGGCCACATCTGCTCTATATAAAAAACACTGACAATAAAGATCACAAACATGGCAGACTGCTGGACTCCTTTCGCTCTTAAAGGGAGAGTCATAATACAGGAGAAAGGTTTGTAGGACAGAGAGTGATGGGGTTTAATTTCTTTACATATTGACATGTCCTGTATCGATATTTATAAGCCTAGCCTACTAACAATCTGCTGAGTTTTGCTTGATGAACACTTCAGTCCTACAGTAAGTGCAAGAATGGAATAATAAGTGCTCACATTCAGTCACTGAATTCCAATGAAGTCTGGTGGTCGTAACATTCTGGGAATAATTTGATAGGGAAAAATGACAGCATTTATTTTATGGCAATTTCTACAAACATAAATGTAAAAACATTAACTAATTTATTATGATATTTTTTATGAAGAACAATAGCAATATTTTATTATATTTCAATTTATTATAACTGATATTATTGCTAATATTATCGTATTTAAAGTGCAATAATACATTTATTTTGTATAAAATATTATATTATATTTATAGAATATTAATTATTATTATTATACAATGCTAATGTAATTATAATTATGTATTATATTATTATAACTATAATATTATAATAGTAATATGTTTATTTTTTAAGGACAATAGCATTATTAGATTTATATATACATTTCACAATAGAATTAATATTATTGTAAATATTATTTTATTTAAAATTTATTTTTAAAAGGGCTGCATGGTGGCGCAGTGGGTAGCACTGTCGCCTCACAGCAAGAAGGTCGCTGGTTCAAGCCTCGGCTGGGTCAGTTGGCGTTTCTGTGTGGAGTTTGCATGTCCTCCCCATGTTTGCGTAGGTTTTCTCCGGGTGCTCCGGTTTCCCCCACAAGTCCAAAAACATGTGGTATAGGTGAATTGGGTAAGCTAAATTGTCCGTAGTGTATGAGTGTGAATGAGTGTGTATGGATGTTTCCCAGTGATGGGTTGCGACTAGAAGAGCATCCGCTGCGTAAAACATATGCTGGATAAGTTGGCGGTTCATTCCGCTGTGGTGACCCCAGATTAATAAAGGGACTAAGCCGAAAAGAAAATGAATGAATGTATTTTTAAAAGGTACAATTGATTAAATGTATAAATTGATTGAAAATAAATGTAAAAAAATATATTATTATAACATGATTATATGTTTTTGTATAAAATACCTGTATTGTTTTGTAATATAGGATTTATTATTAATACTGTATATTATTATAGCATTTTAAAAATATAGATTAATGTTAATTATATTATATTATTTTATATT
>CAIGQV010018227.1:13339877-13350163 GCA_903798115.1 Danio jaintianensis
ATAATATAATATAATATAATATAATATAATATAATATAATATAATATTCACTTCAGGATACCTATGCATAAACAAATTGAAAGTGTTAGTGATTAACTCAGACTGAAACCTCTTCATATGTTCAGGTCAGTGAAAGGCTATGGCTGTCAGTTATTGGGATGGTCCCGGATTGAAGGGGTGATGGGGGCAGAATGTGTGTCAGTGGAAGCGGGTGAGACGGGTCTGCATCTGCTGTCAATGTTTTAGTGATCTCCAGCTGTGCCAGCGCCTCCAGCCTGTCCTCAATTCACAGAAAACACATGCCTACTGCTGCTCACACTTAATACCACAGATTATACACTGACCGCTCATTGGTCCACAGCAGAAAATCATTTCAGTGTGGCGCTACTGGAAAAACCCCAAAAACAAGCCCATCGCTAATAAAATAAAGCAGGAAGCTGATAATGAGTTCCTTCCTTTAAGGCAAGACACTGAAGGTGAGTGTTAAAAAAAATGAATAGTTATCTCTATACTTATATGTGTTGGTTGACAACATTAAGAACTGCACAAATTTATCATTACAAAAGAACTGTTTGTTCAAAAATATGCTAATTGGGCAGTGCTTATTTAAATATGCACTAATTTGCATACATTACAAGTACAAAAATATGAACGATAGACGTTTTGACATATTTGCATCAAACATTTTTTACAGAAAGGCTTTTTACCACCCCATAAATGTCTGAAATACTAAAATAATTTTGAATTCTTTATTATCTAGAATAAAATGATGTATATAATCAGACAAATTTTCTACGAACAAATCCCTCTGTACAAACTTTCAGAATGTACACTAATAAATGTTGGGTTATTTTTTAACCTAAATGCTGGGTTATTTTTTTTTTAAATTGGGTTGTTTTTACTATTTTTACCCATATGAAGGGTCAATCTGAAAAAGGTTTAAGATTACTTGATAGACATTTAAGCTACAGAGGACTAATTGTACATCAAATATTATTCATTAATTACTTGTAACTTGTAAAAACTTGTAATAAACACTTGAACTGAATCAATAAACAGTAGTTTTTTGTTGTTATATTTATTGGCTAAATTGAATAACCGGAAATATGAGTTTGTTTGACCCAGGACTGACTAAAAACAGCCTAGCAAATGATTTAAAATATAAACCGAAAACAAGCTGTGTAAAAAAAACAACCCAGCTTGTGTTCTGTCCAGAATTTACTCTTCACAATATTTACAATATCTGGTTTGTCAAATTATTACGCAAATTAGGTTGTTTTTAACATAGCATTTTTTTAGAGTGTAGATATGAATAAAACTGTAAAGTTTGGTGTGTGTGTAAGTGCTGCAGAAGTGGAGATTTATGAGAAAAAAAATATTTTGAGAAAACAGTGTGTGAAATCAAAAAGTGCAATGTTTATTTTGCTAGCACACATTGAATAGTAATAAGTGAACATTCATTCATTCATTCATTTTCTTTTCGGCTTAGTCCCTTTATTAATCTGGGGTCGCCACAGCGGAATAAACCGCCAACTTATCCAGCATATGTTTTACGCAGCGGATGCCCTTCCAGCTGCAACCCATCACTGGGAAACATCCATACACACACATACACTACGGACAATTTAGCTTACCCAATTCACCTGTACCACGTCTTTGGACTGTGGGGGAAACCAGAGCACCCAGAGGAAACTCACACGAACACGGGCAGAACATGCAAACTCCACACAGAAATGCCAACTGACCCAGCCAAGCTCGAACCAGCGACCTTCTTGCTGTGAGGCGATCGTGCTTCCCACTGCGCCACCGTGACGCCCAATAAGTGAACAATTACTGAAAAAATGATTAAATGAAAAAATTAATAATTGTTTTTTATCAAAAATGCTTGTGGTAATCTTCAGTCAAAGTCTGAGCATTTCTTCCACATTTGGAATGGTGGCCCATCTCTGATGATGGCTTCAGCAACAATATCCTTAACCACACCCCTCTTACCATTAGTTTGCTATGAGCAAATGATGTGCAAATGGAGAGCCCCGCCCCTTACTCAATATTCAATTTCAGTTGGAAGTGCATTGACATACTTAAAAGTCTCAGCAACTTCCGGTTCACGTTGACTTTCAAATTATCCAGTCAACTGCAATTGAAATCTACACACACACATTGATAAAGTGAAGAAATGTGTAAAATAAAAAATAAGAAGTGTATTTTGGAAAACAAAAAGGCCAAAAGCACAAAATCTCAAAATTAACAGGTGCATGAAAAGACCGTTTTACTTTTTTCTTTTTATTTGCAGTGTCTTGCCTTAGAAATAGGGAAAGCTTACCCAAAGGTCTTCAGATACATGCCAGTGTATGGTGGGACTGCTTGTAAGTTTTACACGAATGCAGAGCCATAAAGAACAGGCAGAGGAGGTCAGAGGTGAAAGTGCTTCAGTGTCAAAGATCTACTGCAGTATTGACATTCACTGAACTCATTTATGGTAGCGCCGTGTGTTTGGAGTCCAGAGCAGAACAAAGCGCTCCCGCAGGACAAATGCAATCAGTCTGGATCACTGGCATCTGGGAATGATTCTGAACCGGGCACACGGGTGAAGCTGGATGGGTGGCTGAGAAAGCGCACACAAAACTCAAAATTCTGTCATGATTTACTCGTCTTACACTTGTTACAAATCTGAGTTTCATCATTATTACGTTGAACACGAAAGATTTTGGAGAATGTTGGAAACTGGTAGCCATTGACTTTTTCCTGCCAATGGCTACTGATTTCCAACAATCTTTAAAATATCTTCAATTGCACTTAACAGAATTGTATTGTATTGCATTGTATATATATATATATATATATTTATATACACATATACATACACACATACATTCATAAATAATAAAATTTAAATAAGTAAATAAATACATAAATAATAGCAATAATAATAATAATAAGTAAATAAACAAACACAATGAAAATATATAAAAATAAAATAATAGTAAAATACATAAATTCAATTATGACATACCATAACTCCGCGCTTGCGGAGCACCGCGGCAGAGAAATCTTGATAAAATGATAACTTATTGTTGTCGAGCACCATGTTTCCGTCCAGGGACAACTTTCTGCTTGCGTCAAGAATCATCTGTTTATCTCCGAAGTTATGCATGCGCACCAGCATCGGCCTGGGTCTCTCTTTGGCACCAGGTCTTGGCGCTAGAGAACGGTGAGCCCTTTCAATCTTAACATGTCCTGCTTTAGTGTGCAAATGAAGAAACTCCGGGATCCATTTTTGAAGAAATAACACCGCGTTAGAGCCCTCTGCCCCTTCAGGTAAGCCGAGAATGCAAATGTTTTTGCGTCTTCCTCTATTCTCCAAGTCATCTATGTGGTCAGTAAGTGACGCGACTTGACTTTCCAGCGTGAGAACACGGGCCTGCATGCCTTCTGTAAACTCCTCCGCCGCGACGATTCTTCGTTCGGCCTCATCCAGTCGAGTCTTGCAATTCTCCAGTTGTTGAGAATGAATTTGTACGAGCTCAGCTAGAGGGTCAAGTTTGGCGTCTATCGTTTTTTAAATCGATTCTGTCATTTGTTGAAACGCCTTTGCCATGGAAAGGCTTAACTCAAAATCACCGCTAGTTTCGGCCTCACAGGGTTCCGGTGACGAGGTCGGGGAAGAATCTTTCTTCTTGGTTTTCTTTGCAGCACGAGGCATTTTCAAAAAAGATTGTGGCCAAAAAGATTCCAGAGACATAATACTATAATCAAACGTCAAAAGCAATCCAGCAAAAGAAAAGCCCTCACCGGATTTTTACCACGTTTTCAGATTTTACCACATTCTCACCCTGTTATTTACTTGTTTATTTTATTTTTTGGCTTCTGTTTTTGTCTTACTCGCTTTCTGGAACCATTTTTCACCAGACTCGAACCCAGCACGAAAAGTGCTGATTTAAAGATGAAATGCAGCCATATGTATTTCTGGCTACATAATTCGCGATCTCCAAAAATTTTAAACTGCTTTTAATCCAACCAAACAACAAAAAAAAAGACTTTCTCCAGAAGAAATAATATTATAGAAAATACTGTGAAAATATCCTCGCTCTGTTAAACAACCCTTAATCATAAAATAAAAATGAATCATAAAATAATTCTGCCTTCAACTGTATATTTCAGCCTAATTAGAAAAGATCTCAGCCCTGATTAAGCCTGTCTGACCAGCACCAACCAGTATCTCTGAATCCAAACCAAATTGCATGAATCATAGATCATAAACCAATGTGTAAAGTAAACAATTCCATCATTATTTCTCCCCCACACACAGAGCAGATATTTCAGACCACGGTTTTTCAAGTCCGCCTGTCCCTTTAGCTCCTCTGCAAATGCTGTAACCTGGCAGAAGCTGCTAGCACAAAATGAACAGGTCCTTTTCTCCAAAATCCAAAGACAGATTCAAATCCACACAAACTGCTCAAACTACACAACATATAAAGATCTACTGCATGTACATATGGTGCAATTTAAAAAAGACACAGGCTCCAGGCTGACTTTAACTGTGCTGATCAACACTGGATCTGTTCGGCCTCGTCTGCTCCCTTCAGGCACTAACTGCAGGATTTTAATGGCACAGGAAGGATTCGGTTTCAAAGATCCAATAGCAGGCAGCCTGAAGCACAATTCAACGCTAATGAAACAGGACTCTCCTAGTTATCAGAACAAAAGCCAAAGAGACCTTTCTGATGCATTCATAATAATATCTGAAAACTGCAATTATTAAATGGCAAAGGCTGTGATTTGATTGGATATATGAACTGTTTATATGACATAAGAATAAATGTTTGATGGTAAAAGATTTCAGAACAAAGAGTTTTAGACAACCAATTTTACACCTGCTATGTAAAATAGAAATATTTTTATTTTATTTTTCTTAAGTAATCATTTTATTATTTTACCATAAATCTTAGAATAGTAATATTTCTTTTTTATTCAGCAGTGTTTATATTTCTGTTGGGTAAAAATATATTAATATTTTATAATTAATAAAGGTAACACTTTAGATAAGTACCAATTTTCTTATTACCTGCCTATAATTAAGATATTGGCTGTATATTAGTACTTATAAAGTGCATATTCTGCACGATCTTATTCTATATCTTTAATCTTACCAATATATAAACCTAACAACTAAATGAATAAGTGGCAAATTGAGAGTTTATTGTGGTAAAAGTCAATGGTTTGTTAATAGCGAGAATTGTACCTTTAAAAAAAAGTTTATTATTTATTATTAATAATGGCTTATTGTTTAGTTTTTGCCCAAATTGTGCAGCCCTAAGAAAAATAAATAATAATAATTATACATAATTATATATATTATTATTATTATCACATTTTAAATCAAAGTCATAATTTGTATCAGACAACAATCCACAATTCCGCTGAGATTAGGTTGTGCTGTCAATGCCAAGGTTTGTTACAGTCCCCCAAAGTGCATTCAACAACCTTCCTCAACCCACAAATGTCACAACGATCTTTGCAACCTCAACATTTTAATTGCCAAAATACCTCTGGTATTGGTTGCCATGTCTGCCACCTTCTGAAACGCATCAAGAAACGCTGCGGTCGCCAACACTGTGGTTCTGTGAAGAGAGTAAACAGCAAAACATTTACAGACATCAGCACCAGCACTGATTAGGAACAGCAACAGAACTGTTGAAAATCAATCTGACTCACATCTTGAGAATGTCCCAAATGCGGACTCATGCTCTTGTGGATTTCGGTCAATGTGCATCCATGAAGAGTCTGTCCAATTTGTCATTTTATGTTTCAATAGGGAGCTCAATTTTTCATCATTTTGTCAGTCTTACTCTGGTATAGTCTATTACTCAACAGTCTATCAATTATAAAAAATTAAAAATGGTTTTATTATAGAAACAATGTTGTAACCGTGCTTTTTTTGGCGAGGGTGGGGGGTGGATTGGGGATTATAGCCATGGTATAGCATCAAATTCCTTTGATTATTACGCTGTAATGAGAGTATTGTTCCTACACATATTTACCTAGAAAATAGCTTTCATTTTCCATCTGTCTTAGTACATGATGTAACAACAGAAGAGTCAAGCGTTAAATAGGAAAATTATCAAAACTCCTTTTTTTTGACATTTTTGAGATGCTACTGGTCTAACCCGATTCAATGATTTATGCTAAGCTAAGCTAAAAGTGCTCCCGCCAGACCCAGAGATCGGCTTAATGGATTCAAAAATGGTAAAAGTCAACTGTTTAAATCTAAATGACTTGTAAAATAAGTCTATTTCTCCCAAAACATATCTGTTCTAGCACTAGTATTGTTTCAAAAGTATCAATTTAGCAACAATTTCATCAAAATAAAACATTATACCCACCCAGTTCTAATTTAGGGTGATATTTGAGACAAGGCGTGTATAAAATGATTCAACAATAGAAGTCTTGAAGTGTTAAATCACCTTAGCTGGGAGTGCAGTTTTGTGGCCTTCGTGATGAAGTCTTCCCACACTGGATAGGAGTACTAGGAATGAAGACAGACATATAAGAGAATGAGTAAAGATGTCAAATCTCAACATTAATACGCATGCAGGTACTTCAATACAGGCTCATCCAGAACATCATGTACCACAAAGAGAGCAAAGCACTTTAGATGAGGACCAGATGTCTCATTGAACACAAACAGTCACAACACTCCTCCATCTGCTTTTTTGGAAGAACATTCACTACAAAAACAGCACTAAAATCTCATCCAGGTGTACTGACCATGTCTGTCATCATGGCTTTATATGCTGTCGAAAAAGATACTAGTGTGCATACTATAGACTTTTTAAAGAAACAGTTGACTAAAAATAAAAAAAAATAAAAAGAAAGAAAGATAAGATTTAGAAGGGATTTTAGTTTAGGTAATTTCCTGACTTGCTCCTCCAAAACACCCCAAAGTGGCTCAATAATATTTAGTTCTGGTGACTGTGAAGGCCATGGGAGATATTCAACTTCACTTTCATTTATTCATTTATTCATTCATTCATTTTCTTTTCGGCTTAGTCCCTTCACCAATCTGGGGTCGCCACAGCGGAATGAACCGCCAACTTATCCAGCATGTTTTACGCAGCGGATACCCTTCCAGCCGCAACCCATCCATACACACCCATTCACACACATACACTACAGACATTTTAGCTTACCCAATTCACCTGTACCGCATGTCTTTGGACTTGTGGGGGAAACCGGAGCACCCGGAGGAAACCCACGCGAACACAGGGAGAACATGCAAACTCCACACAGAAACACCAACTGACCCAGCCGAGGCTCGAAACAGCGACCTTCTTGCTGTGAGGCGATTGTGCTACCCACTTCGCCACCGCATCTCCCAACTTCACTTTCATGTTCATCAAACCACTCTGTCACCAGTCTTACTGTGTGTATTGGTGCATTATCATCCTGATGCATGACACCACCTTCAGAATACAATGTTTGAACCATTGGGTGCACATGGTCCTCCAGAATGGTTGGGTGGTCTTTGACAGTGACGTGCCCATTTAGCACAAGTATTGGGCCTAGCGAATGTCATGATATTGCAGCCCAAACCATTACTGATCCACTCCATGCTTCACTCTGGGCATGCAACAGTCTGGGTGGTACGCTTCTTTGGGGCTTCTCGACATCATAACTCTCCCGGATGTGGGAACGACAGTGAAGGTGGACTCATCAGAGAACAATACAGGTTTCACATTTTCCACAGATCAAGATTTTCGCTGCTGGTACCTTTGAAACCGACATTTGGCATCGGCACGAGTGCCAGTAATGTTAGTAAACCAACAATAACTAATGAAACCTTATTGCAAAGTGTGACCAAACACATATTAAATGCATTGTGAAAAAAGTCAAGAGAAAATATGTTTTTATGTTATTTATAATTATTAAAATAAGTAAATCACGTTACCTTTATTGTTTACGTTAAATTAACTTTAACTTTGATGTTTTAAGTCAATTTAATGTAGTGTACAGGTAGTTTAATTGACTTGTAAAGTTAAATAGATTCAACTTAAAAATCGAAGGCAGCAACTTATTTTTTTACAGTGTCTATTTTAGCATTTTAAATAAAAAATTTCAAGAATTCATTAGCACAAACAATTTATAGAAAACAAATGAAAAACTGATGATCAGAGGCCTAAAGCTTTCACACTAGATCATTTCAGGAGAAAGTCTGTCTTTAATAAACTAAACTTTCTAGGTGCAGGACGGAGGAATCTTTTTAGAACTGTGCTGAAAGCTCTTGTTAAGGTTGGAATAAGGTTGTGTTGCATGGTCTCCGACGGCCATGATCTTTCATTCAGAGGTTAAGACAATCATCTGTCTGGAAATCCTTGGTCTCTATCCACATTACAGTTTACAAAAATAGGTCAAAACTCACTGAATTAGTACATTCTGGCATCATTTTTGCTGACACAGACACTAAACAGGGAAACACAATGCCTAAAAAGGAAAAGACAACTAGGCTACAAGGAAGAACACCTGTGATGTTTCATAAAGAGCAAAAAGATCTGATTTTGTGTGTGTTTTGAAACTTATTTCTGTTCTGCAGCCAATTGTAAAAAATAAAAATAAAAATAAAAAAGACCCCTAATAGTTATGCTCTGTTAAAATTGCTGTCTGTGGATTATGTAGGATATTGCATAAACATACGATTAATATTGCATAAACATATGATTGCATAAACATAGATTATAAAAAAAGTCCACATAGAAACACTGACATTGGAAATCACATACTTTCTTACAATATAGCAGGGGGGGAAACGTGACAAAAGATGTCTGAATTCACAGTATTTATAAAAGAGTACACTGAAAAACTGATTAATTGGATTTACTACATTTTTTTAAGGTAACTGGTTGCAAACAATTTATATGGGCTGAATTTAAACAAACAAAGTTGAACATTACTTAATTTTATTTGTTTGTTTAAATTCAACCCATTATAAATTGTTTGCAACCACTTATCTTAAAAGAAGTTAGTAAATCCAATTCATCTTTCATTCAGTGTATGCCAAAATATGACGTATTACTTTCTCTGAGATTCTGAAGTGCGCATATGATGGACACTTTACTTCCCATGAGGCCACAGGAAAGGATTTGTCACATAACTGATGCTGCTAGGTCACAAAATAAATGACAACATATCCAGATTGCATACGCATTCATATTATATAACACATTTTTGAGCAGTCGTGGATTAATTACTTTTCAAAAAGTGATTCTGGATGCAATCAGACAGAGTAAAAAGCTTTGGGTTCTGTAAGACTGACACAACCTTCAGAAATCTTTCAAACATGCAGATTTTTAATTCTAATTTACATTTTAAAATGGTTTTACTGTAACTTTTTATGAACTGTGAGCAAAAAAAACAACCTAACAAAAACACATTGACCCAATTATGAACTTTTATGAAAGTAAAATGTACCTTAACTCTTTCTTAAACTGTCAAAGCTATCCATATTTAAATGCCACAGATGGTCAATTAGCTTTTAAGTAACAAGGACGAGAAGAACATGAGGAGATTGAGACTGAAACAGATGAAGCAGGAAGGTTGTCGCAGGTTAACCAGACGCTGTCAATTCAATTCACCCCACAATGGACAAGAGCTTCATTAAATAATATGGTCATCTTATTGGATGTACACATGGGCATATTGTTATATCTGGTATTCTTTTTCATTTTAGATCAACAAATATTATCTGAACAAATTGTTACGAAACAAGAAATCAGTGCAATTGATTAAACTGATTAATTCTCTAATTCCAAAACATTAAAACATCAAAGACAAATCGTGTTCATACTTTTGATTCTCGTGGTTCATTTGGTCCAGACCGAAATTAAAACATTGCACATTTACTCCTGATTCACTTACATGTAGCGTTCACACTGTCATTTTTTAAAACCTAAACCTATAAAATAAATAGAATAAAAAAATTAAGCTCACCAAACATCCATAGAGTATGTATTTTATCAGTTCTGAAGAGTTCATAAAATCTGTACAGTACTAAAAATGGTGTCCAAATGTGTCACACAATCACATCTGAAACATTCTGATGCCTCCATTGCACTTTAATGGGCAACATTGCCACTATGACAAGACAAAATAGGCATGCTTCAGGATTCTGTCATTTTCTCACAATGTCCTGTGTTTTTGGTTTGTTTAGACATCTTTGGTCAATGTTGTGTTTATATTTCAGTCACACAGCAACAGAGTTTGTCTAAAAGCAAACGGAGACCCATATTTTT
>CAIGQV010018227.1:13350563-13366991 GCA_903798115.1 Danio jaintianensis
ATATATATATATATATATATATATAATACATATTGCAATATGAATATCATTTCACCGAAGATGACCTAAATAACACTACTTGGAAAGAATTCGTAATTTTACATTGATTGGGATTATTTTGTAGCGGAGTACATCTGCTTCTGCACAAAACATAATAAACAATTGGCAAGCATAGAAGCATGCAATAGAACAGATAAAAATGAATTGCTTTGTGTTTTGTGGTTTTCTAACAGTAATATAATAGTAGTATAGTATATAACAGTATGGTGTAACAGTATTTAATCTGAGACGTTCACAGGTCTTAAAAACACATCAAAATGAAAATTAGGGTTAAACTTTGCGATATTCTGAAATGTGGTTCCTGGTTATTATAATCCTAACTCAACATGGCAGATCCTGCGATGTGACTACTGCAGTTTTGCACATTGCGATATCGATGCTGAAATAATATATTGTGCAGCCCTGGTTCACACTTATTCAAATGATCTTCTTATAGAGAAATCACATCAGTTGCACAATAATCAAATAGGGCTGCACAATATATCGTTTCTGCATCGATATCGCAATGTGTGCATCCGCAATGGTCACATCGCAGAATCTGCAATGTCGAATCTGTATTACAGTTGACCAGGAGCCAAGTTTGAGAATGACTCCACTCATGATTTGTGGAGTCATTGCAACATTTAACCATAAAGTTACGAGAACATTTATTATTTATGTGTGTTTTTTTAATCATTTTTATCATTTAAGGCATAAGAAATTACGTTTCTAACTTTAAAGATTAATTGTATTTATGTATATGTATGATGAAGTCTAGGGGTGACACAGTGGCTCAGTGGTTAGCACTGTTGCCTCACAGCAAAAAGGTCGCTGGTTCGAGTCCTGACTGGGTCAGCTGGCATTTCTGTGTGGAGTTTGCATGTTCTCCCAGTGTTCGCGTGATTTTTCTCCGGGTGCTCCGGTTTCCCCCACAGTCCAAAGGCATGCGCTATAGGTGAATTTCACAGTGCGATTTTACACTGGATTATTAAATTTGTGTATCTAAATACTGCTAGACTCTGTATATTGTATTTGTATAATATAGATGCTCTACTGTATTTCTCAATGTTTGTAATTGGTTAATAATATTTTTTTGTAGATACACTCCCTTACAAAAATTTTTTCTAAATAGACCTATTCATTTCATCTGGTGAAATTATACTCCATATCGCAATATATATCGTAGAAAAAAAATATTGCAATGTCAGTTTTTTTACAATATCATGCAGCAGTAAAATCAAACGTGCTAAGTGTAAACACACACACATACTCTGTGTTGATGAAAGAAGTAGCATTCTGCTATTATGATTGGAATCAGTAACAAAGGCCAGATAAGACTTTGAAGAAAAGCCAAATTGTGTGGTTATTACTTAGACTCCATGCTAGTTTATCTCAGCAGAGCAGCTCCTGTTGCCAATGAATACATTAAACAAGATGACCAAAAGAGCTATCAGTTTACCACAAAAATCAAACTGTTCACTCAAAACTGAAAATTCTGTCAACATTTTACTCACTCTTCACTAGTCACAAAACTGTTTTAGTTTCTTTCTTCTGCCGAACCTATTTTGAAGAAAGCTGCAAAACTGGTAACCATGGTTACAGGTTTTCAGCTTTCTTCAGAATATTTTCTTTTAGGTTCAGCCGATAAAAAGATACTCATAAAGGTTTGAAACCAATTCAAATTTTCATTTTTGGGTTGAACTATCCATTTAAAGATGCTATTTGCATGCTCAATCTGTCCAAACTAGGCTCATTAGAAATATGTGCCCAGGGCTAAATTTTTGAGAACCGACAAATATTTACCCTGGACTACGCTGTCTTGCAGTTTTTGTTTTCACAAATCCACTAGAGGGTGCCGTGCACTTTTATGACAATCACAAACATGTTACAGGGGCACGTTTTGTCATGTGTAATTTCTCTTAAATCCCCCAGAGGGCGCTGTGGACATTTCTGCGCATATTAATGTCCTTGTCATGCACATCTGTGAGTAAAGCCGGTCGGCTTGTCGTCATACATAATATATCAGCTTAATAGTGACTGACCCACACACACACTTCCCTAAACCGAACTGTTTTCAAAAGCAAACTAGAAGAGAAAAGCCAGAGAAAACCTGCATGCTTGTTTTTGGGGGTTTTGTTTTACCTGGTTTCTGGAACCATTCTTCGACAGACTCGAACCCTGGTCTGCTACGCCTCACAAGTCTGACGACATTTGCAGTGAACTATACCAAGCAAACCAATCGTGCTGGAAAAGTCGTCTATATGCTATAAAACATATTTCTTGGTTCTCAAAAATGTACACCAGGGCACATTTTCCCAATGAGCCTGTGTTAAATCTGTCATATCAAGCCTTGTGTTTATCTAAACACAAAAACCAGCTGAAAAATAAAGGATTCAATGAAAATGTACAAAAATATACAAAAATGTTTACATAATTTATTGACTTAAAATATTTCTTAACTTAATAATAGTTTGATTACATTTTTGAAGTGAAAGCACGTGTGCACGTTTTTCGGTGCTTCGCTTCCAAATATTCTTACAAAAATAGCTTCCATAAACCTTTGGCCAGGGCTGTAAACTCTTTTAATGATCTCCAGTCTGCCAAGTGAAATCGCTGAGCAGAGAAATGCTCATTTTTTTGGGAGAGGAGTTGCCCTACCTACTCGAATCATCTCTGACATTACAACACTCTCCGGCTGCAACCTCTTCACCGGTGCTGATAAACTGCATGTCAAACAAGCTGAACGTTGCCAGCTTTGGACCTGAGCCAAGTCTGAAGCCGTTCACAATATATGAACTCCAGATCTGGCATCTGGCCACTGAACTTCACTCAAACGCCAACTTTCAGCAATAACATTCACTACTGGAGCCGCATGAGAACATGGAAACCATTTATGGAACAGTACGTTCAACCGCAGGCTTCTGCTCCAGCAACGCAACAGGCTGGAAAGCACTCCAAAAAACAAAAAGCTTGGAAAAGAAATCATATCTGAGAGATGGCCATGAGAGGTTTAAATGTTACAGATTAAACTGAACTTATTGACACAAATGTGCAAAAACCTTGAATCTTTCAGCAACAACATCCTGCGGTTAGATGAGGAAACACATTCAGAGTTTTCTCCTCAATAAATAATACTTATTGATAGTTGTTGTAGTTATATTTAGGTATGTAGGGTTAATAGATTTATAACAAGAGTTATGCAGAATAAAGAATTAATATCCACTTTATAAGTACTAATAAACAGTCAGTGTGGTAGTAATTTGCATAAAAATCAACTAATAGTGAATATGTTCTTTAATCTAAAGTGTTAGCCATTCTACATTCCGTTTTAACACTTTATTCGTATATAAGCTTTTGATGATATTACTTGTTTTGCACAATCATACAGTACAATTTTGGCTTGTCTTCATCAAGGACTACAAATGTTTCTTCTTATAGGGATACTCCACCCAAATATTTCAATTCAATCATTTTTATCACCTGAAATATGTTCAGAATGTATTTTAATGAACTTATTGCAACCAAATAAAATGCTAATCAAAAAATACTATAAAAGTAGTTTTTTTATATAATAAATATCATTGGGTAAATGAAACTGCAAGAATATGAATAAATTAATAAGTAGTGCAAATAAAACAAAACACCATTTACATGTCACATAGTCACAATTACACATAGTTAGAATTTCGCAACTTTTCTCTTCACTCCTAAATTATATCCTCAAGACATTAATATCAATATTTAAAGCAAAACTTTGTGCATTTAATTAATTTTACATCACTGAACATCACAAGCAAGTGGGAGTTTATCTGAGCTCCACATTTAAGCTCACTCTGAAGCATTTATATCTCTTTATGAGCCATGCGTAATCCCTGCACATTAACACTGCTTTTAAAATTCATCAATATGATAGAGGATTAACCTGAAAGATATTCTGACTGGAGTCCAAAACAGTAAACACCTTGCGCTCATTGGACAACTAATAGCTAGGCAAACCTTTAGTGCACCATTTTTAAATCTGTAAATGGTGAGGAGTCGATGACTATGTTAAGTGAAATTTAAAATGGGATTTTTTGGTGTAAAATGTAAACTACCACCATAACCATTGCAAACATACAAGAATAGACTACAATAAATACTACACAGTAAAACTTGAACATAAAATGCTATTTCATAATTCTGTTCAAGCTTTGAAATAAGAATGGATGGTGGCTGTGCTTCGTATTAAAAAAATATTTAAGAAAAATATTTCTGAATAATTTTGTACATTTATAACCCTAACTAGAAGCATATTATTTGATCAAATATATTTTCTCTCTTTTAGCTCAGTGTTCTACCCATTAGTTTTGTATTTATTGCAAAGTAAATGCTCGAAAATATAAATGTTTAACATATTACAGGTTGTAAAAACATCTACAAAAGGATCCAATTCACATTTCACAACAAAGCCCTCCATGCTGAGACCCCCATGTCATTAATCACAGCATCAGTGGTGCAGGCAGCTGGACCCCTAATGAAAACAAAGGCAGTAAAACACAACCATCTTTTTTTGTTGCTAAATATCTGCATCAATAAAGCAGAGCTGGTACCTTCATATCATTGACGATCGCCTGAAACAATCCACCCAGAGCCCCGCACTCCTTCTCCACACTCTCCATCATGTCACCGAGCCCCGGATTGTTGTTCTGATCTCAATGAATGAACAAAAATCGGCTAGAAGAAATATTCGGATCCCCCCCGAAAAAAAGCTGGTTGTTCTTCTTCAGGGTCTGTGCTGAAAGTGGTCCATCACATCCTTACACGGAACTCTTGTTGCTTCGGATGCAAATGTGAGCAACACGCAGCAGATGTCGGCGAAATGGAAACAACAATTGACGCTGTCGGGTGGCTCTGTGCCCGTTATCCAGGCGGTGATGAAGGCTGGGGTCAAAAGATCCGCTTCTCCCCTCCCAACCACCCGGTTTAGGATACAGAAGACGGCTGGTGTTTCATGCTGACACTCCGTGCTGTCAAATGCGAAAGGTTTCGGCTCAAACACTGCTAGTCAAACCGCGAATTTAGGATGAAATACGGAGTCGAGTGATGCGGTGAAAGACGGACGTGATATTCGATCCACCAGGTTGGTGGGTGGGATCTGAGGGAATAGGGGCGGGGCCTATAGGGTAGACATATGGCAAGTTTGTGTGTGTGTGTGTGTGTGTGTGTGGGTGTGTGTGTGTGTGTGTGTGTGTGTGTGTGTGTGTGTGTGTGTGTAGGGAGAGGACAATTGAATGGAGGGTTTTTAAAGTAGCTTTAATGTGTCTTTGTGTTGCAGGGACAGAGTTAACAGCACAGCTGCCACTGCAGGCCATTAAATGGACAGTGCGCCGTTTTAACCCTTTAGCTGTTGCATGCAAAAAAGTTTACAAATATAAAACAAATGTAATTTCTTGTGGAATATTTGGGGGAAAAAAAGAGAATTTGACAGAATTATATTATAGTTAACTAACATTAAAATCTAAACTAAAACACTAAATTTTGTTTTGACTGAGTTTATGGAAAAAAGTACAATTTAACTTTGTAATTTTCTTTTGTAATTTACTTTAATATGGTAAACTAAAATAAATCAAATCTAAAAGAAACATTGATAAAATAAAATTTTCTTTATAAATGTTTAAACTAAAAACAACAAAAATCACACAAACACTAAAACTGCACAAAACTAAAGACTATTACAAAATATTAATAAAAAAATTGGTATGCCAAAATAACTCTGGATCATAAAAAGTGCACACACACACACACACACACACACGTAAAATGATTAAAACATTTTTGAAAAATGTTGCATTACACACTGCTATCCCTACATTTCCACTACAATGATTATGATGATGATGATGATAATAAGAATAAGAATAATGCAGAATATTTCAAAACTTTTTAAAAGTCAAGAAGCTTTCATTTATTATACCTGCATGATTCAGATTTTTTTTGTGTGTATGAAATTTTCTAACTAAAAACCACAAAAATCACACAAACACTAAAACTACACAAAACTAAAGGCTATTACAAAATATTAATAAGAAAACGTTGGTATGCCAAAATAACTCTGGATCATAAACACTGCACATACATACATACATTCACACACTGCTATCACTATCAACTACAATGTTGATGATGATGATAATAGTAGTAATAATAATAATAATAATAATAATAATAATAATAATAATAATAATGCAGAATATTTCAAAACTTTTTAAAAGTCAAGAACTTCCAAAAGTCAAGAAGCTTTCATTTATTAAAATTTGCATGATTCAGATTTTTTTGTGTGTGAAATTAAAATCTTATAAAAGCATATAAGTAATTACTAGATAGATTATTAAGATATACTTCAAGATTAACTTTAAATCAATTCAAAGAGCCAAAAGTGAAACGCTTACAGCTGAAAAGGCAGCAAGTTTTGCAATCCTAATGAAATTCCTAATCAGGTCACTGTGAACTGCATTGAGCAAAGTGTGTGTCCTAAACCTTGACCTTGCTGCCGGACACTGTCCCTCGAGAGCTAAATGAGAGAAGAGACCACAATGATTCATTACATCCTTCTCCAGCACAGATATCATATTTACATCTGCATATTATATTTACATCTGCTTTTGGCCACTCAGACCCACAAGCAAATCTCCTACATACTGTTGCCATATGCAGGTACACAGATGTTTAAGCATGAAATTGTGATTTACCTTCACTTCCCTAATTCTGGAAAGTACATTACGTAAGTACTGACAGTTATGTAATCTTGAGGTTGAGAAATGGAAACCCATATCAAATAAACACTTTTGAGCCACTGTTTTCCGTCACAGTCCTTAGAAAAGCACTTAATGCAGAATATACAAATCAGAGAGTTTACAAATAGCTTGACCACAGAATAAAGTGGAATATAAATACAGCATGACTGGTTTAGATAATTTACAAAATGATATAATATATTATAATAAAATATTATATTTGAGTCATTTTTGTTATTTGCCAAAAAAATAATTTAACTGATGCTCATTTTAAATTAAAACGAAAGTACCTAAACAATAAACTATTAAAATATTATATCTGAGTGAGAGGTTTAAAGTGAAATCTATTAAAAGTAAATAAATAAATAAATAAATAAATGTAAAACTAATTCAAAATAAAAAAGCTAATTAAACTATTTATTTTAGTTAGTTGCCAAGAAAATCTTTTACCTGAAAATAAATGAATAATGAAAAATATTTAGTTCATATTAAAACTAGAATACCTAAAACTACAGTACAATAAAAACTAAAAGATTACTTAGCAAGAAAATAACTTAATTGACGTGAATGCTCATTTTAAATTAAAACTAAAATACAAAAAAATTAAAAATAAACTATGAAATAAATAAAACAAAAAAATAAACTAAACAATAAGCTAAAATATTATATCTGAGTCAGGGTTTTAAAAATAAACTTAATAGTAAAAAAATAAATAAATAAACTAATTTAAAACAAAAAAAAAGCTAATTAAACAATTAATTTTTACTAGTTGCAAAGAAAATCTCTTACCTGAAAATAAATGACAAAAAATATTTTGTTCATATTAAAACTAGAACACCTAAAACTACAATAAAAACAAAAACAAAAAAAGTTAAACGATACTAAATCTTTGAAATGAAAACGAAACATTACTACAAAATTTACACAGTTTGTAAAATAGCACTAATCTGAATCTGTAAAAAAAAACATTTCATGCTTGGACACTGATGTTTTTTGGCTCAAAAATACACTAATTAATTAACAAAACAAAAATCCTCGTATTCTAAAACTGCATTTCAACAATAACAAAGTGTTTTCCTGACAAATGAACAAACGTCTAGTAAACCTCTCAATTATTATTATTATTATTTCATATGCATCGAGCCAACTGCACACAGCAAAACCCCAACCGCAGTTTCCTGGAGTAGAGCTAAAGAAAATTAAAAGCCCCCCAAAAACTGCTCCAGAGGTGAAGGAGGATGTTGTTGAGTTCCTCTTACACCACAACGAAGAACATTCTGTTCTTTAAAACGGCTAAATTCCTCCAAAAAAGATAAAGTCAAGGAACCACCTCTGACCTTCAGGCAGCTGTAAACCTCATTACTTAACAAGTTTGGTCAGGCTTGATGTTTTTCAGTCATGTAAGGTCCTTATGTACAGTACACAATTGCTCTCTTGGGGGGGGGGTATTATCACATAAACTGTACATTCAAAAGCCATCACCATTTTTTACAGCGGGGCTAATAATTCAGGAGGGCTAATAATTCTGACTTTAACTGTATATACAATTAAATAAGATAAATATTTTCTGGAAACAGTCGTAATGCATTATAATCTGCGATAGAAGCACTCTCTACCCTTATTATTCTTCAGATTTTCAAAGTGGAAAGAAAACAAGGATCAACTGCAAAGCACAAACTTCATAAAATCATGCATATGTTTTGAGTAACAGTTATTTTTATGAGCATGGAGACACTTAAAATGCCATTCTAACCATAGTCTGCCTGCCGACTGGAGGAGAACCATCTGTGGCAGCGTCCCGTTCAGAGGGGGCGCTGGGCTGAGGGACTCCGGGCCCTTGATCCACGCTGGGGCCTTCACTGAGAACATTTGAGCCAGTGGAATTTCCTCTTGCGCAGTCGGCTAAGCCAAAGGATTCCTTCAGATGGGCTAAACAGCGAGGAGGCACGTGGATCTCCCTGTGCTTGTGAAAGAACATAAACAGACTGGAAAATATGCAGAGAGCGTGAAGCTGTGGACGGGTCGGGAAGGACGAAGGGGAAGAGGACAACTATGTTTTAATCTGCAAATCTCTTTTAGCTCACTGTGTTTTGTTCCTCCAGATTATTTTGTATTTTTATAGACAAAAAGTATAGCGATATTTAATGTACACATCTGTAAAATTGTCTTGAAAAGACTTGCTTCGAGTTATTGGAGTTATTCATGGTCTACTGAAAGGAATTTGTTAATTATAAGAAGCTTTTTTTTTTGATTGGATGGATGAACTGTGCACCTTGTTATGCCAAGTTTTAAAAAAATATATATTTTATTTTTTACAGGTATTATTACAGAGTTTAACAGAATTGACTCCCATAACTAACACAAAGCATCATGGGCTGTATGAAAAAGGTGGACATGTATTCTTCTATGCACCAGAAATCATGGAGCTACTGAGCAGATACTATGGTTGAATTTTAACTTATCTCACAACTGTTAGAAAATTGTGTTCTATACGGTGTGAAAATGAGTAATATGAATGAAATTGGGATGTATATAACATCAGTCATGTTGGTTGTGTCCTAAAGCATAGACAATTAACTTCATGCCATGTTGTGTTACCAGGCAATGAATGCTGAGGCAGCATAACTATTTAATCATGAACAAAAAAATAGAAGGAGCTTTGGTGTCTACTAAGTGAGTATTTAATTACTGCAATTTCTAAATTGTCACTAGAAATTGCATCAAAAGTGGACAAAGTTGTCCAAATACACACTTACAGACAAAATGGCCACCAAGCACAGCTTTCAGGTGCCACCTTTCATTTTTATCTCAACTGTCAGAAATGGAATACACAGGATTGTGGAATATCAAAGGCAGTAAAGGATATGTGCATTGCTGCCTTCAAAAATCTATTTGATGATTGGTTTCTCAGGTGACAAATTTAAACTGCTAAATTAGTAATCAGACTTGCCTTGATGCCTTCCTACCTTGGAATGCATATTTCAAAGGCAGCCTTTTTAGCTTTTAGACACAGCCGCTGTCATTAGCCATGTTTCCATCCAAAGATGCTAATTAAATTTATGCACAAAAATGGAATATTGCATAAAACATTTTTGAACAAAGCACTGTTTCCATCCAATGAGTTCGATCCAACGATTCCAAAATCGTCACGTCCTGATAAACTGGCACCAAATATTAAAAGAAAAATTTAAGTTGCTACGTTAGGAGAAGGCCTTTTTGCGTGTATAATACCTTATTTGCGTTTTGGAACACGTAGACATATCATATCATAGTCATATGCTTTTAGAATCATCTCTGCTCGCGATTTGCACGTTCCGCTGATGTTTTCCATCAAGGATCGTCACTTCTTTATCGTATATAACATTTAAAAATGTTCGGACCTCATCATCTACCCAAACTTACCTGTCACTTTCCGCCATTTTTGTTATCACATGATCTGTTGAAGCAAATTAAGCAAAATGACATGACTTTTTTGATGTGCATGCTGGAATTTATTTGGTAAATGCATTTCCATCGTAGTTTATGAAAATTTTTTCTTATCGGATAAAAAGTTTATCCTACGCAGTTGTGTGCATTAATTTTTTACGCGCATTTTCTAAATTTCTGCATTTTGAGAACGTTTTGTTTGCATGCACTTTACAAAAAAACACACTGAAAATGTGTTGTTTGTACGTAATCGACTTTTCATGAGTAAACAACACATATTCTACACGTAAACTATGTGCAAACAATATTTTGTTTACATGTTCAAATTTGAGCATTTTTGACATATCTGGCCTTCCATAATCTACATCAGTAACATCTCTTCAAACCTGAGCTGTGGCCTCATGCCATTGTAAAGTTTTCACTGAATGCACATTTCATAGTTTTTGTGAAAGTTGTAGGTCATTTAAATACAAATACTATGAATATGAGTATACAGCACTACTTCACTCATTTACTTTTTTTTATTATTTTTACATACTATATAGCAGGGAGGTATGCGATTTCTGACAAGGTATTGCACAAACCCATTCACATTCAAGGGGTCCTAGGAAGTTTGTATACAAGTTGCCAAGTCGTAAGGAGCCTAAAATGTCAGGTGCGTTTAAGTCACTTTGGTCGGAGCACTAAAATTTCAGCATAGCCATCATAGGAATAAATAAATCTTTTAAGTAAATTATAATAAATACTAGCAATTTTTTTATTGTAACAATACTTCCATTTTTGCTCTCTCTGTATTACTATATTTTATTCAAACAGAAGCAGCTTTGGTGAGCATAAATGGCGTTTGATGCTGAAACAAGCAAGCTGAAGGCACTTACGCAATGCTTCCAAGATCTCTAAACTATGTAAACATAAGCAAACAATGAAATATTGCGTTTATACCATTTCAAGAGTGTTGCAAAACACAGGATGCCTGACAAAGACAGCCTACTGTGACTGGACATTGTGTTCTCTGTGTAAAGAGATAGCTGTGAAATGGCATGTATATAAACATACAGTAGCTCAATAAGTATTTGACACTCAAATCACTTTAAATGCCTAAATATTGCATAAGATATTAATAAATATAACATCTTACCAATGATGTAAGGGCTTTTCTAATAACTATTGTAAGTGTAATACTTATACAGATGTATTATGGCACCAAAAAGCATCAGAAAAATCTTAAATGATAAATGTTTTACTTAAAAAAAATAATGCAGTGACATTTATAAAGTTTTAAGTGTGGCTTTAATGTGTAAATACGTTTTGAGAGCACTGCATAGTCTTTACCTAATAATGTAAACCATGTTTTACATTTTCATTCACAATCGTACTATTAATAAGCATTAAACGAAAAGATTATTAAGGCTAAAGTGGTAGTTAACAGTATACTAAATACTAAAGTGTTACCCAACAAACAAAGAAATATATTTGTGTCAAGAAATCAGAGAAGTTCTTTAAATAAACCTGCAAGAGTTGAAACTTAGCTGGCTTCTCTTGCAATCTTCCTCTTTCATTCTGTGTCATTACATCTGGCTGCCAAGAAGTGAGCAGGAAGACAGATGTATTTTTCCCCTCTTCTGTTTTCCTTCAGGCAGAACACTCTCCGACCACACGAACCGCACAAAGACTCTAAACACAGGCCACAAAAAGGCCAGGTATCAAAGACAGGCTGTAGGAACAGAGAGAGATTCTCATGGAATGGGGAAATGTGTCCCTAAACTAAAGCGCAAAAGCCAAATGTACATTTATTCATTTATTTTTCTTCTGCTTTGTCCCTCATTTATCAGGCGGAACCGCCAACTATTCCGGCATATGTTTTATGCAGCGGATGCCCTTCAAGCCGCAATCCAGTACTGGGAAACACCCATACACTCTCTCATTCGCACACACACACTACGGTCAATTTTGTTTCCCCAATTCACCTATAGCGCATGTCTTTGGAATGTGGGGGAAACCGAAGCACACGGACCCTCGCGAACAGGGGGAGAACATGCAAACTCCACACAGAAATGCCAACTCTTATAACTCAGCCGGGAATCAAACCAGTGACCTTCTTGCTGTGAGGCGACAGTGCGAAACACCGAGCCACCGTGCTGCCCCAAATGTACATTTAAATGGAGCTAAACTGACTACCTACAAAAGAGATAAACATTAATTAGTATTTTTTATATATTTTTTGACTAGCACAAATGCTAACTATGTAGCAAAAACCCTAACCTAAATATACATAATAATATACGGCCAGGAATCTGAGATCAAAATGGTGTTATTACACTAAAAAAACTATATTTTTAGAGTAATAAAGCAGTTATCTAAATGGTTTTATTTTGGAAGTGGAAAAGAAGTGTAAATGTTGCCCTCTGCTGGATTTCATGATAAATGGTCCGCAACTCCATTTGCTTTTCAGTAAATTCAAGAACATTCAAATAAAGCACTGAGGATATCATTAAAAAAATTTAAAGCAGAAAAATGACCATTTTGTATTTTAATCATTCTACTTTTCTTTTACTGTAAAACTGATTTACAAATGTACACCAAAGAAATGCAATGTAATGTGAAATAAAAACAAAAACTTGTCATGCAGTACATTACTGTTCTTTGCATAAAAACATGATATGTGACTGGGCTTAGTTAAAATGCTTTCGGTGGTAAGTGAACACTATTACAGTTTCTCTTTGGCTGAGGAGTTTGGCAAAAATAAAAACTGAAAGGGCAATTATTTTTCCTTTCAGGTCTAACTGTAAACCATATAAAATATGCACATACATTTACATCGCTATGATTAAATGGAATGATCGCCAGTGCAATTACATGTCAGCATTAATCCTGGCTAGTGTTGTTCCTTAATAATAACAATAATAATTAAAAAAACATGTTTCCACTCACACTGCAGTCTGTTAATGGTTCAGTTGTGTCTAGTTCAGTTAGTGATCGTCTAAAAATGAAATGGCAGGCTCTCACAAAAATGGTTAAAAGTCTGTATATGACAAACGATACAAAGTAAATGTAGCTTTGATGTCAAAATAAGCTCTCAGAGGGCCGTCTCTTTAGATTCAGCCACCGCTGGAGCCGGCTGGAAGGTCAGAATTTCAGTGAAAGTGAGTCCTGTGGTAAAAGATGAAATTGAAGAAACAGAAGAGCACAAAGGAAGAGAAAACGGAGGGAAAATTGGTTATTCCTTAGCTCCCCCAAAATAAATGCATTATTTCTATGAATGTAAAGTCAAGCTTTTCAGCATCCCCAAACGTACTTTTCCATTGCTCTAGAGACTGATCAGCCTCATCCAGTGAATGGTCATACGGTGGAGCCTCGGTTTCCTCCTCTGGTTCACGAAACTCTGAGAAGAAAGGAAAAGCCAGTGCCTCTGCTGCTGTTATCCGGCTCTCAGGGTCCAAAAGCAGCATGCCGTCTAACACATTAATCGCTGAGAAACAGAGCAACCAAGAGTCAATAGCAAACAACTGTTTAATGGGCTATATGCACAGCTAGTGTTTTTCAGCCAATGCTAAACTTCCTGTGAACGGTTAATGTGTCTGCTTTCAATTTCATAAAGTTCCTTTTACAGCATCGATGTTGTAATTAAAATACAATCAGTTTAACAGACTTAAGCATTCATTTAGTTGTTCAAGCGCAAAACGAGATGAAAGACCGTGTAAATTCTAGTGCCATCAGTAGCAGCAGGGTAGCGCAGAAACTCCATTGAAAATACTGGGGTAAAATAAATTTTCAGATTTTAAAGACATGGCGAGGGAAAACGGAAATTAATGCAATGCTTTTTTGTCAAGTCTGAGACCCACTTTATATCGAATATGTGAAGATCACTGGTTTTTAAAGAAATCAAATCGTAAATGTGGCGATTTTTTAATGGCAAAGTAATGGTGACAGTTCACTGGAAGCGCTTGGGCTGGCTGACTGAAAATTAAAACTCTGTGTGCATATACCCCATTCAATTTATTTCTAAAGCATGTTTGAAAACAACAAGTTGACCAAAGTGCTTCACAATTTTATACTGTAAAACGCACACACAGCTAAAACATTTGCAATGCAAAACACAGACTACACCATAACGCCTACTAAGGGCAACTGAAAAGAGATGCGCTTTCAGCATTGATTTAAAACACTCCAATGAGTCACAGGATCTAATGTTAAGAGAAAGGCTATTCCAGAGTTAGTTTATGTGTACAGATTATGTGTAGAAACATGAACATTTCATGATTATAGATTAAAAAAATGATCACTATTATCATGGCTTTGTTAAAAAGATGGTTCCACCATCTAAAAGTATTTGAAAATGAACAAACAGCTAATAATTTTTTTTGTGACTTTGTGACAAACAACATTATTTAAGGATTTGTTTACTTATGATTTTATGTATTATTTCTTGTAAATGTTTTTTTTTTGTGTGTGTTTATATACGTACATTACATTTTCTAGAAAGTATTGTTTTTTAAATGTGCACTTGGAAAACTACCTCACAGAGATCCGTGTTTACATTGTTTGTCACAAAACTGCAATTAGCTGTTTTATAAAAGCCAAAAAGTGTGTAAAGTGTGTGATTTGATGAAAATATCTAACTGTGATCTCTCTGACTGATATTGCAATTTGATTTCGATAAATTAGTATTTCAATAATGTGCAGATCACACTGCACATATATATGTATATATATATATATATATATAAATAAATAAATTTTTATTAACTGTCTATATTACAATCTAAGCATTTAGTGATTAGTAATACTAACCATTAGAAAATTTACCATGGTTTACCTTGAAACCAGTAATTGTGATAAAACAAATTTTGTGACATTCAAAGTTGCAAAGTGCACTTGGATCATATAGTGAATGGCGATGACAATGCAAGGTCATGGGTTCGATTCCCAAGGAATGCATGAAACAACTGGATGAAATAAAAGTCACTTTGAATAAAAGCATCTGCAAATGCATACATGTAATTGTGTTCAAATTGTTTAAATACAATACAATATAAATAGCGGCACTGACATCAACATTTTTAGTTAAAATCCATGGATGCTTTTCTTTCCAGAATGATGAACTTTTTTTTTTTTAAATCACCCATTTCCTCTAGCTATTTTCTCCTAATTCCTCCGTTATGAGTTAATTTAAAGAAATAAAGATTCTGGTATGTAACAAATACATTTTTAAGAGTAAATTATTCAGTGTAATATCCAAATTATTACTGTCATTAAAACTGCATGAATATTACATGAACAAAAATTGCATAATAAAAATCAAATAAGCTTTTGTTTTTAAATACTTTACCAATGTAGTAATAACTATAATATAACTACTAACATAAATCGCCTTTTAAAAATCACAGTATGTAATTTTCAGCACTAGAGGGCACATATTCAAACAAAGGTGAAGTTTGATTATGTGTTGACTAAGTGTGGAATCATGGGATGTGTCGTTTTCATTACATCCTACAGCACTATCATTTACAAGTATTTAAAGCCTATTATCAATGTAGTATGAAGCTGAAAGCTTTCGAAGTAAAATGAGACACTGAACAAAATCTTTAATTATGCCACAGTCCACCTCTTCCATAAAGAAGCAGTGTTGTTTTATCATACTAAATATATTTTAAGGTTGTTATAATGCTGCTCTATGCAGTCCAGTGTTGGGGGTAACACATTACAAGTAATATTACTTTTCTAAGTAACGCATTACTTTTAAAAAATAAGTAATAATATTTGAGTTACTTTTTTGAAAATGTAATGTGAGTTACTTTTTAGTATAATTAATTAGCTTTTTAAAAAAAGTAGTCACAATGAATCACTTAGTCAATGAGAGAATGTGTTCATTATTTTGAACACATCGAAGAAAAGGAAAAGGGGATAGTCTCAATGGACAGTGATTTTACTTAAGACAAATAGTACAAAAGCATCAAACACGTTGCTTTAAACTTTCAATAGTCTGTATATACGGCATGTATAGCTCTGGGGCAAGGAAGTTCTCAGATAACAAGTAAAACAAGTAAAAATAAGTTAAAAAGTAGCGCAAAAGTAACTCAAAATTAGCGTAACGCATTACTTACTATAAAAAGTAACTAAGTAACACAACGTTACTTTTTTGGGGAGTAACTCAATATTGTAATGCATTACGTTCAAAAGTAACTTTCCC
>CAIGQV010018227.1:13367391-13400453 GCA_903798115.1 Danio jaintianensis
TAAAGTTTGTGCCCTTTTATTTAAAAAACAAACCTTGTGGGTTCACATTTGGTAGTAATATCCGAAGATCTTTCTTTCTAAATCTTGGTAACTTTGCGATGTAGTTTCTAGCCTAGGAAAGAAAAAAGATATCAGGCTATTCTGTATTTTCATTTTCCATAATATATCTTCAAATGAATATTACAGCGCTGAAACCCACATCTTCAGACTGTAGTTTGGCTGTGAACTCCTTTGAGGGAGTCCCTGTAACCTTCATGATCTCCATCAGCTGGTCCAGGTCTGACAGATTATGGTTAAGAATTTATAAAAAATAATAATAATAATAATAATTACAAGGGATGCAATTTAGAGAACATCATTAAAAATGACAGTGACACATTATCTCCAAATTTGTGCACAAAACCCCAGTTTTCCTGGCAGGAAGGATACGGTCGTTTCCTTTGAATAGTGGTTTTCCTAGCAGCATCTCTGCCATGATGCACCCGACTGACCAGATGTCCACTGGGGTGAAAATGTAATCAAACACAAACATACCTCTATATTATAATCAGCACTGTAAAAAATGCAGGGTTCATTTAAGTAGATTGAACGTAAAAATTAAGTTGTCCCCCCCCTCCAAAAAAAACTCAAGAATTGTGTTGATTCGGCTCATTTTAAATAAGTAGCAGCAAAAATGATTTTTTGAGTGAGTTTAAATAGCAAAGTGGAGTATCTAAGTAATCAAGCACTTTATGAGAGCAATAAAACAGCATAAAGTAATCTTAATTTTTTGACAAAAGTAAAGATCCTAAGAGCTTTGAGTGACCATCACTGATGGAACTAATATGTAAGTTACAAATTAGGGCTGCACGATATTGGAAAAATCTAACATTGCGATGTTTTTTTAATTCTGCTATATATTTTGCGATATAAATACAATTTCACTAGATGAGTTGAATAACTATTTGGAAAGGATTTATAATTTTAGATTGATTGGGATGATTCTGCAGGGCATTTGCATACAATATAATAAACATAGCATAGATAAATTCAATAAATAAAAAGATACAAATTAAATAAACAGCATTTTATTGTTTTCCGATGAGTCGAACTGTATTCAGGTATACAGTAATTGAATAATCAAATGTAACATAATACTGCATAGTATTTGTTTTATAAACAATTCAATAAAATTAATCGTTGTTAATTTGTCAAAGGTACAAACGGTACAATTTCTTATGTCTGAATGATTTTAAAACCCTCACAGTCACAGGCCTCAAAAAACACTTGTGAAATAATTAATTATAATCCAGACTCAACATTGCATATACTTGTGATGTGACTTTTGCAAATGATCACATTGCGATATCGATGCTGAAACTCTATATTGTGCAGCCCTATTACAAATGCATTTTAGGATTTAATATTATAAGTGAAAATCATATTTAGGCCACAAATGTCATTTAACTAAATCGGTGGGCTGTTTACGCTCGCTGTATGAAATATCTGAATTTGGACATGTCCGTATTTGTGTATTACTATCTGAATGGGGTAGGTTTTGATTTAAAATGTATACAATTAAACAAATAAAAGGTAAAAATAACACAAATTAATCATGCATTTTACCCCCACAGCTGTAGCACATAATAGATATAAAACCCATACGGCTACATAGCATTCTCCTTAAAATGTTAACAGATTTCACCCTAGGTGAAATTTTTATACTGTTTATTTATAGTTGTCAACAAACATAAACATACATTTGGTGTTCATTCATTTTTGTAATATACAGTTGAATTTAGAACTATTAGCCCTCCTGAACTATTAGACCCCTGTATATTTTCCCCCAATTTCTGTTTAACAGAAAGAAGATTTTTTTTAACACATTTCTAAACATTATAGTTTTAATAACTAATTTATAATAACTGATTTCATTTATCTTTGCCATGATGACAGTACATAATATTTTACTAGATATTTTTCAAGATACTAGTATTCAGCTTAAGGTGCAGTATAAAAGCTTAACTAGGTTAATTAGGTTAAGTAGGGTAATTAGATGATTCTGTAGACAATCAAAAAAAATATTGCTTAAGGGGGCTAATAATATTGACCTTAAAATGGTTTTTAAAAAAGTAAAAACTGCTTTTACTCTAGCCGAAATAAAACAAAAAAGACTTTCTCCAGAAGAAAAAGGATGATAGGAAATACTGTGAAAAATTCCTTGGTCTGTTAATCATAATTTGGGAAATATAAAAAAAATAATAATAATTCACAGGAGGGCTAATAATTGTTCAACTTCAACTTCAACTGTACAAGACTATATGGCATCACTTGTTATTTTCACTGGTTTGCATGCTTGAATTATAATTTCTTATTAGCATGGTTATCAGTGATTTGGTAATAAAATTAAACATTTTCTTAAAAAATACTTAATACTAAACAAAATAAAAATCTAGAGCTTTTGAAACTTTGACTCAAATAGAATCGAAAGTTCTTTTACTGGAGTAATTTCTTTTATTAGAATATCCTGACTTGTGAACTTCCTCAGCACTACAAAACTGAAACTGGACTGACACAGTTTAAATATACTAGAATGTTAAGCTGCTTTGACACAATCTACATTGTAAAAGCGCTATAGAAATAAAGATGAATCGAATTGAACTACAATATTACTGATATTAATAACTAGTATTACTAAGAATGATTTTAATATAAGCAAAGAAAAGGAATAACAAATAGAGACTAGTGTGAGCAATGGGTGACTAACCAGTCTGTGTGTAATGCATCCAGCTCAGAATGACCTCAGGCGCTCTATACCAGCGTGTCACAACGTAGCCCGTCATTTCACTGTCTGCTTGCCGAGCCAGACCAAAATCCAGGATCTATAACATAAGACACAGTGTTTTATCTTTACAAGAGGAATAAAAGCATGAATGCACATATAGCACTTCATACAAGCACACGGTGAGATACCTTAAGCTCACACTCCTCGTTTATTGCAAGATTGCCTGGTTTGAGATCCTGCAAGGTTAAAACAGATGAAGTCAGATACTTTGAGTGAGAAATACATCTTGTATATTGTGTATTATATATAGCGTGATTATATACAGTGGATATCACAATTAGAGAACAACAACCTTGAATCAACTACATTTCAAGGTCACTGCTTAGATCTATTTGAAGACATCTTTTTTGATAGTGCTTGCATGCTTCAGGGAACCTAATTTATACATTCAATTCAATTACATTATATTTATTAATCAAACTTGTTTTAAGTTTTCAGTGCTTTGAGGAATGATGAGAGTATTCTGCCCTACAGTATGCTCTGATTGGCTTTTTCAGCACATGTGCTATTCTCAAAGATGACCTATTTTTCATATAAAACAAACATTGCTGCACTAATAAATGGATGACCATGAAAAAATTGCACTTATTATTTTACTGTTTAAAATCCTCTTTATTAAAATGGTATTTAATAATTTCCCCTACCATATTAATTTGGATGCACTATTTTTGGACTGTGATTTTTTTGGACTGTGAAGTTATTTTGTTAAATTAGCTCCAGTTTTGGATTTGGTACTGACTAATCTAATGTATGTACACAAATAGGTTACTGTATAGCATCCTAAAAATATATTACTTAAAAAAAGCAGATCTGTGAGGGGTGTCCTCATTTATGCTGAGCACTGTACATTCTTAAGTACAGTAAAAAAATGAGATATTTGGGGGGGGGACACATTATTGTTTATTGGTTTTAATCTGTCAACTGGTAGTAAATTCCTTAATAATCTGACAAACCCTACATCATTTAACTGGAACCCAAACTTTCCCCTTTTCACTACCATTACAAGATGGTGAGCCTTCCTGAAGTGACTGAAAACATCTGACAGCAGTGGTAAACATAAGTCAAAAAACAATAGGACACTGAGGAAAGGATAATGCAAAGAATCTCCAATTCAATAGACAACTGGTTCAACACTGCAGCTGGAGTTGATCATCAGTATAGGATAAAGACTTCTGCATATAGTCTCTCCATGTTTAAGAGAAATTGTACTAAACAATCATTGTTCTCAAATTTTTATCACTCCGTTTTCCACAAAATAAAGTGTTTTTGCTGAATACCCTTAGTTATTTTGTAATATATTGTTCCACGAGCCTCTCTTCTATATAGCCACACCTAAAATCCCTTCAAATTTGAACAATAATTTCATAATTTCTTTTTTAAAAAAGTGTTTAGAAATTGTTTTCTAACTTTAATCTCCACTGTAAACATTTAAAGCTTACTCACCCGGTGAATGATTCCAGCAGCATGGATATACTGCAAACACAAAGAGATTTATGATGATATGTTTGAATGAGTGCATTACTGAGGATTTTTAATACTCACTTTTAGGCCTTTTAACATCTGATAGACCAGATACTGCACTCTCTCTTCTGAAAGTCTCTCCATTTTCATTAACTTTCCTAGATCAGTACCCATGAAAGGCATGACCAAGTAACTATGCAAAAGATGAGGTCAGTCAGATGATGATTATGCATCTCTTCAAACTGCCAACAGACTACACAGCATGCTTATGAAATACTCACAAGTCGTGGAATCTGTCCAGGGAAAGGTCTGCGGTGAACACATCCACGAGTCCGATAACCTGCACCAATTCAAAGAGAGAAAGGCTGTCATATAAAACACATTAAGAGCCTCAGGCTGGAGTGTCAATCTTTGGTGTCCTACATTGTCATGCTTCATGTGTTTGAGCAGCCTGAGTTCCCGATAGGCTCTTTTGGCAAACAGGTCAGACTGGAAGGGACGATGGAGTTTCTTGATGGCCACCTTAGCCCCTGTCCTCCGGTCTAATGCATAGCTGAGGAGTAAATCACCAGTTGTAAATGCACACAATTTAAATATATTATTCACCTACAAAAAGAGGCTTGCTTTTGCAAAAGAATTCATATGGTCAGAATGTCCTCTCTGGAAGATGTAGTAATGTGTCTTTTAAACATGCATATGAAACATATGATTGGTCTGTGGGAGAGTGGTTTTAGGAGCAGGGTGTGATAATATATTTTGTATATATGTTATACATAGAAAACATATCAATACTACTAAATGATTAAAAACTTCATCGTTGAACAATAGGTGAAACCTAAGGATAGCGGCAGATTTTGATCAGAAAATAAATAGGGAAGCATTCTCATATGGAGAATATAATAAAATGGAATTGTATTCCCAGCAAATGCGTAAAATTTCCCTAACATTAGTTTTTGGTCCTGTCAGGTGAGTTTTTAAAGAAGCAAACAATAATTTGGGGAGATATTCTTTTTAAGTTATTTTTGACACCATAAAACATTCCCTTAACGTTACAGGATGTTTATTAGTATTATTTTTAAAATATCCTAAAAATAACTTGTGCAGAAAAGTTCCTTAAATTTATATTAGATTATATTTTGCTAACAAAAACGAACGTTCTGGAAACCAAACCTTTTTAGGAGGGTCACGTTGAATTGTTTTGATGCTCGAATACTCCCCTTATCGTCTTGGAAACATTTTCAACGTGGAAATGTAGGAAATTACGACTTGAATAGCTGTACTACGAAATACAACTCCGTGGATGTTAAATCAAATACAGAAACGTAAGAACATGCAATAAATCCTCACCTGATCTCAGGCAACACTCGTCAACAGCTGCCATTTTACAATTATTAACCTCAAAGTAATGCAATGAGTTCTACACAACGTAGTTTAGCAGACAGTTGCGTTTAATATTCAATTTAAGTATTGTTAATGTTGTGTATCTCTATAAAACATAGACTGACTGGCAAATAATTAATTTGTATCTGCTCAAAACGAAAATATGTACATAAAAAAACCTATAATACTTTCATGTGTGCTACTTTCTTCCACATCATTTGTTTTGAAAACATCCCGGATACACAGACAGTTCTGTCACAGTGACACTGCATTAAGTTTTTAAAATGTTAAGCACGATTCTTTCCAGGAAGTACAGAAAATGAAGGCACACTCACCATACTGTACCATATGCCCCCGTCCCCACCTGTTTCAGATCTTTGTATCTATCCGGCACCTCCCAGATTGTTTTATTTATCTCCTGGCGAAAATAGCCAGGTCTCGATCGGGCTGTCATATTGTTGAATAGCCCTTTAAACGCGCTACTTCGAGTCCCGCGGCTGTGATTTCCAGGTTTACCTGAACACTGATAATAGCGATCTACCTGTGCGCGTTCATGAGCTGTGCATGTGCGCGTAACCGCTCCCACTCCGGCGTGGCCGTCTGTATGGCAAGCCGTTTTAACATGAAGTCGTTGCATTACCTAGCTGATATCGATTTTATTTTATTTAGTGCAAGCATTTTATCATTACTTATTGTGAATGTTATTGTAAAACCTTTTTTAACGTCCTTATTGTTACATTATTAATATTCAACTTGCACGAGAAAGATGCTTAGAGAAAATGTTCTGAGATTAACATCATCAGAAAAGTTTTGCTATTAGCTGAATGTTAATGTATAAATATTCAAAGACTATTATAATGGGAGTAAAAATAAGTTTAGTAGAATGTTGTACTCACATTGTCGTAACAGTTGACAAAAACCTGGACACTTGACTCTTCAGAAACATTGTAAAACCCTTGTCCAACTCTCTTCAAGTTATTAGCGTTAATAAAAATTATCATTGGAATTGTTTATATGTAATGAAAAGTATCAGTACCATAAAAATATATTAGCTCCTTTTAAGGGATTAATGTAAACACACCTTTCCACACATGAGTTGCGTCACCAAGACATAATATCCAAGAACATGTTCGTCCTTCATTAAATGCGAGAACAGCTGCCTGTTTGTTCTTCCACAGCCTTGAAAACCATTAAAACGAGGGTTCTCAACGAGTCCCACGGCTTTTGGTCATTTACAACATGAAACAGAATGCTAATTTCTCCTGCTAAATGCAACAGATTACAGAAAGTTTCTTTCCTGGAAATACTTGACACAGTTGAAATCTGCCTTAATTTTTTAACACCAGAACCTGTGTTAACATGTTACCCAAGTACTGGCCCTCAGGCGCAGACATTCTTCCCTAAATGAAAACAATGAAATTTGCTTCCATTCCAAATGCTGTTACAAATGAAAAACTCACAGAAGTAATCCTGGATGAAAGGATTAGAACACAGAAGAGCTATTTGCTATGTTTATTATAGAAATAGAAATGTTGCTTATTAATCAGGAAAGTTCATAAAAATTATATAAATAATGTTGCCACAGTTCATCATATTTTTGAAAGGGGGTTTCAGGAATGGGGAAAAAAAGAGAAAACTGAAAGTATTTGGGGAATACACTTAAAAAATAATGTGTTAAATAGTTAATTACTATTTATAAGTAATTGTTGAAAAATGGACTACTCCAGCTACTAATGGATTGTATGTTAAAACAGCGCTACATACTAGTGCAACTACATAATCTGGTGTGAAAAAGATGCTCTTTAGGTAAACAATTACATCAGTTTGTGCGTTTAAGCTGTCTTGCTCAAAGGCTTGTGCGTTTCATTTCAAAGCTCCTTCTACATTCAAATCCACATCATTTTATATATAGAGAGGCTTAACTTCTGTCTTTCCGACTGAGACCTGTCATGCTAAGACTGCTGGTCAAAGTCATCATTAAAAACCAGTCAAATTTCATTTACCCCCTACCCATTTTTGTACTGGTGGACAGGAGTTTAATACCTCATTTAATACCTCCACTGACACCTAACCAGATTCTGCAGGATTATTCTGCTTTAATGAGCAGGTTAGTTGTCACGAAGGTTTTATGATGATCAGGTGACACAGATCTCATTAGCCCAGACGGGGGGTTTGCTGTCATACGGGACGAGCCCTCGAGCCCCTGCTCCTGAACTATTACTCCCTTCTTCTTCAGTCTCGTCTCTTTCTCCAGAATCCACCGCTCCTCCTCTTCCCATCCAACCTGGCTGTTCAAGACCTTCCTGCACCGAGAATGGCTTTTCCAGCACTTTCAGGACTCTCTGGACCTAAAGTGATTTGAGACAAAGTCTTGAATGCAAATTTTAAAGCATTATGGGCTCTTTAGCTTCACAAAAGCAATATATATATATATATATATATATCTATATATCCATCCATCCATCCATCCATCCATCCATCCATCTATCTATCTATCAACATAATTTTTGTACATTTGTACATTTTGTACATTACACTGTGATATGTCAATATTAATATCAATAACTGTAATAACTAATATCAATAACTGAATTTTACTATAGGACAGGTACGCAGTATGTTACTGTATTTTAAAAGTTGCATTCTGAAAATTACTGTATATTTTACAGTAAAGATATACAATACTGAAAATACAGGAAGATAAATGGTGCTGTACATGTAAATATAGTACTTTTTTGTAATTTATTTACAGCAAGTTACTCTAGATTCCATCCGTCTATCTATCCATCCATCACTCCATCCATTCATCCATCCCACGCACGCACGCACGCAGGCACGCACACACACACACTTGTACATCTATCTTTGTGGGGACTTCCATACATGTTATTTTTAAACCGTAGAAAAATGTATATTCTATCCCTCTAAACCCAAACCTCAAAGAAAACAATCTCCATTTTTACATTTTCAAAATACATCATACTGTGTGATTTATGAGCCATTTTCCTCATGGTGATCAAAAAGATGTCTCCATGAGGTAAAAAAGTACTGGTATTGCAATACGTGAGGGCATATTTGGTCCCCATAGCATGAGGAATACAAGGTATACACATACTAACAGTCTTAACAAACCTATTGATTGAGTAATTGTGATCGATTAAGTATTTTCAAAAGAATAAATAACAATTTAACAGCTTTGAATAACAAGCTAATGAAGCCTCACCTCTGAGAAGTCTCCATTTTCAGCTGCTGCTATTGCATTCTGGGCGATGTAGTTTCTGAGCACCACGTGCGGGTTGCTGTTGTTCATCACACACACTCTCTCCTTCTGCACATCTTTCACATCAACCCCAGACTCACACTCACGAACAAGACGCTGCCTTGAGATTGAACAGATATATTGAAAATCAGTAACCAATATATTTACACTGATGAATGTTTCTCGTAGTAAGAAACTGCAAGTAAACAGGGTAAAAAAAAATTATTAATTGTAATCTCCATAACTCCTCGGTTGATTGATTAGATTAAGATTTGCAAACATTCTTTTTTTATTACAAGTTTTATAAAATCGTATGTTTAAAAACGTAAATGAGGCTTTAAATGTTTGCTAATTTGCATACGTTTCTTGCACAAAATTCTGAACATTGGTTAAAGTTATGTTCAAAATAGGGTTTTTTGGCCATATTGGAGTATTTTTTATTACTTCATAATTCAAAAAATTTTCCAGAAAGGTTTTTAGAATAAAATACATATAATACACATGTATGAAAAATGGCTCTGTTAAAAGCCAGAATACATAAACGAATGAAACTCTAAAGTAAATGTGTGTAAATGCTGTTGAAGTGGAGATTTATGACTCAATGCAGGAGAAAAAAAAACTAATTAATTAAAATGGATGAAGTAGGATAAAAAAAAAAAATCACTTAGAAGTGTATTTTGGGATAAAAAAATTTTTATTTCTGCCTACAATGTCTCACCTTAAACTATTAAATCAAGTGAAGCTTCCTTCAGATCTTATTGATTTCAAATAGCAATGCTTCATACAAAATATCCCTACAGATTTACAGATCAAGACAGCTGCATGTCTGTACCTGTACTTTTGGATCCAGCCGGACCAGTGTTCAGTGTGCTTGACCCTCAGCTGTTCTTCAGTGGTGTCCATCAGCTCCTTCAGTCTGGAGAGTCTTTCCAGCTGCCTGGCGACTGTCCTCCTGTCCGAAATCATCTGGAACAGCGCAGGGTTACTTTGAGCCATGGACAGCAGCATAGCAAGCTCACTGCATTGAAAAAAAGAAAACATTTCTCAGAAATATATAAATAAATAATTGTTATTTTAATTAAATATGATTTGCTTTTAATTGTATATATTTGACAATAATCTTTTAAAATGTACAAAATGTTATATCTAATTTGTTTTTCATTTTTTGTTCTTTTTAAATACTTACATTTTTTGTAACTTTAATAATAGATAGATAGACAGACAGACAAACAGACAGACATTTCAATTTATAAAAAATATTTTTCATTTTAATGATTCACAAAATAACAAATCTTAAAAACAACACTCATTAGCATAGGCAAAAATAAATGTTTTCAATTGAAAATGTTTTAACAGTACTCCAAAAATCCATGTTAAAGGAAGAGAAAGCTAATTGTGTGACTTTCTGTTAGGGGATGGTAAATTGATTTTAGAATTACTTTTATCTGTTCAGTCTGGCTTTGTCCACAGTAAAAATGAATATAATGAGTATCACTAATTACAGTGAAACTTTATAAATGTATAATACTGTTAAAAGCTTTGCGGCCAGCAATTTAATCAGCAAGAATGCATCAAGTTAGTTAAAACACAGTGAAGTCTTTGTTACAAAAAATAATATGTTTTTCAGAATTCAGAAAAAAGTATCATGGTATAATTAGAAAATATTAAAGGGATAGCTCAACCAAAAATGAAAATTTACTCACTATTTACTCACCCTCAAGTGGTTCCAAAACAAATGTATTTTTTCTGTAGAACACAAAAGAAGATATTTTGATGGTAACCAGTACTGACATCCACAGTAGTAGTATGGAAGTCAATGGCTACCAGTTTACAACATTCTTCAAAATATCATCTTTTGTGTCCAACTGTATACCAAAACTCAAACAGGTTTGGGAAAAGTGGAGGGTCATTAAATGATGACAGAATGCTTATCTTTGGGTGAACCATCCCTTTATACAGTTTTTAAAATGACTAATCAAAAGAAATGTTTCTTTTCATAAACATTTGCTTATTAGAATGAATTTCAAAGTGCCATCTGACACTGTCAACTAGATTAATGAATAGAAAAAAAGCTAATAATATTTTTAAATGGTCTCTGTAGTATTATATTTTTAGCAACTTTAGTTAACATAAACAACCTCTTTTAAGTTTCTTAAGAGATCTTTCTAAGCCCAAACCTTTAAGTGTCTATGTTTATGTGAAAACATCAAGTAAAGTTTTACCGTGGGTCCATGGTGGGTCTGTTTGCAGCTTTCAGCTCCTCTAGAGAGGCAGACTGGTGCAGAAGCAGCTCTGTGGCTTGTTTTATAGTCTCGCTTGCATCTTCAGCCTCCTCCTGAGTCGGGCAGGAAATCTGACTCAAGCTGCGGAAAGTGTTGGTGAAGTCGGCACCTGAAAGGCAGAAACAGATTAGACAAAACTTTATTGTCATTACACATGTACAAGTACAAGACAACGAAATACAGTTTAGGTCTAACCAGGAGTGCAAGTGCAGGGTATAGGTATATGTTATAAGTGCAATAATAGAAAACTATGGGTAATATTTATAGAAGGGTGAACTATGAATATAATATACAAGTCCTATTAACTATAATCAGAGATTTACAAATAGATGAACAAACTGTACAGGTTGCTATTAATAATCAGGAATATGCAAATATATATTAACATAATATACAAGTTGTTATAAACATGAATTACATATATATAAATATAAACTACATATCAAAGCCCGGGCGTCACGGTGGCGCAGTGAGTAGCACAATCGCCGGGTCAGTTGGCATTTCTGTGTGAAGTTTGCATGTTCTCCCCGTGTTCGCGTGGGTTTCCTCCAGGTGCTCCAGTTTCCCCCACCAGTCCAAAGACATGCGCTATAGGTGAATTGGGTAAGCTAAAATTGTCCGTAGTGTATGGGTGTTTCCCAGTGATGGGTTGCAGCTGGAAGGACATCCGCTGCGTAAAACATATGCTGGATAAGTTGGCGGTTCATTCCGCTGTGGCGACCCCTGATTAATATAAAGGGACTAAGCCGAAGGAAAATGAATGAATGAATAAAGATGGTAAGTGACCAAGCTCTTATTTTAATAGATATAATGGTTTATTAATAATAATAATGAAAAAAAATTAAGTCAAGCCCAAAATTATTCATACCCCTGGCAAATCCCTAACTTACAGTTTCTGTTCGAATGTAAATAAAAGCTGAGAAATATTTTTTTCTACAATGATGCCTCCTGTACATCATCTTATTATCTTTTGGGAGCAGGCTGTGTCATTTACATAAATTACATAAACCCCCCCCCAAAAAAACTAAACTAAACAAAAACTAATAAAAACAAAACTTTCAGGCTGAATAAAAGTAACTTTAAGTCAGAATTTGCCAGGGGTATGAATAATTTCGATCATGAATAAAATCGATAAATGGATGGATGGATAGAGTATATATTCTTATATTTTGGCCTATTGTTCCTTTGATTAGCTCTATTGCATATTTATTTGACAGAGATTTTCCGCTACCCTATCCTCTTACCCGTGTTGTGCATGGTCTGCATGAGCTCAGTGATCAGCATCTCATCCTCTGGTTCCTCTTTCCTCAATAAACCCAGTTTCTTCCTCATGTTGCTCAGATAGAAATCATTATAGAGAGGCAGATACTCGTCCAGCACCTGCTCAGCTCGATCTGGAGGTAAATCAGGCTCCAGCGCTTCAGCCAGACGGGCTAAATTCCAGTGGCAGATGGCCGGCTGCGCCTGGTACGAATAGCGGCCCGAGTTATCACTAGCATTGCAGATGAAATCAGGGTCAAAACTAGAAGGACAAAAAAACAACAACAGGAAAATCATGTTTATTTGTTCACTAAAGCATTATTTGATGAACATTCCAAACAAAATGTTTATTTATGTGAAACTCTACCGGTCCATGAAGCCAAAAGGCCCGTAGTCTAAAGTCAGGCCCAGGATGCTCATGTTATCAGTATTGAGGACGCCATGACAGAAACCCACACACTGCCACTGAGCCACCAGCCTCGCTGTTCGAACCGTCACCTAATAATAATAGAACATAAGTAAATTTAGAAAAGCATGCAAACAGTTTATGCTGTTGAATGATTTGTAGAATGGGGCACTATAATTTCTGCAATGCTGAGAATGTAGGCAGGCTCATAAAAAAAGTATTATAAAATGTTATAATTTAAAAAAAAAAAATTTGATGAAAAGTTGGGTTGTGCAGCTAAAAAAAAACAACTTAAATATGAGGTCTGCATATTTTCCATTTAAGTGAAAGAATGGCACTGCTTTTATGACATACTTAAGTACATAGAAACTCTAGCTATCTGAAAAGCAACCTGTCAAAATACATACAATATTTATTTTTTTTACTTAAAATTGTGATAGGCCTATAACTACTATGCAATACACAGTGGAATGTACTTCCCATATAATAATAATAATAATAATAATAATAATAATAATAATAATAATAATAAAAGCATTCAACTTAGAAGGAATAATTGCAAAAATGTTCTGATTTAAATTTTTATTTTAAAAAGTACATTTGAGAAAAAAATCTAATGTTTCATAAAGGTATAAATGTAATTGTACAGTCGTGACCAAAAGTTTTGAGAATTACATAAATATTGGAAATTGGTAAAGCTGCTGATTAAGTTTTTATAATAGCAATTTGCATATACTCCAGAATGTTATGAAGAGTGATCAGATGAATTGCATAGTCCTTCTTTGCCATGAAAATTAACTTAATCCTGAAAAAAACTTTCCACTGCATTTCATTGCTGTCATTAAATGACCTGCTGAGATAATTTCAGTAATCGTCTTGTTAACTCAGGTGAGAATGTTGACGAGCACAAGGCTGGAGATCATTATGTCGGGCTGATTGGGTTAGAATGGCAGACTTGACATGTTAATAGGAGGGTGATGCTTGAAATCATCGTTCTTCCATTGTTAACCATGGTGACCTGCAAAGAAATGCGTGCAGCCATCATTGCGTTGCATAAAAATGGCTTCACAGGCAAGGATATTGTGGCTGCTAAGATTGCACCTAAATCAACAATTTATAGGATCATCAAGAACTTCAAGGAAAGAGGTTCAATTCTTGTTAAGAAGGCTTCAGGGCGTCCAAGAAAGTCCAGCAAGCGCCAGGATCGTCTCCTAAAGAGGATTCAGCTGCGGGATCGGAGTGCCACCAGTGCAGAGCTTGCTCAGAAATGGCAGCAGGCAGGTGTGAGCGCATCTGCACGCACAGTGAGGCGAAGACTTTTGGAAGATGGCCTGGTGTCAAGAAGATCAGCAAAGAAGCCACTTCTCTCCAAAAAAAAAAAATCAGGGACAGATTGATCTTCTGCAAAAAGTATGGCGAATAGACTGCTGAGGACTGGGGCAAAGTCATATTCTCCAATGAAGCCCCTTTCCGATTGTTTGGGGCATCTAGAAAAAGACTTGCCCGGAGAAGAAAAGGGGAGCGCTACCATCAGTCCTGTGTCATGCCAACAGTAAAGCATCCTGAGACCATTCATGTGTGGGGTTGCTTCTCATCCAAGGGAGTGGGCTCACTCACAATTTTGCCCAAAAACACAGCCATGAATAAAGAATGGCACCAAAACACCCTCCTACAGCAACTTCTTCCAACAATCCAACAACAGTTTGGTGAAGAACAATGCATTTTCCAGCACGATGGAGCACAATAAGGCAAAAGTGATATCTAAGTGGCTCGGGGACCAAAACGTTGAAATTTTGGGTCCATGGCCTGGAAACTCCCCAGATCTTAACCCATTGAGAACTTGTGGTCAATCCTCAAGAGGCGGGTGGACAAACAAAAACCCACTAATTCTGACAAACTCCAAGAAGTGATTATGAAAGAATGGGTTGCTATCAGTCAGGATTTGGCCCAGAAGTTGATTGAGAGCATGCCCAGTCGAATTGCAGAGGTCCTGAAAAAGAAGGGCCAACACTGCAAATACTGACTCTTTGCATAAATGTCATGTAATTGTCGATAAAAGCCTTTGAAACGTATAAAGTGCTTGTAATTATATTTCAGTACATCACAGAAACAACTGAAACAAAGATCTAAAAGCAGTTTAGCACCAAACTTTGTGAAAACTAATATTTTTGTCATTCTCAAAACTTTTGGCCATGACTGTAGAATGTTCAATTGTAAAAATGTCATTATTAAAACTGATCAGACAAAGCTTTTTTGATTAGTACAATAAAAAAACAGGAGAATCTACAGGAAAACAAAAAACAAAAAAAACAATCATATAATAAAAATCAACAAAGCAGTCATGACAAGTTTACAAATCTGTTCAAATGATATACAGTACTGTCAAAACTGCAATTAAACAAATAAAATTACAAAAGTTTTACAGATTTTTTTTTTTTACATTTAAAATGGCTTTATCAGAACAAAAACCGGAAAAGGTTACTTTATATTAGTCAATTTACTCACTGTTCTGTACTAACATGCTCTAATATAGTCTCAGTGGATAAGAAGCTAAATCTGATGATGGTATCCTGCCTAAGTCATTCAGGTAAATAAGGTCACAGAGGATAATACGATAACTGAAGACCAATGAACAACTGTAGGAACCAAGCATTGAGAAAAAAAAATCTAGCACTGGTTTGATAAAATGCAAGAAAAAGTTGTCAGTCTACCTCTTTGAAGAAAGCAGTGTTTCTCTCAGTGCGGTCTGGATAATTGTGATGGATCTCAGGGTAGAAGTTCTCAATGACGTACTCCAGCATCTGTGTCCGCAGCTCATCGTGGCCATAACTGGGACCCTGACGGCCAGTGAACTCATCCGCTCGCTTGAAGATCTCGAACGATCCAAACCTACATCATGAAAAATGTTAACATCCAGAACAATTACTGCTAGAACTAAAAGACCTTCATGAGTGACGCTATTTCATTGATGGATATTAAAAAGTGCTACCTAAAACTGACTGTGATAAATCAGATTTAGCTTCTTATCCATTGAGACAACATTAGAGCATGAAAGTAATTCTCTCCCCCCACCACACCACAAGATAACCTCAAAACATTATGCAATTCCGAGTGTGCCTCATGCAGGTGAGTGGGTTTGACAAACCACCTGTAGAAAACACACTCTTATCTCACACTGACATATCTTTTGTCTTGTCTTTTTAATCAACACTTGTGCCAGTTTTGCACATTTGCACCACACACTTTCTTACAATCACTCAAAAAACCAAAAAATAAACATTGTGCATTTATGAAGTGTGCTTCACACAGGTGAGTGGGCTTGACAAACCACCTGTAGAAACATTCTTCTCTCTAAAAGATAAAACACTCCCCCCTCCTTACTCTAGCACTTAATTCTCTTAGCACAAACAGTTCCTTTGTATAATTAGCACTTCTAGCATGTGTTGTCTCTTCTTGTTGAATCGCTGAATGCCTCCTCAATTCTAAGTAACGTTGGACAAAAGCGTCTGCTAAATGACTAAGTGTAAATAAAATTAATGTACAGAGTATATTAAATTTAATAATATAAGATGTAAACATTTTCTTCCTTTTTTTTATATTAATAAGTTAGATTTGTAATATAATGTGGACTGTCTAGAACAGGGATGCCCAAACTCAGTCCTGGAGGGCCGGTGTCCTGCAGATTTGAGCTCCAACATGCCTCAACACATCTACACGGATGTTTCTAGAAAGCCTAGTAAGAGCTTGATTACCTAGCCCAGGTATGTCTAATTGGGCTTGGAATTAAAGTTTGCAGGACACCGGCCCTCAAGGACCAAGTTTGGGCACCTCTGGTCTAGAAGCTTGGATCTGCCCCCTATTGATGACATTTATAGGTCTCACGTTTGCAGCAAATAAAAGCAGAAAAATATAGAAATTCCACACATCTGGCTAGACATCTTTTTTCTTTGCCCTCAGGTTGAATACTTAGAATAATTTTAAATTAGGTTTCATGTTTTCTGAACAATACGTAATGTAGAACGGTCAATGTTTTAGGCTCCTCTGGCACAGATGTATCTATATTTCATTCTTTATACTGGTTGTAAATAAATAAATAAATAAATAAATAAATAAATAAATAAGTCTGTTGTATTTTTAATTCTGATCACTTCTACTGACTTCTACAGTCACTTTGTCATATTATGAAATGCAAACATAATGTAAATGAAAAGTTATTTTAGATTTACACTTATTTATGGGTAATGAGGGGTGGGAAATAAGTATTTTGTTATGTTTTTATTAAATTTTTTTTCAGTAAAAATTCTACAATTATTAATGACAGTTTTGATAAAGCATAAAAAAACAGCAGCTGAAATAAAATAAAAGATAAATATTAGATAAAATAATAATAATAATAATAATAATAATAATACAAATTTGAAGTTTAATATTAAATAATAATGATATAATGATGACAATAATAACAATAATAATAATAATATTAATAAAAATAATAATAATAATAAAATAAATCAGAAGTTTTGCCTTAGTTTAAAATATTAAATAATAATAATAATCATAATAATAATAAAAATAATAGTTGAATAACTAAAATAAAAATAAAGCTACATAGAAAAAAAATTGATAAAAAATGACCAAGTGAACATTAAACATTTTATATTAATTAAAATTAACCTAAATTTTAAACAAAACATATATATGAATGAATAGATGCAAAATACATAATTGGTTAAAAAAAAAGCATTGAGAAAGCATTTCAAAATAAAGGTCACCTAATGAAGCTGGGAGCAATGCGCAGGACCACAGAGCATCTTTCCATGCATGGGTTGCCATCATAGAATATATCCCTAATGACTCGTGAATCTGACGTCACAACTGATCCAGCTCTCGTGGTTGGCACACCTAAAGCAAAAACCGCTTCACTGCACAGGAACTCACGAATGCTGGAGCGCAAAACCTTACGCCCATCCGCCTGTCTAACAAAAAACAAAAAGAACAAAAATATTATCCTTTGCTCAGTAGTGTTTGTCATTTTCCTGCACATTTGGGCTGTTTTAAAAATACCATAACTTGGAGATTTTGAGAGAAAAGGGTAACAGCTAGTTCCACTGCTTATGAAAAGTTTATTGGTAGCAAGAAATAGAAAAATACATCCTTTAATGTGTGTTGATCATTGGAATTAATAACTGGCAACCTAAGTCCATAGAGAAGTCAATTTTAATGCAGGTCAGTGGGGTTTGGCATTTTAGATTTAACTGTACAATGATGGTTGTGTATGTAAAGTATGTAAAGAGTATTTAGGCCGCTACTGATGAAACTGATGAGGAATAAAACAGAATAATCTAAAGAAATCCTAAAAATTCGAAGGCATATATGAAGTTCATTGTATAATTTATACTCTAAAAAAAAGTTCAAAATACTATACTTCAGCTTAGTTACTTTAAAAAAAAACTTACTTTCTTTTTCTTATTTTTAAACATTTTTAAAATTAAACTTATTATTTTAGCTTTTAATTTTAATAAACATTTTGATAATTAGTTTGAACCTTATTTAATCAAAGTTTTTGTATTCATTTATAAATAATAGATTGTTTAATCCAAATTAAATTTATTCATCAACCAAATGTGTGTTTATTATTGTTTTATTGTTGATTAATTATTTTACAATATCATGTATCACTTTTTCATTCTTCGTAGATTGGATTTTTTTTTTTATCTGGGACCTTTAAATTCTGTTTCATGTTAACTTTAAGGGAGTGAACTTTTTCAGTTCAAACCAGCAGTGTATGCAGCCTACCTGGAGTAGGGAGTCAGTCCAGCGCCCTTCACCTGGATTTCCCAGCGTCCAGTCGGATTCTCCCGCAGTAACTCCGGGCTCTGACCCGCCGGTGCTTTCACTTCTCCCAGATAACACGCAGCTCCATCCCCGAGCTGTCCAGCAAACTGTCCGAATTGGTGTCCGCAGTAGCAGTGGGCAGCAGGCTCCGACCCGGGCATTACTTTAGAGCCGCTCAGATACTCCGGGCCCAGCGGATCCTTTAAAACCTCCTCAGCATCCAGACCCAGAAGCGCCAGAGCTGGAGCAGAGACCGCCACAAACTCCGGGCTCTTCAGAGGGGTCGGCTGCACTCTGGAGAAGCAAGACCCTCGGACCTGCCGGACCCCTGGTTCTGTGGACGGGTCCAGGGGTAGTTTCTTAAGAGCAACATTGTCAAACTCGAGCCGTTCCAGGGAAGAACAGCTCAGGCTTACGCCCATGTCGTCCATTCCCGCATGTGCCAGAAATCTACGCGCAATAACACCGGGACGTGAGATGTAAAACCGGGTTAAAAGAGCTCCAGCAGAAGCCATTCACATCGTACTCGTGTCTAAATTAAGGCTGTTAGATAAGAAGTGCTGCTGTCATCATTACGTAACTTTAACTGAAGCAAGTTGCTCTCAAATGTTCTTGGAAAACTGGTCCGCCGTTGTTTTTGTTCCCCCTGGAAACAAAAACACAGGAACGAACTTTTCGATCAATTTTTGCCTTAAAAAAGTTTGCGTTTATTCCTTGCGTATTTACTTTAAATCCAAAATGAAGTGCTTGGCATTTGGTTTGTTTATAAAGATGAAAATAGTCGCAGCATTTAACAATATTTTTGTTTATTATTTTCGTTTATTACTATGCGTCTGGTTAATTTGTAGACACCAACAAATGTTATTTAGTGCAAAGTATATATATATATATATATATATTTGGTGACATGTTTAACAAAAACTCTTTACTGATTACAGCCAAACATATGAAAATTGTATAATAATAATAATATTGATAGCAACCAAAAATATAATAATTGTCATTTTAAATCTAAATTGTATTTGTATAAATACTTTATGTATTTTTTATTAAGTAAAATAATAAAATTTATTTTCATCACCTATGTTATAAGTAGAGGTCAAAGTGAATGTTTTTTTTACATAAACATATCTGTACACTAAAGAGAACAATATTATCTCACCATATTTGTTAATGTTTTTAATTTAAAAAAAGTAAACATTTATTGCACACTTTTCAGAAAGGTGAAAGAAATTAAAGAGACAAATGTGTCGTTTTAATTTTTTGTTTATATTTATAAGATTGTAAGATACATTTTAAGTTAAACTTGAGCATTAGCTATTTGGCTTAAAAAAAAAAAAAAGGACCAGGAAAAAGATCTAGATGATCAAAAATCACTGCATGAAGTTAACAGGAAGACAGATTCAATTTCAGGAAGACAGCAGCATTTTGAGACTAATCTTAAAGTAGGAGAACTAGTCTACGTGGGTCAATGGATCAGTAGAATAAATATTTTTTTAAATACACCGTTTTAAATCAATCAATTAGTCAATGCTTTCATTTGTTTTCATCCGCATCTTACTATATGAAGATAAATGCAGGTACTGTTACTATACAAACAGAAATACTCATTAAGTACCAGGGCACTGACAAATATCCCATAATATATTTTTTTAAATCATGGTGAATATTGAATAACTCCAAATAATCATCCCAACCAGCAATCTACATAAAAAAGCTCATGCAGATACATTCATATTAGTCATTTCCTTCACATGCAAAGCTTCAGTCACACAAATCTTATTTTGAACCCCACTTTAACTCCTGTTCAGCATCTAAACATTTCAAAGAAAGGCAGCTTTTTGGCATCAGCATTCCTCGCCACACAAGCATTATGTGCTTTGATTGTGCCTGCGACCTACACGCCACATCTAAAATTGATTTTTAGTCACTCTTTACAGAGACAACACTGTAAAAAGCTACACGGGGAATAAACAAAGATGTGAAGCAGCAGTGTAAGGCTTTAAGCACACAAACTGCAAAAACACACACAGCTTCTTTCAGTCCATGTAATGCATAATTCCCAAATTGTGGACCATGCTAGTGATGGCTTTTCAATAGAAGCATTTTCTTGTCAATTTCACCTCATGTAATGGCTCTCTAGAGTTTAAACAAGATAGTTTCAACTCATTTAATTGTCTGATGTGATTCATGACACTTGAAATATTGGTGAATAATAGATAAATATAAAAAAAGTCACTTTTCATTGCAAGTGATGAACTTTTAGAGGGATAGTACACCTAAAAATGAATATTTTATTTTTATTTACTCAACCTTAGGCTATTTATAATGTAGGTGACACTTGTTCTTCTGTTGGATATATAAAAAAAAATTGGCGATTCATTCAATTCAATGTCTATTATAAAAACAGGCTAAACCATTAACATTTGTGGCTCCTGATGAAACACTGAAGTTAACGATGAAACCTTATTTATAACATCACAACCTTGTTTTGCCTGTACGTTTAATTGAATCGATTGTTTAATTCTAACGGTTAGCAGTTATGAAATGTTGCGAGTAAAATGGAGGACTTCAGATTAAACATTTATTATGATCAGACATAGAGTGAAACAGCAGTCTCAGGGCTAAAGTAAACATTCCAATAATACTTCTAATAAAATAGTATTTATGTTTTACTACACACATGTAAATGGTCCCATCTCACTTGTACCGCAATTCAGGTTTTTAAAATTAGTACTGAGATACTTTTTCTTACAGGATGGCTCACTCAAAAATAAAAATTGAGTCATTCAGTCTGATGTTGTTCCAATACTGCACAACCTTTTTCTTTTAGAACAAATATTCCAAATAAATAAATATAGTTTTATATAACGTCTGTGAATAGAAACCAGATTTAAACTTCTAAGGATATGAAATATGGTTTGATGAAAAACAAATCTAAACTTAATCCATTATTAAAGTGTAAATGCTGACCATGTCTGTTTGTCTGTGTAAGACTGCACAATCACGAAACGTTCTGATAAATCCATATTAATAAATATATCAAATGCAATGCCCCCAAAAAATATACCTTTGTAGTTCCTTCACTAAGAATGTTTCTGGATTTCAGATTAAAAGTCAGGATGACAGCTGACAAATGAATAGCATATGTTGTGTGCTTTTTCTGAGCTAATCGGTACCGATAGTCTAAAGAACATGCACTCTTGCACAAAGATAGTGATTAAGGTCTGAGTTTGGATTAAATAATACCTAAATTTCAGTTTCACTAAACCCTATAATATGCCCCTGAATACCTGGATGGTATAAGACAAGAGTCAGATAGCACTATTCTTTAATAATCCGTCTTAAACATTAAAAAGATAGTTCACTCAAAAAAGAAAACATACTCACGCTTCATTTTTTTCCAAACCCATTTGAGATTCTGCAGTTGAACACAGACAAAAAAAAAATACTTGGAAGAATGTTGGAAACTGGTAGTTAGGGAGCCATAGTATTTTTATTTCCTACTATGGATGTCAATTGCTATCAGTAAATGTTGAGTGAAAGTATTTTGGGTGAACTGTCCCTTTAAGTCACTATTTAATGCCATAATACACTGTAAAAAGCAATCAGTTGACTTTAATTAAAAAAATGTGTCAACATTTGTTGTTGCCTTAATTATGTAGTGAATTAACTATGTGCATACTTTATAAAAATGAAGTTAACTCAACTTAACAGTTTCAAGTTACAACAGGTTAAAACTCACTTTTTTTAAGTAACTAATTGCTTCTACAGTGAATGGACAATCACAAAAAAAGATACTTTGAAGAATGTTGGAAACTGGTAGTGAACGAGCCATAGTATTCCATAGTACTTCCTACTATGGATGTCAATTGCTATCAGTAAATGTAAAAGTTAAAGTTATTTTTTTGGGTGAACTGTCCCTTTAAGACTAGTCACTATCCAATTCCCTTATACACTGTAAAAAGCAATTAGTTGACTTTACTTTAAAAAAATTTTTAACTCAACTTAACAGTTCCAAGTTACAACGGGTTAACTCACTTTTTTTTAAAGTTAAGTAACTAATCGCTTCTACAGTGTATGGACAATCAAAAGTGGGACATTTTCTCCATTTGTTTATACAAAAAGAAAAAAGTAATACAGCATTAGAACAACAGCAGGTTAACTGTTTTTAATGCCAATTCACACTGAACCAACAAACCAGACTACAGTACATAAATTCCCAGACAATTCAGGAGCATTTGAACATATTTAATCAACTAAATGTGTGCCAACACACACACACACACTGATCCAACAAAACCCAATAAAGTGTCTGTTTGTCAGTCTTGCGACACAGTGTGAATTGGCCATTAGTCACTTGAATTAAAAAAAAGACTATCTTTTCTAAATACTCATTCTTAATGCACTACAGATTAAGGTTGGAGTAGGTTTTCAGAGTAAAAATATTGACTCAAGGAGTAACAATGCTGGACTGCTGAACCCTGCACTCAATCATTTGGCCAACCAGATGAATAAATCACAGCATGATCAATCAAGTTGGATGATAACATGGGAATCTTACTGCAACTAAATTCCTAATGGGTCGAAAAGGAAAATGAAAGCACGCTCCACTTCTTTGGCAGTACAGCTCTGAGTCTACAGGTACACAGAGCTGATGGACAGAAGATTGAGAAGGCAAAAGAGAGAGGCTTCCATCCATACGGTTTCATTTCATATGGGATGAAGACGCTTTTTGCTCCAAATCTTCCTCTTCACCCAACCAGCATCCTGTAGAGTTAAGGCTATTGGTGTTCACTGCTGAAAGTCTGTACAGATAAAAGAAGGGTCAAACGGAAGGTGTTCGTATGTTCTGGAGCAAAGATTGGACAGTCGGTAGGGAAAGTAACGCTCTGCCCACACCCTTGCTGGCCCGGTAGCAGGCATAACCTAGAAGCCCCCACATGGCCCCCTTCAACACGGTGCGTACCACCCTGCCGAGGCGAGACGGTGGAGCCACGCTAATAAAAAAGAAAACAGATTTTTGTTGTTGTTATGACAGATCTGGTATTACGTAACACCAAAGTACTGTGTCAATACACACCTCATAATTTCATGGATGTTGAGCTCTTTATCCCAGTTCCTCTCTATGCCAGACACATGACCCATGCCAACCACCCCGACCACCACAGCAGGCACTTCTGAGAAACAAAGTATGAACAAAAGGTTTCATGTATCAGGTAACAGGACTCCAGATATTAATCTCTCTTAAGGAAGAGCTGGCAGTGTTATTCTAGTACTGTTAATGATAGTGATAATGAGTAACTGCGTTGGCTGATAAAACAATAAGTATCACACAACTGTTTTAAAAAATAAATGCAGATTAAAAGGCCTAATTATATCCTGCCAATCAAACGAGGGTTGGAAAACGTACTGAATTTGTTCCGTTCTCTAATTAAATGTCTTTTGTGTGTAATTAATTGAATACATAAAATATCTTGAACGGGAACAGATGCTAAAAAAAGATTAGCACAACTAATCAGATTATGCAGATGTGTTTGTGGTGAGTGAACGTAAACAGATGTTGTTTTTTATTTAATTCAGTAACTGTTAGTATGAACTAGGCCTGTCACAATAATCAATATATGGACTTATCGCACAACACATGGACATTACCTCAATCATTTTTGGTAATGCAATATATATCGCCCATTAGGGCTGTGCAATTTGGGGAAAATATCTAATTGCAATTTTTTAAGCAGATATTGCGATTTCGATTTGAATCGCGATTTAATTTTGTAGTCAAGCTTCAGCTCAATATTCTGTATCGTAGCTTCTAACTGCTAAAATGCAGTGAGTGTTAGTTAAAAAAAAGGAAATGAAAAGATATTAACTAACTGCAACTGTTATTCAAATTTGTTTATAAATATTCAAAAAAAAAAAAAACACTAATTTTTCTCTAGAGCAAACAGTAGTGAGTTATGGTGTTAGTTATCTCCTGGTGCCTTCGTGATGTTTTTTCATATGGTGTAACGGCTGCAAACAGCTCTGAAATTGTACGTTGCTGTTGCTAGCTACTAGATTGAGTGTCATTGGCAATACTTTTAGTTGACTTTTTAGCAAGACACGTCTGTGGTGCTTTTTTTAGGTGCTGGTCATTATCCATTTATCCCACTTGTCCGCGCTTACCTGTTTGTTTGCTTTATTGTGGGCTTTCCACATAGTTCGGTTGCACAATTTTGATTGGGCAGAACGAAAGTGTGCTCACTCAATTGGCTAGTAAGATTATCACACACAGATGGCAGTCACGCATTTGCTCTGGGTGGAGGAAATCATATAATACATATATATTTCATATCGCAGCTTCTTTAGCTAATCGCAACGTTTCAAATCGCAATTGTGATTTGATTTCAATTGATTGCACAGCCCTATCGCCCATACATAAAAACCAATTCAAGCAACATTTTAACTGATACTGGAGGTGTCAGTGTGGTTAAATCAACACTATAGTATTTACTAGAAATTACTATAGTATATTTTCATGTGGGTGCCTGACAACTGACTATAGGTCTGGTAGCAGATATCGGAGCCTCTGTTACTTTTTTACCTTGCACGTTTTTGTTAATATTTATTATTATTTATTTAGGATATACGTTTTCACATTCTGATTCCAATGCCTAACTATTAAATAGTTAAAACGACTATAACTAAATGAAATATTCTTAAGAATAAAATATGTGTTCTTTGGAAGAGTGTATTTGCATTGTGATGATATTATATTGTCATTCTGGCATTTAATGAGTGGCATAAAATGGTCTTAAAATGACAATAATATCGTTTATCGCAATATATTTTGGTGCAATATATCGTACAACAAAAAAATAGATATTGTGACAGGCCTAGTATGAACACTACTTAAACTCCATCTTACAAGCACTCAATAAGGAAAACAATGTTCTTCAACCTTAAATACTCAATACACAAATGTGTATAGTTTAAGTATTTATAGTATATGTAAAAGTTAGACTACAGCTCCGGTATGTTAGTTATGTAGAAGTTTAAAATAGCTTTTTCATCCAGTGTTGTGTTCATGTTTATGATTGTTTATTTGTGTAGCGCCCTGGTTCTGCGAGACAAGACATTTTGTTACACTATGTCCTCCACACATGTAGTGGAACGACAATAAAGCTCAACTTGACGTGACTTGACTTGAATTAATAACATCCAAGATCTGAATTGAATCTTTAGAATTTTGTTACGCTCAAGGGACAGTTCACCCAAAAAATTCAAACATACTCAAACAACATTTTTTTTCTCTCAGTTTCTTCAAAATCAGCTTATTGAAACAGAGTTTTTATTTGCATTCCTTTCAAAATTATGTAATATTTTCAAAGAAGATATAAAACAAATAATTGTCTCTAGTAATTTCTAATTAATCTTTAAACTTTAGGTTTTCCATATAAATTTTATATTTCATTTCAAATTTATTTTAATTAACTTTTTTAATGAAGCTTTTTTGACTCATGTTGTTAAAAAAAGTGTGTGACTTCCATTATTTGAAGTAAAAAAAAAAAAGAATAATAAAATAAAATAAGATATGATAGTAATCAAATAATGTGTTCCATTTTTTTCACCATACAATGGAAGTCGGTTGGAAGTGGAACAAACTGTTTGGTTACCAAAGTCCTTCAAAATATCTACTGTTATGTTCCACAAAATTAAAAAAAAGAAAGTCATACAGTTCTGGAATGACATGGCGGTGAGTAAATCATTTTGGGTAGACCATCCTTTTAACAATAAGAGTGCTGGTAATACCTGAATATGCAGTTTAAAATTCAAGACATTTCCCTAAATCACTGATTATAGCCCTTGGAAGAGACCTGGGCATGAGCAGAGCATGCAGTACTCACTCTCAGCAGTAGGAGGCGCCTCCACACAGCGCGCTGCCTGTCGAAGTGTGTGTGTGAGGTAGATGTCTCGTTCTGCAACAATAGTGCGGTGGAGGGCTGGAAACTCGCCGATCATCTCTGACATTGTCTGCTCCAGAAGATCCTTTTGTTTGCATTTCTCAACGTCCTCCTTACTGAAAGAAAAAAATTATATACTGTATTTACAAATTCATGTAAATTACACAATAACATGCTGAGGTATAACCTAGATTTAGAAACATTATTTTAATGACAATTAACTAATGATTTAAAATGAAGGTTTAATTAAACAGCAAAATGTATTTTATTATCGGTATTGTAATGCAAAAAGACAATCCACATTGTCATTAGTGTGAAGTTGTGGTCACAAAGGAGCTTTCTATCAGTGAAGTGAATTCAGTCGACCAAATAAAATAAAATGAAAAATTCAAATGGAATCTCACACCACATTCCTGACCAAGCGGACATATTTGCTGTCATAATTTCACAGAGTGAAATGTAACTGCACAAGGATTCATAGATTTTTTTTTAAAGGGATAGTTCACCCAAAAATAAAAATCACCTCATCATTTACTCACACTCAAGTAGTTCTAAACTTTTATGAATTGTCTTCTGTTGAACTCAAAACACAACATTCTGAATAATGTTTTTAAAAAGCAGATGTTGACATCAATAGTAGAAACAAAAAATACTATAGAAGTCAATGGATGTTTTTTTTTTTTTCAACATTCTTGACAGAAGAAATAAACTCAAACAGGTTAGAAACAAGTGGTGGATGAGCAAATGATGGCAGAATATTCAATTTTAGGTGAACTATCCCTTTTGGAAATATATGTAGATTTATATATAAAAAACAATACTAAGGCTAGTGAGTGACAAATCTGAGTCCACTTGGTTAAAATGAGTATTATGATATTAACATAGACGAATATTATAAGCCCTACTCAATAGACATTACTAGAGACAAAAAATAAATACAGTTGAAGTCATAATAATTATTATAAAAAATTTTTTTTTTCAAATATTTCCTAAATGCTGTTTAACAGAGCAAGGAATTTTTTTCACAATATTTCCTATAATCTTTTTTCTTCTGGAGAAAGTCTTATTTGTTTTATTTCGGCTAGATTAAAACGGTTTTGAATTTTTTTAAAAACCATTTTAAGGTCAAAATTATTAACCCGCTTAAGAATTTTGCTTCCGACTGTCTACAGAACAAACCACTGTTATACCATGATTTCCCTAATTACACTAACTTGCCTAATTAACCTAGTTAAGCCTTTAAATTGCACTTTAAGCTGAATACTAGTATCTTGAAAAATATCTAGTAAAATATTATTTACTGTCATCATGGCAAAGATAAAAGTAATCAGTTATTAGAAATGAGTTATTAAAACTATAATGTTTAGAAATGTGTTGAAAAAAAAAATCTTCTTTCCGTTAAACAAACTGAAAAAAAAAAAAAAAATACACGGGGGCTAATAATTCTGACTTTAGGTGTATATTTTTTTTCATACCATCAAACAAAATTTGATCACTTTCAGGCCACAAGAATTGATTATGATACGTTTTTGTCCATATGCATATTGGCAGTTTTGCACATTGTGTCTCATTTTTAAAACGCCACATGAAGTTTTTCATTTTTACATCAAAGAGTGAAAGCTGTGCACGTAAAGACAAAGTGCTGTTGAATTGTACCTGATGGGGTCAGAGAGGAAGCACAGGCCCCAGGCCAGACGAGCCTTCTGCCACAGACTGAGAGCAGCTATTGCACGCTTAAAGGTTACTGGAATGGGCCGATCCCCAAGGTGAAATTTACAGAAGGGCACTTTTCCTGCCTGAAATCAGTTAAAACCAGAAGGAAATCCTTTATTTTATTTATGCAGATCAGTCTTCGCTGTGACACGTACATCGGTGTCCATCGGGTTTCATGTTTCGGGTTTCGTGACTGCATGCATTTATTGTTTTTGATAATTGGTGACATCTGCTAGAAGTCAGGAATGAGTGCATGAGTTACAGTGCATGTCAGGACCATGAGGACATGCATGTCTGCAAAAGCATGCGTGTTCATATACTGACCTCCTTAAAGGCTTCTCTAAACTCTCCTCCGGGGGCCATGCCCAGCTGTTCTGTAATGTGAGCCGAGACTTTGAGCAGCAGTATCTGCATGAGGCCAGACATCACTCCGTTCTGACATGAGAAATGAGAAAGGTGAAAAGAAAAAATAAAGTTGGTAACACGTCGACGTCGTTAAGTTACTTAAAAAAATTTATTACTTACTAAATACATTATTAAAATTGCAATAAAATTTCTTTTACAAATTACTTTGTCTGAAATGTAATTTAATTTCTATACAAGTAATTTAATGACTTAATATTACTTAAAAATGGCTATAAATCTCAACACATGAAATTAAATAAAATTAAACTCTTAATTCTTTAAATGTTAGTCAAACAGGGCCTCGTAACTTTATTAAAAATAGAAAATAATGAATTCACTGATGTTTCGTTAAGACTTTAGTTTTGCTTGCAAGAGATGCTGGTTATTTTCCACTTCTGATAATTAAAAAATCATTTATTTTGTTTACAAAAAAATTAAAAAATAAGATTTTCATTTTTTAGGAAAACTTGTCTTTTAACTTAAAGCTGAAACGTAACTTTATTTTAGTCATATTTCATAAATGAATTGCATTAGTGCTTTATGTGAGTTCAGGGGTTTTACATGGTGTTATTTCCTAATGCTATATGCCAAAACACATCTGAAAAAGATGGATGGAGGCAATTTCTCAAATTATTGATTATGAATATAAATAAATAATTGTTAAAATAAAATGAATTGTTTAGATTAGTCAATAATCAATATATTATTTGATAGACTAACCAATATAAAAATAGTTGTACTGGAAGCCCTACATTGAAAACAGGTAATGTTTCAAATTTCTTAAGCAATTCTTGGACAAATGTAACATTCTTTGTTACATTCATTCAAAATCCAGTTATCATGCAAAATAACACACACAATCAACTTGATACAGAACTGTTGAATTGACAGTATTTAAAAGCACAATAAGTATGATTTTTTTTTTTTTATTAAAAAATATCCAAAATCCACAGGAACTGTTAAATATTTATCTGACTTTTGTACGTACTTTATCCCAAATGTTTGAAAGAATGTTCAAATCCAGAGCGATTTTAACTAGTGACACAATCCGTGTAATTTGTCTCCATGCTAATGACATCATACACCCTCAATTACCTGTTTGGTTTTATGGAAAACAGGGAAACACCAAAGATGCTTTAATGTTGTGTGTTTTATTTGACTGCACAGAGCAGCATTATAATAGAACCCTAAAATATATTTAGTATGATAAAACAGCACTGCTTTTTTCCCATGTGATCATGACTGGAAGAACCGGCAGTGGTGGACAGTGGCCTAACAAAAGCTCTGCTGTTTTTGTGCCACGTCACGCTCATCTCTCATCAGCAATTGCTTCAGCGCTCTTGCTTTGCCTCGCTTCATACTACCATTATGATAAGTTCTGAATACTTTAGCTCATCCATGAACATGAATTCAGCAGGAGTCCCGTAGGATGTAATGAGGACAACAACTCCCATGACTCCACACTCAGTCACCGCATCATCAAAATACACCTTTGTTTGTTGTGAATATGCGCCCTCTAGCAGTAAAAATTACATATTGTGCCTTTAAGCAAAGTTCATAAAAAGAAACTATAATTAAATGACAAAAAATTTAAATAATCTTCTACCTGACTATATCAGCTGATTAGAATTTTGATTACACTTTAAAAAGTAATTAGAAGTAACACTACATGTTGATAAAAGAATCCAGAAGAAAGTGTTTGACAATATAATACTATGTCAGCACAGTCTTTTGTTTCATGGCTGACCTGTTTAATGGCCTGCTGGACCTTCTCCAAGTTAATGTCTTTAGCCTCTTTTAGCAGCGTTTTCTCATCCATTTTAAGCATGGATACCCTGTACTGGCACAGCTCCACCACTACTACATCAGGCTGGACCGCTCGGATCGTCTGAAGCAAAAAAGCACTCATTCAAAACAACATTTGATCAATTAGCTGCTAATAAGAATAATAAGGTGTTTAACTATTAAATGCTAGTTGTTAGTGCATACAAATATTTTTGAAGAAAGCCAGTGCTTACAGTGGCAACATCCTTCTTACTGCTGTCGCTGAAGTGGGCAGTGCCAACCAGGTACACAACACTACCCTCAGGTGTGGTGAGACACGTCACAGTTTCTGGCAGATCAGGCTCCTTCTGTCGTCGCTGGGTTCGAACCTGCCACAACACTTCCATCGCCTCAGAGTCTGCTAAACAGACAAAGATCACAAACATACAATACAATTACAAATTAAACATATTTCTAAACATAATAGTTTTAATAATTAATTTTTATTAACTTATTTCTTTTATTTTTGCCATGATGACATTACATAATATTTTACTAGATATTTTTCAAGACACTAGTAGGGTAATTAGGCAAGTCACTGTATAACAATGGTTTATTCTGTAGACAATCAAAAAATATATATTGCCTAAGAGGGCTAATAATATTGACCTTAAAATGGTTTACAAAAAAAATTTAAAACTGCTTTTATTCTAGCAGAAAGAAACCCCAAATAAGACTTTCTCCAGAAGAAAAAATATTTTGGGAAATAATGTGAAAAATTCCTTAAACATCATTTGAGAAATATTAAAAATAAATAAATAAACAAAATAAAAGGAGGGCTAATCATTTTGATTTCAACAAATGAAATGTAATAATATAGGTGAAAATTTTCCATCATCATCAATCAACAGAACAGATATAAATAAAGATATAAATTGACAATTAATTACTATTTCGGTGTGCATTGTGTCTTTTAATATTTATTAATTTGAATCAACAAATGTTTCTTGTTCTAAATATGCCTGAAGATTTTTTTCATAAATTATTTTTACATCGAATTAAATAATGTGGGGGGTCTTCTGTAAGTCATGGCACATTTTTATGAAAACAAAAAATAATTAAATAGAAATAGAAAGTGGAAAACTGAAAAGTTCACAAAACTGTTAATATTTTCTTCCAGATAAGCTCATGATGAAAAAAAAAACTAAAACACATTGCACGTACACATAACATCAGTGAAAAGATTAGTCATGTGATTTATGGTGGTGTGACATATGGAAATATCCTCCATAGATCAAATCAGCACAAATGCTCACTTAACTACATTACGTATGGTACAGGAGGATCTTTATATAGATATTTACTTAATAATATAATCAAAATAATATATAAACAAATAACTAAACAGTATTACCATGAACTAACAAATATTTTTAAAGTCTTAATTATTTCTAAATACATACATACACACTTAGTTACTATAAAATTTACATGAACAGTGATACAGTAATGATATAGTTTGACATTGAACAATTATTTAAAAAACTACACAGCACCATATCTAAGAAAAATATTAAAGAAATCTAGTATTCTGATGAACTTTAAATGAGCAATTACTCACAGAGTCCGAGAGGAAATGGAGGTTGTGTGTCATCTTCTGCTGGGCCAACTGAGTCATCCTACAAACAAAAACAACTTTTCATAACCTAGAAATCTCTTCAAATCCTGCCATGTATACAAAACAAGTGTACAAGCTTGCCATTCATTTGAACACTCAAATAGAGCAGTTTTGTTTTCGAGGTTAAGTGAATGTTATATCATATTATGAAGTGTGAGTTAAATAAATAGCTCAAGTATGCTGTGCAATTTTTTTCATGTGGGAAATGCCCAGCTAAATAAACAAAAACATTGTCCAGTACTCTTAGTACCCACAAGCAGGCAATAAAGAGGCTATATATATATATATATATATATATATATATATATATATATATATATATATATATATTTTCGGTAGACATTAACATACAGTATTTTTTTCCTGCTCTGGATGTTAATGGCTATTGGTTACCGACAATGCTTAACATATCTTCTTATGTCTTCAAACGGGTTTCTAACAAGTGGAGAGTGAATAAAATATGACAGAATATTCATTTTTGGATGAACTATGAAAGTAAAGAATGAAAGTAAATGAAAAATCAAAGAAACAGAATCACTTTCATGCAACACTGACTGTTTTTACAAAGTTGAAACGCTCTTTCGACTAAATAAAAGTAGTCCAAAGTTTAACAATAATATAAATTAGTTCATAAATTTCCAACCGTACCAAGTAAGCCAGATAAAGCATCAAGATCCCTTCTGTCTTTCTTACCTCAGAGTTGTTGTCCTGTTCCATTGTCCGCTGTTCACTAAAACCTTAACCTGGAATAAAATATTACATCAGATGCATAAAAACACACATATGACTCCACACACAATGGAATTGAACACCTCTGGAATTCTGACTGTGTACTGGCCTGTTGGAAAC
>CAIGQV010018227.1:13400463-13417050 GCA_903798115.1 Danio jaintianensis
AAGCCCGAAAAATCAGGTGCAGTTCCTTCCAATTTAATGGTATTATGATTCATGATCTTCCCTGTATCACATAATCATTATCAAAATATTGCAGTTGGATCATGATATCTGCAGCAACTACTCCTAATACCAATCTCATGCCATGTGGTAACAAGTGCTCTCGGAATCTAATTGCTGTGAATTGTGCGCTTCTTGTAAAAGTGTTTTGGCAGGGCATTTCTAATACTTCACCACAAAGGTAATCAGTGAATATCAAAGGTTTTAACTATGTTTTACAAAGATAAAATGACATTTTACACGAGTTGTGGTTCATGGTAACATACAGTAGGTATCAAAAGCCCATTTTATGAATCCACTTTAGTTGTAAAACATCTGTCTGAAGCAGCTGAAATCTGTTTGCCACAAAACAGCTTTAAAAAAGCTGGTATAAGGATCCACATTTCTTCAAGCGATCTGTAGTTGAATGATCCAGAGTGATACAGTCTCATTGAGTAAGTGCACCAGAGGTGTAGATGAACATCATTAAAAAAAGCCTAGTCTCTCATATTATATGTAAGAACTTTTTGTTCTGTACAGCTAAGTATATACATTCCAAATGTGCATATTATTGCAACAGTAGGAAATGAGGTTGCATATTTTAAGAATACATGTATTGCGTTGAATACCTCAAGACATCTATATGAAGCCTGAATGTGTAAAAAGAAAACACAAAAATGCGTTGACACTAACATGAACAAATGGTGCTTTGTGCAAAAATCTAATGGGCCTTTGCCTTCATTTGGAATGTCTTAGGGATCTCTTTAACCCATATGGTGAGCACCAAAGTCATGGGTGATTTTATTTTCCCTTAAACGTCTGTGAACGTAAGACTGGGGAATGATGTTTAGAGGTGCACTTTTTAACTTAAAAAAATTGGTTGCACTTTATTTTACAATATATGTATTTACATGCATTTACAGTGTTTTACTATAAAAAAAAAAGTACTGGGTAAAGGTGCACTGAGCAAATTTTGCTAAATAATTTTATTATTTGAAAAAAATATGCCCATAACCCAACATGACCTTGCAACTTTTTGATCTCTCTTTATCTCTATAGTTATAGTATATACATCCCTTACTGCTGATTGGATGTGTTTTGGAACTCTGTCCAACTCTGTGGTGAAAAGCATTTTCAAATATTGCTTACTGCACTTTTAAGGTTTGGTTTTGGGTAGGTTGAGGTTTGATATATACTGTATATAGTATGTACATGCAAAACTGGACTGTAAAATTAAGTGTAACCAAGATATTTGTAGTGTTTTTAGATATATAAAGTGAAATACACATACATATAAAAGACAGTTCTAAAAAATTCTAAGAACTGCAAGGTATAAGCTTGTCATTTTTAGCGGAAAAAAGTTAGAATTGTCAGATATGATTCTTTTCTGATGGCAGAAACAAGCTTCCATCTATTTCAGGAGTGATGTCAATAACCAAAATCTGCATCCATTGAATCTAACACTGGTCATATATCATACTGGCCAGTTAAAAATACAAAATATTTGATAATTTGAACCTAAATAAATTGCACCTTTAAAAAGTTAAATATCACCTTCCCCAATTCTTGAAAATGGAATAATCTGAGATCTATACCCATAACAACCAAACTATATAGATATGACCCCAAAAACCAGCATATTCCTTTGTGCTTCAGTTGATGCTCTAAGTGCTTTTGCATTGTTGAGTTTTTGTGTGTTTGTTTGCACGCAGGCCTGTTTCTGCATTTTCCTTCAACACTCTCCAGCAGCAATCAGCTCGCCCGGTCTGGCTAGTCTTCTGTTTTGCTCATCCTCGTCCTGCTCATATAAAGTATGATGAATGCTCAGCAGCGGGTGTGAGGGGTTTCGAGTAAATGGCACAGGCTGGCTCTCAGGCTCTGTCTCCTGGTTGAGGGGACCTATGACTTTCGGGGAGTCTAGAGGAGGAGGCATGCTGGCCGTCCCACCATTCAAATAAGAGTTTGTGGGAAGAGTGGTTGTGGAGAAGGCAGTGGTGGTGGACAGTGGAGGAGACTCTTTCTTTTCTAAGGGGACAAAAAGATTGCACAGAATTATCAGTAATATCAGTACAAACTATGTCAATGATATATTGGTAAATAAGTTGTTTTAAACCCTACAAATTAATTTAGGCATAACAACATTATTATGTAACAACATAAAATTTTATAAAAAATGTAAAATAATTAACAGTGCATTTAAAAGTGCTATTAAATTATTAGTGTAGTAAATATTAACCGAAGTGAGCGAGGTAAAAAATAAACAGTGATGTAGAAATAAGGAAAATGTGGATAAGATGGCCACAGTCCTTAAATAATGTTATGCCAAAATCTACTTTACATATACTGGGGAAAATACTAAAAGAAGTCCAGGCTGCGTCCAAAATATTAACCGAAGTTAGCAAGGTAAAAAAAAAAAGGTGAGGTAGAAATAAGGAAAATGTGGATAAGATGGCCACTGTCGTTAAATAATTTTATGCCAAAATCTACTTTACATAGACTGGGGTAAGTACTAAAAAGCCACAGGCTGCCTCCAAAATCTCATACTTCCCTTATATAGTATGTGAGCCGAGTAGTATGTCTGAATTCATTAAAAAAACACTATTACTTACTACTTCCAGTGAGATTCTGTGCGCATCTAATGGATGCTATGCTATCCCATGATGCCACGCTAGAGAATTCATGAATGAGAGTGAAGTGTCACGACTGACGCGGGTAGGTCACGTGATAATGACAAATGGCGAATGTAGAACGTCTGAGATCCATTCATACTACTCACATTCATACTATATAGAACATACTTTTCTAAAGGTTGTGTTGTAAATTCAAATTTAAATGTAGTCCCTACACGAGTAGGCGATTTTGGACGTAACCTCAGTCTTCACAAAAGTGTGCCAAGTGTGGTCACACTAAATATTTGCTTTTGCCGGAAGAAGCCATTTTATTTTAATATCTTATCTTTGAATCTTAATGAAGAGACCAAAACATGCATATGGATGGTCATTAAAACTTTGTTAAAACAACCAAGCTGCTGGTGGCCTAAGACTTTTACATAGTACTGTATATTCTAGATTTGAATCTAGCATAGTTGGGGTCCAACAGTCATAAACATTATGTTAATTTGTGATCACCTTGATTTTCAGCAATAATTCAAAAGCAAACTGAAAAATCCTACTGGCTTTTTGTTAAGAAAACCCAACTTCTGGGCTTGCCTACAGAATGTGTGATCACTGCACCCACTCTATAAATGTATGCTCCATACTGATATAATAAATAATAAAAGAACATATACATTGATAAATTGTGCATCCTTTAACACAATCCAAGCATACTGTACCAGTAAGTGTAGACGAGACATGGACAACTGTATGTGGACCCTCAATGTACACATTACTGATTGAGTGCTCAATGGGGGGAGGCTCAGGGTTGACTGTTTCTGCTTTCTGGATAGTCAGCATGTAGGGATGAACATCCAACGAGAGGTTAAGAGAGTGTTTCTTTTCTATATTATTTGTATCTGAAAATTACAATGAGAAAAAAACATAAGGATTATATTAGCAATAGCAAAACAGGTCTAATTACAGTAAGCTCTTTTAAAAGGTCATTATTTTGTTTATTAAGGATACAATAGGTTAGCAACCAACCATTACTCCAATAATACCTTTACTAGTAGGAGGATACTGTGTGCTCTTGCTGTCCAGAAGTGGAGCAATAATGCTATCTGCTACATTTTTCCTTCGGACTGGTTTAGGTTTCTCTGCCTTTATGCTATTTTCCATTCTTGTTAGAGTCAAGGGTTCCTGTATAAGAACAAAAGGTATATTGTATTTCAGCAGTAGAAAATAGATCATAATAAGATATTCATCAAACACATAACAATAAACAAGAATCTGAAGCCAAGTCTTACTTTAAAAGACTGCGGCAAAGGGTTAGATGTGGGGATCCACTTCATCTTTTTGCGAGGTCTTTTGATTACAGAGGGCTCTCCTCCCAGCTCTCCCACACCGAGCACTGAAGGGTCCATACTGGGGTCAACAGTCTGTATACCAGAGTCTCTCACGGTTGGAGTGGCATCGTGGTTTGATTGAGCCAATGCTGCCAGCAGCTGCCGCACCACATTATCATACATGAGGTCGCTCTCGTTGGTGATAAAATCCAGTCTGTTGAGAGACTTAATGTGGTCTCGATTCTCATTACAGAACATGGCCAGAATGTTAATGTCACAAAATGGAGACTTTTGCCAGCGCCGGCGTGTTTTAATGCCAACTTTGTGTAGCTTGTCAAAGACAAAATTGGACTTGCGCACTACAAACAAATGTAGCAAGTTCAAAAGGATAATGAGGTTCATGGTGCACAGCAAAGCAATGTCCACCGCGGCCATGATGCGCTGGAGTTGCACGGCTGGTAGCTTGCAGTTCACATTCAGCCTCAGTTCAGGAATGCTGCTTGTGTCTGGCGGCTCGCCAAGTGCACAAGTAAACTCATTCTGCCTCTGACGGGCATAATAGGCGCTCAGGTACGTTATAGGTATTGAGCTGAGGCAGATGATGGCTAAATGTCTCGCCAGGTACAGTTTAGCCAGAAAGTTACTCTGCCCTCGACGCTCAAGATACTTTTCAAATAGATTCTGCTCAGGGCTTTTCTCCTTCTCCGCATTTTCAATGATCTCCCGTCGCTCACGCTCTGTAATTCCTGGCCCTTTGGATTGGATCTGCTTCTCGATCTTGGGCGCTCTGCCCTCTGCTGCCCTGTGGTAGCAGTTGTCGATCTCCTGAAGGAGAAAGTTGAGCTCAGAGGTGAGGCGAGTGGAGGCCAAGAACTCCCATCCCAGGGCAGGTATGTACATGATGCCTGCGAAGGCCAGCAGAGCGTAGGGCAGAAACTTGTGCTCGAACAAAGACGGACGAAGTGCTGGGTAGCCTCCAGCCACTGCATCCCGCAGCTCTGTCCAGCAGTAGCCTCTGGCATACAGGGCCTGGTCTCGTGTGAAGTTGTGTGGGGTGTAACAATATATAGATTCCTCTAAAAGAGAAAGTGATAGAAAATCACTTAACTGAATAATTGAAATGGTTCCATACCAATCAAGTAAATAACTATACAGTAACTAAGGCACTATTTAAACCTGGAATTAAGATCTGTTTTGTTTTAATCCATCTATTTTGTCCACATTGACTTTCCTGATATCTTTTAGGAAAGCTTCGATTTATAATAGCTAATTATACTATGGGGCTTTTGAATGCTTGATTTTGATGAACTGATGAATCTTTTAGGGAAAATAATGAAAATTACAGAAAAAAATGCACACCACCTCTGGTCAATTATTTTAATTGCACAATTTACACATTAAATGTAAAAAGACAACAGAAAATGGCAGCAGCTTTCGTTTGTGCTTTAATAGTAATAAGACTATACCAAATGTTGTATATTTGCATATAGTTTGTGTTCGAATCAGCACTTGTAAGAGAACAATCTGCATTTAAGTTTTTTTTTTCATTAAAAATTTTTCAGCTGGAAGTGGTTGAATGTGGACAAGCAAAAAAAACACAGTTGACTTGTAATTGTCATCATCCATTAATGATGCTAATCAGGGTTATTATCATTTCATAACACAATTGTAACACAATTGTACATTAAAATCATGAATTATGATTTATGGTTTTGACATCTGAATTAAAAGAAAGGTTATATAGTTGGTGTTATAGTTAATGTTTGATTTTAAGACCTTGATTTTAACCTTCAAAGCAGTGCATGGGCTAGCATCTGGTTACATTTGCGACCTGGTGACTCCCGCCACTCCAGCCTACAGTCTTCGTTTGGCATCAGGACCCTGTATCAGCCACGCTGTAAACTCAAGACCATGGGTGATAGGGCTTTCTCATACAGTGCGCCTAAGCTGTGGAATGTACTACCTATCAGCATTAGGAATGCCGCTCCTCTGGACTGTTTTAAGAAACTTCTTAAGACTCACCTTTTTAGCATTGCTTTTAACTTAGGATGATTATTTTTGTTAATTTTTTAATTCTATCTTTTGGTTCATATTTTTATAGTTTTGTTGTATCTTTTTATTGTTGTGCTGTTTCTGCTATTGTTAGTATTTTGCCTTGTAGTGCTTTGAGTCTAAGAAAAGCGCATTACAAATAAAATGTATTATTATTATTATTACTAATGTTCTTGAGGTTAACAGGCCTAAATGACGTTATATTGCTTATAAGATCTTCATAAACAAACATTTCTTCTATTTTTTTCCTCAAATACAAAAACTATAACCTAAATTGTTTAGAAATTAACACTGGACATCACAACTGCCTCTGTCCAAGAAAATCTGGCAATCGGGGGACCCTATGGAGATTTGTTTCTAGTAATGAGTTGTCATCAGCTTTCTATTAGGTAGAGTGGGTTTACTGTGTAAGGCAATACAGGTTAAACTAATGATGAATTAGTGATAAAACAAATGCTACATTTATCTGCGCCAGCTGGAAAAAAATAGAGGTATAATTCTTCCACAGCTGCTGTAACTCCTATAGACACCTCCACATTATTCTGGGTCTCAGTGGATTACACACCTGCACAGAATCAATAATGTAAGTTAAGCAAGATAATATGGTCATAAGCTATTATTTTAGAATGAAAATGTACATAATATTTGGTGTGTCAAGGGAATAGACCTATATGGTTATAGGATCTACGTATTTTATAGATTCCAACTATTGTCAATGCATTTAATCCAAGAAACAGCCTTATCCAACACAACAACAAGGGTTTGACCTTCATTAATATTCAAATAAGTGATTCCATTTAAAATATTGCAATGTTAATGTAGTAGCCCTAAAATTGTATGAACATGCAGATTAGCTGCAGTCTCCCAGGTATTCCAACTACAGCTTTCCTAAGCATAAATATTAGTATAGTATGTTTCCAACAGTTATGCAGATTTAAACTATACTGCATGTTTCTGCCCAGCAGGGTTCTCAATGTTCAGTCACAGCCAGTTGGTGCTGCTATGCAGTAAGACTGACTCAGCGTTTAGAGTAAACCCCCTCCCTACCACCACAACTTCTCTTTAACTCTCTCTCTCTCTTTCCTACTTAATCACCCTACGATCTCTCTGGCAAAAATAATTTAACCACTCCAGTGGTGGACAGCAGTGGACTGTAGAATGTCTGATAGAGCTGAACAACTTAATAAATCTGGCACTCTCTTATTAGTGCCATGTTGTGTTAATCCAAAACAATTTTGGATTTATGTGTATGCTATATCAGCAATATTTCTTATGTACTATTTCTAAAATATATAGTTTGTGTTGGTAATATTATAATATTAAAAGATGTTAATATTAGGTTAGATTTAGGTCGTGACATCAGTGACCAAAATTCAATGTCTAGCCAGCGTCTAAGGACAACACTATTTTGACATCCAATAACAACGTCAAATGACGTTGATATTTGGTTGATTTTAGGTTGTATTAGAAAGTGACCAAAATCCAACATCGAGCCAATATCTTAAACCAACGTCATATTGACGTCAAATACTGACATTTATTAGTCAGGTATGGCAACCAAAATCCTGTTTTAAATCCTGTTACAAGCTGTAACATCATTAGACGTTGATATTTGGTTGATTTTAGGTTGGATGTTGGACATTGATGTCGGCCTGACGTTGGGTTCTGACATCAACCTGATTTTCATTTCCAGACAAAATGCAACGTCCCCACGATATTGGGGAACAACGTCAATCTAACGTCATGTTGACATCCTGTGCCTTCTGGGCAGTGATTACATGAACAACATTTAACATCTCCAGAAACATTTCATTGCATCAAAGTTTCTTTTAAAAATAGATGTTTTGAATGCTCTCTTAAAATTAAAGGTTCTAAACAGTGTTCATTTCATCAACGAAAATGAGAAACAGAAACTTCACAGGTCTGCTGCACCAATAACATCACTAAATGCTTGACTTCTGGCACACTCATTAGTTTTTATAATTTTGACTACATTTTAATCTCGTCTTTTTTATAATGTGATGTTGACTCATTAGTTGAGAGGATCAGAGTTTTCAGTCACATTACTTGTGCAGAGGACCTGTCAAGTTTCTGTTTGTGGCAAGCTATTATATAATACAAATATTTTTGTTGATGAAATTAGCACTAGTTCTAAACTGGCATGAAGAACATTTACCATACACAGAACCTCTCTACTGTACTAAAGAATTTATGTGGTTAAAATATGTTATTAAAATGTTCTTTAAAATATTGCTAAAACAGTAAATTCAGAAGGTCTTTGGGGAACCACAAATGGTTCTTCAACAGCATTGCTGTGAAAACCCCATTTCTGGAACTTTTTTTATAAAGGAAGTGTTCTCTGAAAAGTTCTTTGGGGAACCAAAAAATGGTTTTACATTACATCACTGCAAAAAACAAGACCTTTTAGAACCTTTAAAACTGTACACCTCAAAGAACCTTTCATTGAACAGTTCTGAAAAGAACCATTTATTTATACCTTAGTGTGTAGAATATTTGAATGAATCAAAGAACTGATTTATATAAAACTGCTGTTGCTAAAGTCCACAAAAATCTCTCAAAACCCAACAGTCTCTCAAACGTCACTTCGCAAGATGTAAGGTATTCATCAGGTACATTTGCCCACCACTAACCTGCAAAGTTCCGTGTGAAAACTAATGTCACCAGCAGTATGGGGATGATGACAGTCCCAATGGTGACGACCCGGTCAAAGGGCAGCTCTAGTTTGAGTTGCACCATGAGACCCGCGAGTGCCCCGCCTTTCTCATCCTGTGTGGATCCCGGCATGATCAACTCCTTCAGCTTCTCACCCGCAAGCAGAGCCGTGGCCATGTCCAAGTTCTGCTCGAGGATATTCTGCATTCGGGCCCCAGCAGCCTGCTGCTCGCCACCAACTTCACAACACTCCTGATGACACTTAAAGCCCCTCCTCCTCCAAACCCGTCAGCCACTGGATTGGCTGAGGGCTTTTCCCTGCAGCAATATAATGGGCTATATGTAAGAGGTGTTGACTTGGTTGAGAAAAGTGGATCTTCAGAGAGTCACAAAGAAAGCTTTGTGGTCAAATGGAGTTGATAGGTTACTGATGGCTGATCTTCTCAGAGGTAGATAGAAGATTTGTTGCTGTCGCTTATATTGTCATCTTAAATATTTCACTTCTGCAAAAAACCTGCAAAATGAACAAGATAATTCAATCAGAATGGGAGTTACCAGATACAGATTATCAAGAAAAATTACTAAATCAAAACTTCTAATCCATATTTATTCTTAAACCCAACATATAGTTATTATTTTAACACCTTTTGAACAACTTTTCTAAGTAGTTCAAATACAAATCAAAGCACGTGCGAACTGGACGTTCATTGTGTATTACTCACCCTTAATGTGTTCATAATATAAAGCAACAATATCTGTTAACAGAATGTTAATGACTATTTTTTGTGTTTTTGACACTCATCACAATGCTCTGTTTGAATGGGTGTGGCGGACTGTAGACTCAGAAGTAAAAGCCCATTGCTATGATTGGCTTTTAACAGTTTTGCATATTAACAGTGCTGAACAGGCAGTAAAGTAGAAATAGGCATTGATCTTATGCAGAGGCGGGATTTATCCACCCTATTACATCATAGAGTAGAACATTCCATTTCCGGTCATTTTGGCAGACTGCCTTCAATATAAGCTGTTTTTAGAAGTACAACATAGGTTTGAGCTCCAAAACGTACAGGATGTTTTTATAGTGCCGTAACCTCTTTTAAGTCAAAAGATCAAGGAAATTTAGGTTTCTCAGTTCATGACCACTTTATTTGACCATTATCTAAAATAAGCTTAATAAGAAAATCAATTATTGATTTATACATTTAGAAGATGTTTTAGAAGATGTCTACGGTGGAGGTGGAGGACATCAGAACTGGAATTTGTAAATGGTTTTGAGGAAAAGGATCTAGAGGTTTCTTTCCTTGTTTTCTCCAGGTAACATTTTGAAATAAAATAACTTGTCCACTGTCTAAGTTTCAAGAGTTCGCACTTAGATATTGTTTGATAATAATAGCAGGTTTGGCATGCTGTCCCGGGAGAGAACCCTGAGCTCGGAGATAATTGAGCCCAGGGCTCCCGCCTGGTCGATAAGCAAAAAGGGGGTACGAGATCAGGTTGTTCTCGAGAGCTCCCCCTGGCAAAGGAGAAGAAAAAGGAGGAAGATGGGGTGGATGGGGGGTTTCTTCGAAAACAAAGATAAGGGAATAATTTTAGATGGGCTACTTATAGTGAGTTTGGACTCGTCTGATTGGCTTACTGATAATTACAGATGAGAGTCCAGCTGTGATCAATCAAATCACGTGCTCCTCTCGAAATTAGTTTGTGAAACTTCACTTAGTTGTACATTTTCAGGCTCAAAAAAAAAAAATCATGTCAACATTTGTACGTATTTGCTTATACATCCAATATCATCCAAATAAAATGTACTGTCGTATTGTGTATATTGTCGGTATACAAATATAAATATTCATTAACTCCCTGGAGTCATGTAGATTACTTTTATAGTAGGTGGATGTGCTTATAGGAACTTTAAAAACTCAGGCATTGTTCACTGTCTATGCAAAATCCTAGAGCAGAGGGGATATTCATTCGTTAATTTTCCTTTGGCTTAGTCCCTTTATTCATCAGGGGTCGCTACATCGGGATGAACCGCCAACTTATCCAGCATATGTTTTACACAGCGGATGCCCTTCCAACTACAACCCAGTACAGAGAAACATCCATACACACTCATTCAAACACATACACTATGGCCAATTTAGTTTATCTAATTCACCTATAGCGCATGTCTTTGGACTGTGGGGGAAACAAGAGCATCCGGAGGAAACCCACGCCAACACGGGGAGAACATGCAAACTCCACACAGAAATGCCAACTGACCCAGCCGGCACTCAAAAAGTGCTAACCACTGAGCCACCGTGTTGCCCACAGAGGGGAAATTATTTAATCTAACTCTGATTGCATTCATCTGAAAGAAGAAAGACGTTAACACCTACGATGGCTTTATAGGCTAATATTTAAATTTTGAATTATTGAACTGTTTCAAAGGCACTTTAGTTTAAGGACCAATTCTCACTATTAACTACTGGCTTATTACCTGTCTATTATTATGATAGTGGATGTTTATTAGTATTTATAAAGTACTGTACATATTCTGCACGATTTTATTCTACATCCCTAATCCTACCAACATCTAAACCTAACAACTAAATTAATAACTAAGTGGCAAAATGGGAGTTTATTGTTGTTAAACGTCATATAGTAAATGGTTTGTTGATAGCAAGAGTTGTACCTTAAAATCAAAAATCAAAAGTGTGACCGCTATTCCTTTCATTTGTGTTCCGAAGATTAATGTCTGATAGGTTTGGAACAATGTGCATGAGTAAATGTAGTATTTTTTATTTTTAGCTGAACTATCCCTTTTACTGAAGGTGAAAATGTGGTATTTAAACATAAAATTTGACAACTGCACATGACTCTATGAAAGTGCGCGTTCCTTTAATTCATTAACCAGTGGAGTGTGTCTATCCGCAGAGTCCTTTAAGAGCGTGTACTAGTGACAAGGACAAAAGGACACAATGAGTTCCCTACTAGAGGCTTCAGTCCAGATTAGAGTATAAGTGCTGAGTTGACCTTTAACTCATTGGAAATTGTATTGCATATTTCTGAACTACATATGGAGCCTGATATGTTGAAGTGTCTTTGCCAACGGTATACAAAGACACCAGAAAATAGCCGTTGTTCATTTTGAAATCAATATATCTCGCTTTGAGCTCAGGAAATCAATAAGGAGCAGCTTTCTAACAAATGGAAACAGCAACAAAATGGCAGGAACTCCATGTTTGTAGGTTACCTTAATAGATTTATTTGGTTTTTATTGGTAATTTTATTTATTTGGTTACCTTAATATAGGTTACATTAACATTGTAATTTGTAGGTTACCTTACATATTTATTTTCAGGAAAAAGTAAATCATATTTTCCCACCTGAACACACTATAAAGAGCTTTATTCATTCATTTTCCATCGGTTGCAGCTGGAACGGCATCCGCTGCGTAAAACATATGCTGGATAAGTTGGCGATTCATTCCGCTGTGGCGACCCCAGATTATTAAAGGGACTAAGCCGAAAAGAAAATGAATGAATGAATGAATTCAATCATTTGAAATTATTTTAAAAATAAATTTATAGTAAAAACAAATAAAATATTTAAAACCTTTTATGAACTTCCTGGCACAAAGGTCAGCACAATGCTCTTGGCATAAAGAACTGCTGTGTTTGTGATTGATTTGGTTTTATTTATGCAAATAAATAAATAATTATATTGAAAGAGATTTTTATGAATATATTTAATAAATTCCAAAAAATCTGTCTAAAGTATATGTTTTAAAAAAATAAATATTGAGCTCTCAAAATTAAATCATTGTTTGCATCATGTTATGTTAAATATCTATGGCTATATCTAAAAAAGTTGACAAGTATCCATCTGCATTAAGGACTGGCTAAAAAGATTAAAATTAGTTTTTCGTTTGGTAGAAAAATATTCTTTTAAAGCATTCAACAATCTTATTTCATTAGTGTTTGATCAACAGGCCATGTGTTTTTTAATAGTCTGCTTATAAATTATCACAACTAATTCTGTCAGTCTGAAATTTTAATTAGAATTTTGCTATGTCGGTCAGCATTTATAACCCTGGCCTGGACAGAGACAACGACACACCAGAAAGAAGCCTGAAAAACTCCTTACAGGTTTGATCAAACTCTCAAACAAGTTGATGGCGATTATAAACATCTCGTGCAAACTTAAAGCAACAGCATATACAAAAACACCTCGAGACATAATTTAGCTTTATCGACGATATGTAACAACACTGTCCGACATAAATAGACATTGTGACAGTGAAACGTTTAAGATCAATAAAGGTCATGCAGTGCACATCACTTACCCTCAGTCGAGGAGCTGTCCATCACTGGATCATCACGCTATATCTCTGCCTAGAAGGACACAAATCAGCACAGAAATGTGATCAAATATATGAGACTAAATTCAGCATGAGAGACGGAGTGTACCGGGCTGCATTGACTCGCATCCTCATGATGTCACATACCTGTCAGATTACTCGATTACACCGAGGATCGCGGAGAGCCGGTGTTGTGCCTCAACATCAGGGGGAAAATCTCCTCACAACATACAACACGACCAAAAAGATCCACAAACACACAAAGGGACGCGGATGCAGGGACTTGTGATGTAGTGTTGAGCATCCCCGGCGTCTGAAGGGTTAATCTGCAGTGCGGGCGAGCCGTTTCAGTGTGTATCCGGGCACACACCGGTTTGTTCCGCCTCTCGCCATCCTCTCGCCCTCCCCTGACAAACCTCACACACTTCTCCGGCTTACACCATCGGCGTCTCCACAGACACACACTCAAGGAGATTCACTGCCACCGGCGCTTGTTTGCCTCCCACGAGAGTACATCGTAAATGAAAGCGATAGAAATGTCGGAAATAAAAACGACATTGTGAAATGAGCTATGTTAGATTCAACTTTTGCCCTTCTGTCGTTTATGTTTTAGTTTTGTTTGTATTTCGTTACATGTCAAATTCACCATACTGGCATTAGGCTAACCCTTATGCAAAATATTCGAAGACTTTGTTGTTGTTAACTAATTAGCCAATACAGTATCAAATCAGCAGTTTCTCATTAATAAGTGAACGTTAAAACATGTCAAACTTATATTACCATGTTTTACCCTAGTATTCCATCTAATTCTCTCTCTCACACACACACACGTTATATTATATTTATAAATTTCATGCAGTGTGTGTGTGTTTATTTCTTTTTAACACATCAAAACAAAGATTACTTTGAGAAGTGAGAGATTTTTCACTATATAGATAAAAAGTGACCAGTTTTAATGCTGCAATGGTTTGTCAGACGATATTTATGTTTGTCAACAAAAATTCAGTCCCAAAAGAGATGTTTTTTTTTTACAAAATTAAATGAATATAACTTAAGAGTATTTCACAGAATGTATTTTTGACATCTAATGGTACATGGTTCCAAAATTACCAAAATACTGAACACTAAACATTTTTTAAAAATATACATTTTTCTTCGGCTTAGTCCCTTTATTCATCAGTATGTTGTACACAGCGGATGCCCTTCCAGCTGCAACCCAATACTGGGAAACATCCAAACACACTCATTCACACATACACTACGGCCAATTTAGTTTATTCAATTCAACTATAGAGCATGTCTTTGGACTGTGTGGGAAACAGGAGCATGCAGAGGAAACCCACGTGTACACAGGGAGAACATGCAAACTCCCAAAATAAGGATTTTATTTTATAAAAAATTTTAATCTCTTTTTTGCGGTATTTAAAAGGCTCAGACTGTATTTAATCTAAAAGGTTAATCAAACAAACTCAGCTGTTTAGGTCTTTATCCAGAATAAGCAGTATTTCACATTTCACATAAACAATCCTCAAAACTTTATTGATCTACAAAAACATCACAAGACGCATATATATTTATACAAAAATAAAATCTAAGAAAGTAAAAATGGTTGCATACAGCAAGGTAGTGAACAGCAATATGGTCCATTAAAAGTGGGTTAGAATGATTAAATTCATCATATATTATATTAGGTCCCCTACTGTTCCAACCTCTTGATAATGCATTAAAAGTGCTGTGGATTGTGCATGCATGGTGTGATCACCATTTATTTGCATATTAACTTGCTCAGCCATTCATTCTATCATTTCAGACTAAATTCATGATTGTGAGACACAAGTTTACAAAAAGATTACAAAAGATGTTTTAAAATTCACTTGTTTTCTTTTTCTTACACTGAAAAAAAATATTCATTGGATTTACAAATTATTTAAAGGTAAATGGTTGCAAACAATTTATATAGGCTGAATTGAAACAAACAAAATAAGTTGAATTTTCATTCATTTTCTTTTCGGCTTAGTCCCTTTATTAATCTGGGGTCGCCACAGCGGAATGCCCTTCCAGCTGCAACCCATCACTGGGAAACATCCATACACACTCATACACTACAGACAATTTAGCCTACCCAATTCACCTATACTGCATGTCTTTGGACTTGTGGGGAAAACCGGACCACCCAGAGGAAACCCATGTGAACACGGGGAGAACATGCAAACTCCACACAGAAACGCCAACTGACCCAGCCGAGGCTCGAACCAGCGACCTTCTTGCTGTGAGGCGAACGTGCTACCCACTGCGCCACCGTGCAGCCCCAAGTTGAATATTACTAAGTGTAGTTTTTTGTTTCAATTCAGCCCATATAATTGTTTGCAACCACTTACCTTAAAATAATTGTAAATCCAATGAATAATTTTTTCAGTGTACTAAACTGTCATTCAGAAATAAATTTAATAAACATTCAACACCATTCAAAAGTCTGAAGTCTGTGATTTTTATGGTTTTGAATGAAGTCTGACCAAAGTCGCATTTATTTGATTAAAAATACAGTACAAACTGTAATACTGTGAAATATCAATATGATTTAAAATAAACTTTTTTATTGTAATATATGTAAAAACATAATTTATTCCTGTGATGCAAAGCTGACTTTTCAGCATCAATACTCCATGAAAAATGTCTTATTACTATTAATGTGGAAGACTGTTGTGCTGCTTTTTCTTTTCTTGTGCAGAAACTGAATAGCTTAAAAGGAATTTTCCGTTTTCAGAATTGTAATTTTTCCTAACAACGTAAACAAGTCCTTGCGTTTAGTTTTGATCTATTCAATGCATCTTTGTCAAATTATAGTATAAACTTAATTTTATTTATAAAATAAAGTAATAATTAAAAACATTTTTTCCCCAAACTTTTGAACAGCGGTGAATTGCTCATAAATATGAGAGCTGACAGCTAACACAGAACTTTATGTTTCATACCGAAAAAAAAGAAGATGCTTCTTTTCCAACAGACATTCTCATCTTCTATATTTGTACATTCACTTTCTTTCTCTCTGCTTTCCTTCATGCAACTTTGGTCACTGTGCCATTTGGACCACCACAGCCTTCCAGGCCTTTTCTTTGTCGAAATCCCTTAATGTGCCATTTGACGCCAGTTGCTGCAAGAAAAAGGAGAGAGAATTGAGTTGATTTGAGTTATACTTTATTGTCCTTTTCAGGAAATTTATCTTGGACTCAAACAGCAGATTTGTCTTGGACTCAGTACACTTTTAACCAAAAAAAAGTACAACATGTGACATTTACCAACAACAGTAACTTTTAAAAGACCCATCAAGGTAATTTACCATTTAAAATGTTAATAGACACATGAAGTATAAATGACTTCTTATAATGGTTGCTTTTACATAAAGGAACACTGTATTGCTTCCCCGATGGCAATACTTCACACATTGGAAATAAAACATGATTTGGATCATTTGCTATTACTTGTGCTTTCCTAAAAACCAACAACTCATAGGTTGACTGAAGCTTGAATTTATACTCTCTTACAC
>CAIGQV010018227.1:13423858-13438064 GCA_903798115.1 Danio jaintianensis
AAATATATATATATATATATATATATATATATATATATATATAAGCTAAAAAAGGCGACACGGTGGCGCAGTGGGTAGCACGTTCGCCTCACAGCAAGAAGGTCGCTGGTTCGAGCCTCAGCTGGGTCAGTTGGCATTTCTGTGTGGAGTTTGCATGTTCTCCCCGTGTTCGCGTGGGTTTCCTCCGGGTGCTCCGGTTTCCCCCACAAGTCCAAAGACATGCGGTATAGGTGAATTGGGTAAGCTAAAATTGTCCGTAGTGTATGTGTGTGAATGAGTGTGTGTGAATGTTTCCCAGTGATGGGTTGCAGCTGGATGGGCATCCGCTGCGTAAAACATATGCTGGATAAGTTGGCGGTTCATCCCGCTGTGGCGACCCCAGATTAATAAAGGGACTAAGCCGAAAAGAAAATGAATGAATGAATGAAAAAAATTGTACGTAGTGTATGTGTGTGAATGAGTGTGTATGAATGTTTCCCAGTGATGGGTTGCAGCTGGAAGGGCATCAGCTGCGTAGAACATATGCTGGATAAATTGGCGGTTCATCCCGCTGTGGCGACTCCAGATTAATAAAGGGACTAAGCCGAAAAGAAAATGAATGAATGAATATAAGCTAAAATATTATTAATGTCACTATCAGTGGATTTTATATAAAACTCCATTTATAAATTCACTGATTTATGGACTGCTTTTGGTGCTTGACACATTTTTATTTATCGTTTTATGTTTGTAGAATAAGGTCCAAGATAAAGAATCCACAAAAAATGCAGGCTACAGAAGGCTTTGTGCTTCACTTTGTGCTTCATTTTTTGTATACAACATACTCTCCCAAAAACAAAACACTTGGCTTTTGAAATCAAAAGAAATGCTATATTTTATATTATTTTTCATCTCTTTTCACAGAACTACAGGAGCATGCTGCATCTCTGTAATGTAATGCTGTCATTTGAATTAATTGTAATGAAAAATAAAATGATTTAAGTGAAAGAAAAAAATTAATACAACGAAACAAATACTTAAACAAATAAAAGTAAAAATGATGATGAATATGAACATTCTTCATATTAGCCTAAAGATCGTGTAGTTGAACATGACTAGTTTACTTTCTTAGCAGATGAAGAAAAGTTAGAACACCTGTTTTATGCTTATAGTAAATATGTATTTATGTATTTATTTATGCACTTTACGTGTTTGGCTGGTTTTCTCCAGGTCATAATTTATTTTATTTAAATTAATTTAGTCCAAAAAAAATGTAATTAGACCTGTCCATTTTCGTCTGGAATGTGTCCCAAACCACAGTCTGAAGTGGTTTGAGCGATCGGATTTATATCCGATCAGAACAAAACGAATGAAGTGACCAGGTGTAAACAGCCTCAAAAACACGGACATGACGGGATTAGCGCCTTTTGCTGTGAAGTGACAGCTGACGGCTGAGGACTCCGCTTGGTATTAAAGCCTTCTTCGGACAGTTATTTTCCAAAATTTGAATGGCATAGCAGTCAAAAAATAGAGAAAAGGAGGTCAAGTACACGATCAATAATGCCCAATATACACGACGCCCCGGCTAGTGCGGCAAGTTAGCCTAGAACCTGATGATTAGGGACAGATTCTCATCTGTTAGGAAGAAACGTTAGCCCTACCCTGTCTGGCAGTCTTTTTGAACATATGTTCAATAATTTGCGAAAATGACACAGCTGCCAGCTTTTTCTTCCGTCTCCCTTGCTCTTTTCGACTCATAACGTTACACAGTATGGATGATGATATCGCCTCAAAGATTCAAATGTCAGTTACCGCTCGGTTGTGTCACGTGACTCGCGTCACATTATTGTGGTTTTGAGGCTCCATGGAATTCAAATTACTGGCCGTAGTTATTTAAAATGACATTTTATTACAAAAAAAAAAAAGTACATAAAATAATTAAAAGGACAAAGTCTGGACCTTTTGGCCATGAACGAACCACCCGAACCCCCCCCCCCTGGCTACGGTCATGTCTATACACTCAAAAAATGACGTTTGCTGTTTGTTCAAACGATTTATTTAAAATGAGCTAAAACAACACAATTCTTGAGAATGTTTTGGGATAACTTAATTGTTTTATGTTCAGTTCACTTAATTTTTTAAAAACAATCAAGTTAACCTAATCAATTTGTGTTGGGACAACATGAAGGAATTGTGTGGCACCCAGCATTTTTTACAATGTACCCTCAAAAGATGACATTTGCTGTTTGTTCAAACTACTTATTCAAAATGAGCTGAAACAACACAATTATTGAGTGGTTTTCTATGACAACTTAATTGTTTTATGTTCAATCCACTTAAATTTCTAAAAACTTAATTGTAAGTAACTCAATTCTGTCATGTTGTTCCAATACTAATCCATTATGTGGAAGCCAACATTTATTTACAGTGTAGCTACTATAATGCAATTATCTTTTATTACATGTGTTGATTTGCATTCCGAGCTGGCAACACCAATGTCAGGGGTTTGAATCCCTGACAATGCAACAACTTGTTTGAGTAAAAGGGAATGCAAGTAATTTTGAATAAGCATCTTCCAAACGCATATATGAAAATATATAAACTGATATTGGTATTATTTGTCAAAAAGCTCACTTAAAGGATCTTTGTGTGTATGGCTGAATTTACTGCACTTGTAAATAATATGCAAACTACACAAACAGCACTCAAAACAAATATATTTTTGCTGCTTGTTTAAGCGACTTATTTAAAATGAGCTGAATCAACACAATTCTTGAGTTTTTTTGGGGGATAACTTAATAGTTTTATGTTAAATCCACTTAAATTCGTAAAATCAAATAAGCTAACTTAACTGAAACCCTGCATTTTTTTCACAGTAAATATAATTCTTCTGGTGATACTTTACAGTATATCATTCATTCATTCATTTTCCTTTGGCTTAGTCCCTTATTTATCAGGGGTCGCCACAGCGGAATTAACCGTCAACTATTCCGACATATGTTTTACACGAATGCCCTTCCAGCCACAACCCAGTACTGGGAAACACCCATACACTCTCACATTCACACACACACTCATACACTACGGCCAATTTAGTTTATTCAATTCACTTATAGCACATGTCTTTGGACTGTGGGTGGAAACAAACAGCACCCAGAGGAAACCCATGCGAACACAGGGAGAACATGCAAACTCCACACAGAAATGCCAACAGGTCCAGCCGGGATTCGGACCAGCGACCTTGCTGTGAGGTGACAGTGCTAACCACTGAGTCACTGTGCCACCCCTTTTCTATATCATTATGTTATTTATTCAGCTTATCTTTTGCTTCATTCTTGACCAGGTCAATTTATTAAAGAGACTTAAACATGGTTAAATAAAGTTACTATCTAACTAACTGATCATGCTCATGTCCATCTTTATAACCTTGCTTTATAACACATCTTCCTTTATTGGTCAAACTTAATCATTCAGTCTTTCTGACCAATTATTAAAAAAAAACTAAAGACAATCATAGACTGAAAAAATGATTCATTGGATTTACTATATTTTTTTAAGTAAGTGGTTGCAAACAATTTATAAGGGCTGAATTTAAACAAACAAATTAAGTTGAATAGAGTTGTTTGTTTAAATTCAACCCACATAAATTGTTTGCCACCACTTACCTTAAATTTTTTTTTTAATCCAATGAATCATTTTTTTCATTCATTCATTTTCCTTCGACTAAGTCCCTTTATTCATCAGGGTTCGCCACGGCAGAATGAACCGCCAACTTATCCAGCATATGTTTTACACAACGGATGCGTTTCCAGCTGAAACCCAGTACTGGGAAACATCCATACACACTCATTCACACACATACAGTACGACCAATTTAGTTTATTCAATTCACCTATAGCGCATGTCTTTGGCCCGCGGGGGAAACCGGAGCACCCAGAGGAAACCCTCACCAACACGGGGAGAACATGCAAACTCCACACAGAAATGCCAACTGATCCAGCCGGGACTCGAACCAGCAACCTTCTTACTGTGAGGCGACAGTGCTAACCACTGAGCCAGCGTGTCACCCTTTTCAGTGTACATATGGTTAATATTCGCCCCGATAATATTTAATATGCTACTAACATTAAAAAACGCCAGACTGAACAGATTGAATTTTAGCATCTTGCTTCACTCAATACATACATTTACATAAAATGTTCTTAATTAGGCATTGTTGAGAAAACATATGGACCATAAAACAGTAACACAACATCAACCCGCTGAGTTAACACTCCATGGCAAGCTTTTGAAAAGAGCTTTTTTTTACAACTTGAAGAGAGTGGGGCATTGAAAGTGCTCCAAAACACACTGAAAACACACCGAAATCACCAAACTAGACCTACAGTATGATATGAGCTCTTAATTTCAGTTATAACTATCAATATCTCCCTCTCCAGGAAAAAAAGATTATTTCTGGTCCACAATTAAGCAACCAAAGACTCACCACACTTTCAAAACAATCTAGTCATGTGCATAGACTTCATGAAAAATTCAAATAGAATAAAGTGACTGAAAAAATCTGCACACTCTCAAAAGTCAAAAGCACACAAGCAAGATGAGTATGAGTAATTTACTGAAAAAAGTCAAATGTTTTGCATACGTTAACTTTTGTCAATGCCAAGCTCCATCATTAGCATCCACAATGGTCAACCAAAAATTGTTCCGTAAATTGCTCATACCTCTTCCCTTTTGGTCAACAAATAAGAAATAAAATGCAATCAAAGAGAAAGCATATGGAGCATAAAATATTAGCTTTACAGTGACATAACCACATCCAACTGTGTTTACACTCCTTGTCAAGCTTTTGCTAAATATATGTTTTCAATTAGAGCAAGGCCTTGAAAAATCTCTGAAAACACACACAGTAAGTGTGCTAAAACACAAAGTTTTCTTCTTTGCACTCACAAAAATAAGGCATTTAATATAACCTCTCAGTGCTATAATAGCTACCAATATCTTCCTCTTCAGGGCAAAAAAAGGAGAATATTTCTGGTCAATAAAGAAGTAAAATGCAATCAAAGTTAAAATATATGGAGCAAGTTAGAGAGCAGTGCTCCAAAAACACAAGTGGAGCTGGGCGATATGACAAAAATACGATATCATGATATAAATAATATCTTGATAATGATATATCCTGATATAGTTTTAGTTTTTCTGTCAATTCAATCAATTAATAGTTTATATACATTGATCACACGGAAAGGACTATTCCTTTTTTTATATATATATATATATATATATATGTGATTATTTTCCTACTTTATTTAGAACTTCATGGCAAGTTTAATATAATACAATAAAAAATAAATCTAAAACACATTCAAAACTAATGATTACAGGCCAAACATAAAATATTGCCAAGTAAGATGCAAAATGTAAACATTGTGCTTTCAAGATTGCAAATTTCTCACAATGCTGTTTTTCATGTTTCTGTCGGCATCCCCGTAATGATGTATAATATTGCGCTCATGTAAATGATGAAAAAGTATTACCATATAAAATATATTTTACAACATAACAAAATAAATGATAGAGCATAATAAGAAACGACAGACTTTTTATTTTGTCCATATGATAAACAACCCCAAATCAGAAAAAGTTTGGACAGTATGGAAAACGCAAATAAAAAAAGAAAGTAGTGATTTCTGAATTTACTTTGATTTGTATTTCATTACAGACAATACAGCAAACATTATTTAATGTGTTCCTCATGATTTTTTATATATATATATATATATATATATGTAAATTTTTTTATTTTTTTTTTTTTTTTCTTTTTCAAAATTAACACGTATTCTAATTTTGGTTCTTTCAACACATTTAAAAAAAAGTTGGAACAGTAAAGCATTTACCACTTTGTAATGTTGCCATTCCTTTTCACAACACTTAAAATACGTTTAGGGACTGAAGACACCAAGTGATGAAGTGTTTCAAGTGTAATTTTGTCCCATTCTTCCTGAAAACAAGTCTTAAGATGGGCAACAGTACGGGGTCTTCGTTGTCGCATTTTACATTTTAAAATGCGCCACACATTCTCTATTGGAGACAGGTCGGGACTGCAGGCACGCCAGTCAAGTACCTGTATCCTCTTCCTCTGTAGCCAGGACTTTGTAATGTGTGCAGAATGTGGATTTGCATTGTCTTGTTGAAATGTGAATGGGTGTCCCTGGAAAAGAAGGCAGCATATTGTGCTCCAAAATCTCTATGTACTTTTCAGCATTAATGGTGCCATCACAAAAGTGCAAGTTACCTTTGCCAAGGGCACTGACACAACCCCATACCATGACAGACCCTGCCTTTGGACTTGTTGCTGGTAGCAGTCTGGATGATCCTTTTCTTCTTTGGTCCGGAGCACACAGCGTCCATTTCTCCCAAAAATACTGATTCATTTGACCACTGTACATGTTTCTACTGTGCTATGGTTCATCCCAGATGCCTCTGAGTCCAGAGAAGTCGACGCACTGAAATTCCTCCAGACTTCTTGAATTTTTTAATTATGTTATGCACTGTTGAAGGTGAAATATCCAAATGTCTTCCTATCTTTCTTTGAGAAGCATTGTTTTTAAACATTTCAATAATTTTCTCAATAATCTGTTGGCAAACTGGCGATCCTCGGCTCATCTTTGCTCCTAAAGGACTAGATCTTTTTGGATGCTACTTTTTTACCAAATCGCAATCATCTGCTGACATCACCATTTTTTAAATTACATCATTATTTAACCAATTTACCAGATTACTAGCCCTAAATTGCTCCTGTCCCAACGTTTTTGAAATGTGTTGCAAGAACCAAAATTTTAATACGTGTTTATTTTGAAAAAACAAAACAAAAAAAACAAAAAAAACATGAGGAACACATTAAATAATGTTTGCTGTATTGTCTGAAATGAAATACAGGTAAATTTAGAAATCCTTACTTTCTTTTTTTATTTGCGTTTTCCATACTGTCCATACATTTTTTGATTTGGGCTTGTACGTCACAGCCCTATAAGTGTACTAAAAACATACTGTTTTCTCCTTTGCGTGGCCAAAAATTACAAAATGAGGCTAGAATATAACCTCAGTGCTATAATAAGTATATTTCACTCTCCAGGGTAAAAAAAAGAAAAGAAAATATTTCTGGTCAACACTATAAAAAATAAAACGCAATCAAACAGCTCCCTCGTGAAAACCCACACACACAATGAATATAAAGCACTTTCAGTGTATTACGTAAACAGCCACAGGAACACAATGCAATAAAGAGGATGCAGTGCGCAAATAATGCATGGAGGCAATGATTCATAAAAAGTTCGGAAATGCACCGGGCCCTCCCTCATCCTCTACTCCGCAACTTCATTCTGAGCCCCAATTCCTTCCTTCCGTTCATTCATCTTATCTCTCCAGTCCTCTTTATCTTAATCTTCTCTTCCCACTCACCTGCCTCCAGCTTCAGCACACCGTTTATTTCAGTTTAGCCCACCTGTTCCCCTGCTCCCGAGGAAGTCTAAGGTTTTAGTTGTACTTTATCTTTGTCTTCTTCCTCTTGTTCTCCTGCTCTCTCTGTCCCCTTCACTCCAAGTCAATAAAAAACTTTTTGGATCGTTTCGAAAGCCTGGAACAGAAAGTTGAGCGCGTTGCCCTGCCAGCCAGTTTTAGCCAGTGAATGCAAATGGAGCGGAGAGATGGGGCTCAGATCAGGGGCTCTTACTCAATGAGAGAACTCACACATAAATCAACACCCCCTCGCTGCCATACACACAAAAACTCACACAGAAAAAGAATGCGCACAACCTAGGAGGAGGATTCCCATGTCCACGCACTAACAGACACCCACAAATGATCCTTTTCTTCATAGGAGTTCTTGTACTTGAAGAATATTTAAGATTTTGTAATGTTTGTCAAGGCAGAGCACTCCAAGCATGGATTTAATGGAGATGCAGTACAGTAAAACCGGTTCTAAAAAACGTTATTGCAATTTCAAATACAGGTAGTAACTGTTTTCTATTTTAATATTTGTGGAAACCTTTTTTATTTGGAAGATTTTTTTCAACATTATTTATATAAAAAAAAATTAGAAAACATTTAGTTATAAAAATGTCATAAAAATAAGATATGAACACATCTTTGCACAGCTAACCCCATACAAGGGTTTCCATAAAAAAGTTGATATTACATATTGCTATAGTGCATTTGCATTTACAGTACATTATTATGCATTTGCTCAACACTTTATTCAAACAGACACCCACAAATAACTCTTTTCTTCATAGGAGTTCTTGTACATGAAGAACATTTAAGAATTTTTAATGAAATTCCTTAAATGTAATACTTTTTTAATACCTAAATTAATATTTAATAATGAAAAAATATTTTGCATTTTCAAAAGGTTATGTATACTGTACAGACGACACCTCATTTACACAACAACAGCATTTCAGGGCCTGTATAATTTAAGATTTAAAAAATTTTGGTAACACTTTACTTGAAGGGGTGTGCATGCTCAGTTATGAAACTTTAAATGCAAAGATGACATTGTTTGTTATGACAACTTGACATAAACAAATACATCCCAACCTGTTTTTAACTTGACATCATTCATAAACATAAACATCTTTCATAAACATGATTGTCATGAAAATATCATGAATTTTATAACAGTGTCATTAATATATATTTTTTACCTCAACTACAGTAGTACAAGCTGAATTTGTCATTAAAATGTCACTAAATATTAATGACAGAGTAATGACACTTTTAATGAGACAATTTATTGACAAATACAGTTTGCTCCACTGAAAACAGGATCGGAAAAATATTCATGACACAATTATAACGCCTCATGACAATCATGTTCATGACAGATTTATGACAAGTAATGCTGTCTAGATAATGTCAAGTTGTTATGACAAACATGAAGACTGGTTGTGATGTATTTGTTTAGGTCAAGTTGTTACAACAAACAATATCATCTCTGCATTTAAAATGACATAATTGTGTGAATGACTCTTAATAACAGTTGTCATAAGCATGCATAAAATCTCATTCACATTCATGACAGTCTTATAAACACCTCTTAAAGTAAAGTGTTTCCAAAATGTTTTTTAGTAATAGGTTGTAAAATACCTTTTAATAATCCACATTCAAGTCAGCTTACATTGCATTCAAGGTTTGCATTTACACTTTAAGCAACATAGGCTCATTCTGAAAACGTAGCCCTATATACATTTCTGGAGATTGCGAATTATGTAGCCAGAAGTACGTATAGCTGCATTTTGTCTTTAAAACGAACGGCAAGGGCAAGGGCTTTTCTTTTTCTGGATTGCTTTTTAAAACTGTCGGTTGGGCTTAGGGAAGTGGGTGGGGCGGGTCAATCGGTGCTTTAGAAAACACTATCGGTTGGTTTAGGGAAGGAGGAGGGTGGGTCAGTCGATCGGTCAGTCAGTCAGTTGACAGCGGCCTCTGGTGGATTTACACGAGAACAGCAGGCGCGAATGGCATTCGCAGGAGAAATTTGAGATCTGAAAAAGCATACACAGTGGCCTCTGGTGAATTTGCGAAAACAAAAACTGCAAAAAAACGTAGCTCCTGGGATGTATTTGGTGCTCTCCGGAAATTTATATAGCGGTACGTTTTCAGAATGAGCCTGGGTTGACTTTAATAGTTCACCAGCAGAATAACTGTTTACACCAATTGATAATAACATGAAATGTTTTCACATGCACCTTATGAGCTGTATAAGAATGATTTCTGAAGAATTCTGTGGCACTGAAAGTGAAATGCCTTCAAATTTGCCACCACAAGATTACATTACATTTTAAAATATATTATAATTTTTAAAAATGCATTTAAATTGTAATATTTTGAAAATATTGCTGTTTTAGTATCATATTAATCAAATACATGGACGATTAGTGAGCATCAAACACTTAAAAACATTCAAAATTCCGATCTGCTACTGGTCTTTTGAACTGGTGCTGTATGAAGCAACAAACAAGATACAAACACACATTTCTTGCATAACAAGTTCAAAGCTGTGCAATCCTGCACTTCGCTCTGGGCTCCTCCCTCCAGGGCCCCTGTTTTACTGGGGTGAACAAAACACACCAGAAATTTGGGACGTCCCGCTGGGCTTCTGAAGTTTGCAACCAGTGTGCTCATAAACACAAGTTCTTCAGTTCTACCCACGTTCATTACATCTTTTGAAAAGATACAACCCAGACCAATTCAGAATCACAAATGCAACAGTGTGGATGACCATCTTCCTGTATAAAAGAGATGAATAAGAGCAGAGCGAAAATGCTCATGGACATATTTGTTCACAGCAATGCAACTGTTCAAAAATGTCCTTGAAAGGCAGTATCCATGGATACCTTTTAAACAGCCCCCCTTCCACTGGCTAGTCACCACACTTCAGTGCCCTCTGAATATGCTCTACACAGAGATCACACGCTCATGTGGACACGTACACACACACACACACATACACTGCGGGCAAGCCAAACCACTGAAATCCCAGCAGAAGCATTATTGATTCACTATAAAGCAGCTTTCAGTAGTAATTCCAGAGGGTTTATGAGGCAAAGACAGAAATAGTGTAAAGTTTGTGAGCTGTAGCAAAAAGAAACTTAAATGTTTCTTTATTATTTTTTTACCTAAATCATTAGCGTCCGAATGAGAGAGCTCGCACAGCATATGATCTCAGATTAACCTGAAGCCTTTGTCAAGATATGTGGTATTACAGTATCACCATTTTTGGCATAAGCTGCAAAAAAAGGTTACTTTAACAGATTCAATAACAGAAAGAACTGTATGTTTAATGCTGTATTGTATGTAAACAGTAAAAAACACGTTTCAAATAATTTAAATGCTTATAAGGTTGGTTAAATAGGTAAGATAGTGATAGTTCACCCAAAAATGAACATTTACTCACTATTTACTCACCCTCAAGTGGTTTCAAACCTTTATCATTTTCTTTCTTCAGTTCAACACAAAAGAATATATTTCGGAGAAAGCGGAAAACTTGCAACCATTGACTTCTGTAGTAGGAAAAACAAATACTTTTTTCAAAATAACTTCTTTTGTGTTTAACAGAAGAAAGAATCTCATAAAGGTTTAAATGAGTAAAGGGTGAGTAAATGATTACAGAACTTTTATTTTTGCCTTTAACCCTTGTGTATTGTTTAAATTGACTAGCCTTTCGTTATGTTCGTGGCTGTTTTTTTCCCATTGACTTCCATTATAACCACATTTTTTTGATTGCGATCACTAACATAATGAAAGGGTAGTAAATTTCCAAGAGTGTATTGTTGAGTTTTTGAAAAATTTCAAAGCATTTTCCCAAAATATGTGTCAAAATAAGATTTGTCACCAAAAATCATTCCTTTTGCTGTAACACAGAGAAAATTGTGGCCAAATTAAGACTCAAAATCATCCCAGAGTGGATGAAAACATCCCCAATAGCACACACTGTTTGTAATTTGTAGTAAAACTGCTTAATTTTCCTGTTACTAAGGATGCTCATACTCAAAAAAAGCTTCACCCCTCAAAGAATGACATTTTTTTTTAATAATGTACATGTACACTTACATGAAATGACAGCAGGAATCATTTGTCCAATAATAGTTCTTTTTAAAGTTGGATTTCACTCCCTCTCTCTTTTAGTAACATTATGAATTTGCGTGTCCATGACTCTGTTCTTGAGTCAACAATACTGAATCACTAGTTTGCGACTCATTGAACGAAGAACTTAGGCTAGACTGACGAAAACATTTAAGATACAAAATCTTTTGTTTAATAAACTAGTTATGAACAATACGTGTACAGCATTTATTAATAGTTCAACATTTATTAATGCATTGTTAACATCTATATTCAAGCTTGCTAACATTAGTTAATGCACCGTGAGTTAACATGAACTCACAATGAACAACTTTAATACCCTTAACTGAGGTTAAATAACATGAACAAATACTGTAATAAATGTATTGGTCACTGTTTGTTTATGTTAGTAAATGCATGAACTAATACAACCTTAGTGTAAAGCGAAGTGTTACCTAAAAGAGGTGAAAAACGTAATACCTGTTGCATCATATCACTTCATAAAATCATCAGGAGCCACTGCCCTATTATTTTGTGTTGCCTTTATATGTTTGTTTGTTTGTTTGTTTTTACCCTTAAAGTAGACATTGACATTGATCATTGCCACAAAGGACCACATTTTTAGTTAAAGTCTTTATTATTCTGCTAAAGAAAAAAAAATCATAAAGTCATTTATCTTGAATTGTCCAAGGGGGATTAAATTAACAAAAATGTCATTTTTAGATGAATATCCCTTTAACCTTTGGTATTGCATATTATTATACTTGACTGTTGTGTGTAACATGTTATTATACAGCTACATGTGATAATATAAATCATGCAGATCTACATTTAAGATAAACTAAAGGCATAATGGAGGGAATCTCAAACTAATCAGCCACCGATTCGAGATATATTAGCCAGCAAACATTGTTTTATCAGCTCAGACCCTTTAGCCAAGCACTTCCCACATAAAAGAACAATGCTTCTCTTGTTCCTTTTCCTTATATCCCCCCTTTTCTGACTCATATATCCATGTCTTCTTCACAGCATTTCTCTCAATCACATCTGTTATGCCCATAAACATTTTCTGATTTGCAGGGATGAAGTCTTTTTTAACACAGTACAAACAACTTGAGGGCTGAGTTGCACTGCAAAGTTGCAAAAAAAAAAAAAAGATTTCTCAAGAAAGGAAGATAAATCTCAGAGCTGCCGAGTCAGCGTACAGCATTAAAATTCAGCAAGCAGGATTACAGTTATTAAACTCAATGGTGCATCTGTGGGTCACAGGTCTGTTCTGACAGCAGGGCCAAATGCTAAAGGCAGATGATAAAATGCAACCAGCTATATGGCCATGAGTATAATAACAAAATAAACAGGCTTATTACATTTAAAGGTACAGTATGTTGAGAAAATTATTGATCTTTTATTTATTTTTATTTCTTTACATATTCAATTTCCAAAGGTAATTATGTGTTTTGACGTTTTATTGATATCTTAAAAAAGCTAGGTCTCTGCAACTCTCTCATGGTCGCCCACTAAAGCTAAGCTAAGCTGCGCCCGGTCAGTACCTGGATGGGAGACCACTTGGGAAAGCTAGGTTGCTGACGGAAGTGGTGTTAGTGAGACCAGCAGGGGGGCGCTCGACCTGCGGTCTGTGTGGACCTAACGCCCCAGTATAGTGAAGGGGACTCTATACTGCTCAGTGAGCGCAGTCTTTCAGATGAGACGTTAAACCGAGGTCCTGACTCTCTGTGGTCATTAAAAATCCCAAGATGTCCTTCGAAAATGAGTAGGGGTTTAACCCCGGCATCCTGGCCAAATTTGCCCACTGGCCTCTGTCCACCATGGCCTCCTAATCATTCCCATATCATAATTGGCTTCATCACTCTGTCTCCTCTTCACTAATCAGCTGGTGTGTGGTGTGCGGTCTGGTGCAATATGGCTGCCGTTGCGTCATCCAGGTGGATGCTGCACACTGGTGGTGGATGAGGAGATTCCCCCCGATGTGTAAAGCGCTTTGAGTGTCAAGAAAAAGCACTATATTAATGTAAGGAATTATTATTATTATTATTTTTATAATAATTTAAAGTAATTCATTCATTCATTTTCTTTTCGGCTTAGTCCCTTTATTAATCTGGGGTCGCCACAGCGGAATGAACCGCCAATTTATCCAGCATATGTTTTACGCAGCGGATGCCCTTCCAGCTGCAACCCACTGGGAAACATCCATACACACACTCATTCACACATACACTACGGACAATTTATCCAACCCAATTCACCTATACCACATGTTTTTGGACTTGTGGGGGAAACCGGAGCACCCGGAGGAAACCCACGCGAACACGGGGAGAACATGCAAACTCCACACAGAAACGCCAACTGACCCAGCCGAGGCTCGAACCAGCGACCTTCTTGCTGTGAGGCGAACGTGCTACCCACTGCGCCACCGTGACGCCCAATTTAAAGTAATTATAATAATAAAACAAAAAACTTATATTTCAGTAAGTATGTGATTATTGGGTGGCACAGTAGGTAGCACTGTCGCCTCACAGCAAGAAGGTCACTGGTTCGAGCCTCGGCTGAATCAGTTGGCATTTCTGTGTGGAGTTTGGATGTTCTCCCC
>CAIGQV010018227.1:13438464-13457234 GCA_903798115.1 Danio jaintianensis
TGTATGGGTGTTTCCCAGTGCTGGGTTGCAGCTGGAAGGGTATCCGCTGCAAAAACATATGCTGGATAAGTTGGTGGTTCATTCCGCTGTGGCGACCCCAGATTAATAAAGGGGCTAAGCCGAAAAGAAAATGAATGAATGAATGTGATTTATTTTACACCTTTGAGAAGTTATAATAACAACATAAATTGACCACATACTTATAAACGTACATAAAAAAATCCCTTCTTTGACATTTAATCTTTTAAAAATTTTAATCATTAAAAAAAAAAATATATATATATATATTTAAATATATTATCATATCTTAATTTTTTTTTAAAAACAGCTTTATTATTTTGACACTTATCTTGTCTTTAAGAAATTAGATGTTATAATTATAAATAATAATATAATAAATTATATATATATAGTAATATATATTATAAAATAAATTATTTTTTAATTAAAACTATTATAATCATGCAAATCGCTGTCTATTTAAACAAAAATTATTAAATTATTGCTTATTTATTTATTAAAAACAAATAATGCAATGAATAGGTTTGTACAATATTAAAATGGATGGATTGCCTCTTCCCTCAGGCAATCCATCTCATAAACACTTGATGATAGTAATTATGAAACAAACATCACTACTTGCTATACACTTTTTATACACATAAACACCTACTTAACAACATATTTTACATGCTAATTTGCACATAACAGCTGCCATATAACGTTGTATATAGTAATATTCCTGTACATACACTTGTCAATTTGTATATTTGCATTCACTATTTACTTTTATTTTTAAAATATGTTTATTATCTGTTTTTGTCCTGTCTCTGTAATTCTGTTGCACTGTAGAAGCTGTCACGAAAACAAATTCCTCGTATGTGTGAACATACCTGGCAATAAAGCTCTTTCTGATTCTGAAAAGCATAAAAAATATATTAATAATTGCTAGCCAAGAGCATCAAAACACTGGAAACTGCCAGCTTTTCTCTTCAGCCTGTTTTGTGCAATAAAATGTTTTGGTTTGGGTCAGCACTCAATTGTGAATGGAAAGCAGGTCAAGAACCACTGCATTTAATTGCTTCTGAAATACAAACAAACAGAAACAACAGACACAACAGACCTTCAGTCGATCAAAAAAATAAAAATAAAATCCCAGCTCTGAAATATGACAAGAAGCACGAGTATTTTGTAGTAATCTTTATAAAGAACACTGATTGAGTCACCGAGAGACTTTATACACAAATGTCATTAGAGACACAGCACATCAGAACATATAGCAGGCACATTCTGAATCAGTCGTTTCAGTCAGGGGATTCACAGCTACAATTCTGCAACTCCATGCTGATAATTATTAATTTTTCCAGACAAAACATACCCCCGCACACACACACGCGCACGCACACACACACACACACACACACACACACACACACACACACACACACGTAAAGTCAATGCAAGACACGACGACAGCAACGAACCCCAAGCATGAAAATACTTACATGCTCATCTACATTTACAACAGTTAACAATACTTCAAGAACACCTCTATTATACATTATTGTGGAAGTCTTAAGATGACAATGTTTTTTTTATGTACATCTACTTACAGCTGGAGATCGTCGAGGGATTTCCGTCAGATATTTACATTGGCAGCCACGTTCTCTGCCCACAAATGTTGCTGATAACAAGAGCGGTATCTGTACAAGTAAGAGGCATCGCTTCAATGCTCGAAAATACAAATCTAGGAAGCATATTTAGTCACATCTATAATCAGTGTTGACAATGTTTGAGTTGTTTGAACTCTTGTATACCTCTAACCTAAAATGTGTCGTACCAAAAAATAAAAAGAAAAAAGAAAAAAAGTGACCTGCTTTCAGTAACGATCATAATAATGTCGCTTTTTGGGTCATGGCATTTGCTGCTGTATTTCATCATTCTGCTTTAAACTGAGTTAAAGGGTTAGTTCGCCACAAGATTAAAATTCTGTCATCTTCACTCACCCTCGTGTCGCTCCAGACTCAAAAGAAAAGTGCTGATATTTCTAATGAAATCGGAGAGATTTCTGTCTGTTCTTCAAACACTCTGAAGCTTCAAACATATTTTTTTAAGGGATAGTTCAACCAAAAATGAAAATGATGTTTCTTTCTTCTGTTGAGCACAAAACAAGATATTTTGAAGAATGTTGAAAAAAAGCACTCATTGACATACATAGTAGGAACCAAAAAATACTATGGAATATGGAATTATATGGAAGTCAATGGCTGTTTTTTTTTCCAAAATTCTTCGGTATATGCTTCCTTTTGTGTTCAGCAGAAGAAAGAAACTCAAACAGGTTTGGAACAAGTAGAGGGTGAGTAAATTAATTTTAATTGTGGGGTGAATTATCCCTTTAAATGTTAATTAAAGAACTATTAATAATAGATAAGTTTTCCTTTAACCAGTATTTTGATATTAAAATGTATTTATTGTCCTTTTTTCGGTAAGTCATTCCAAAAATCATGACAACAGATAGACATATGCGTGTTATCCAAGCATTAATGGTAAAGAAAGGCCTTCATACTTGGGAGAATCCAAATATGAGAAACATCTGCGATTTCACAGAGGAACTATGGATTCAATTTCAAGATCAACCTTTTTTGTGTTGTTGAGCAAATCGTACCAAAATGTACTTTTTTATTTTATTTTATTTTTTACAAATTTAGCCACTTAATCCCAAAAAATATGAATTGTCATCAGAGTTTTGGGAGGACCTTCATAACATTGCAGCCTCTGATTATAAAAAAAACATGAAAATTTAAATTAAACTAAGGTCACATTTTATTGTTGTGTTAGCTAACACCTTATTCTTGCTGTATTGCAGATACAGATGCAATAGACATATGGTTATGGTTATATATTGCTACATGTATGGTTGGAGGTTTCGGAAGAACAAATAAATGGTTATACATGAATGTTATTGTGTTTCTTCATAAGTATTGGATTAAACGGCTTGTTTCATAGGGATTTATGTTTTGAGTTTTGGGTGAATCAACTCTCATATTTAATTGAAAAATATATATCTTCATTTATGTTCTGAAGATGAACAAACGTCTTATGGATTTGAAACGACAAAAGGGTGAGTTAATGACTGAATTTCCATTCTGAGGATGAACGAAGTCTTTAAGTTACTTTTTGCTACATCAAAATCTAGTCATTCCAATAGCAATCTGCACATTTCACACTAAGAAAAAATGTCAACACAGGCTTATTCTGATAACGTAGCCCTATATACGTTTCTGGAGATCACGAATTACATAGCCAGAGGTACGTATGGCTGCATTTCATCTTTAAAACGAACGCTATGGTGTGGTATGATGCTGTTCCTTTTTACGCTTACCAGCTGACCGCTTACCTCCATATGGACGGCTTTTCCGCTGTTACCAGTTTGTCTGGTAACTCGACACGTACGTCGACAGACTTGAGATGCAGAGCGGAGTTGGCCACGACAACGGGGCCTCTGGTGAATTCGCGAAAACAAAAACTGCAAAAAAAATGTATCTCCTGGGATGTATTTTGCTCTCTCCAGAAATGTATATAGGGTACGTTTTCAGAATGAGCCTGGGTTGGAAAATGTTTCGTCTGCAGAATTTGCAAAATGTTCAATGTGGTCACACAAAGTTGCCACTATTAAAAGCTTTTTGTAAGCAGTATCTAATACATCTCTAGACTAGTGAAGACTTTTTTGGCCCACAAAATTCCATTGAAGTTTCACTAATGCGTCCACACCTTTACTGGAATTGCACTATTCCAAGAAAAGCAACAAAACCCCAATCTGTCACAGGTGTTATTAAACTTTGAGTCAAAATCTAAAATGGCATTGTTTCCTTTATGGCTGTAACCTAAAGCACAGATCGAGTCTATTGAGAAGAGATCGTCCACAGTCCTAGATGGAGAACGATGAGTGCATTGCTACCGCCACTGAATGAACACATTTAGTCCTGAAGGAAGTGAATGTGTTGGGATCTCAGCATGCTTGATGAGGTCTGGAGGCAGTTTTAGACAATGGAGCCCTTCGAGGAGGACAGATGAATGGAGCGAATGCGTGTGGCCAGCGTCTTCTCCAGGTCATGCAACACGTCAGGACAGCAGTTCTCCACCGGGGTGTTATAGAGCAACTGTTTAAATGGCTCAAGCTCTATGAGAACCGCCATGTTCTTCAGGAAGTAGCCTTCAATGTACGCTGACAGTTCAGGTGCCTCCAGGAACTAAGGAACACAGCAAAAAAATAAATTTAGGGATTGTTTCACATGCAAGGAAATTTAGGATGGAAAATTGCCTATGATTGATCATGCGCTCAACAGAAAAGGCTCTAACGGTCAGCGCGGCTCTGGCGCTGTTCAGCAAACAGTGACACATACACTGATGTTAAACGGCCACATCGATCAGCTGATCCATTATAGACGGCGATGCAGTGGAGAAAACTATCACTGCAGACACGCTTGTGTCTGGATCCACAAGTAACGTTATTGTTGTAACAGCCGAGAGAGGAGATAAAACTTTACAGCTTTCATTTTCTCCTAGCTGGGTTCTGATGTACTTCACTGACAGTGAAAGACTGTCCAGCAAACTCACAAGCAGTGAATTGTGCAGTTATCTGCTTTTTAAGTAGTTGGAGCGTTTTAATTACTCGCGGTCTCCTCCCTCGCCATAGTAAGCTACCGCCATATAACGCATATGTGATAAATGACGTCAGCACATAATAATCGGTTATGATAATTACTGAACCGATACCGAATAGTTTGCGTCTGCATCGAAAAACAATTAATTTTGTCCCCCCTGGTTCACACCAAACTTGGAGCAGCACATCACAAATTTTCTGCTTGAGTTTAATATATTGAACTTGTGCAGAAGACACGATTGACGCAAATTCCACATGTTTGCAGCAAATGCTTCATGCATTCTCTGTCTTTCACACCCTCCAGTGAAAATTCGACTCTATTTGCATTTTCCATTGACTTTGTATGGAATTTTCTTGTGTGAATACTTGTGAACCCAACATAAGCGGTCATTGTACAATTAAAACGTAGGTTTAACCCAACCCTTTTCGAATTTGCCTTAGTATGCACAACAAAACAACAAAAGCTGCTTCTACAGAAGAAAACCAACGCCTACTTTTACATCACAGCCTCTTTAGCCCTGCCCACTGACATGTAGATGTAGAAATGGACGCTTTTCACAAGACTGTTATGACGCGTTTAACGGTCATTATAATGTTAATTCCTTGAAAGTTTTTAATATTCAAATTTTTTAAAAATCGTATGAACATTTATATGCATTTATAAATGTATTATATCATCTTTGCGTCAAATTAAAAAAACAATTACCGCTTATGCGAGGTGTTTCTAATGCAGCGTCTATGGGGCTGAGAGTAAATCTGACGTTATTCTCTCCTCTGGCTGCCGTCATCTGACCTCACACAATTTGTTTCCTTTTTCTGAAATTCTTGATAACACCATCATAGAGTTTTTCTTTTATTATTTCAGCAAATAGGATTGTAAAAAAAATATTTGTTGTACTCTCCGATTCACTGTGCTCTAAGTTTAATTTACATTATAAATCAAACAGTGCACCAGTTAACTGTCGGTGGATTTTTGAGTTACATGAAATTTGTAGCACTTGTTGAATCATGTCTATAGAGTCCCTTTCTACAAATGAACACACATCCATATCTTTAAAGACTGATCATGTGATCATTATACGTATGCCAGGCAGTTCATACACAGGCTTTTTTAAAGAGACCGAAAACAGTAGATGATGCACTGCTGACTATTATGGATCCGACAATAATGTGGCAAGATAAGTGAGTAAAATGTTTTTACCATATGACGCTATTTTCTTGATAGTAGTTTTACATTTTTAATCCAAATCATATATTGTTTTGATAGTAATGAACATCACACCAGCATCTGATTATTATTTTAATATGCAAAACTGTTAGCCAATCATAGACTCTGTTTTATTCCAATTCTTGAATGTGAGAAGCCTATTAAAAAAGAACACAGGAAGCCAAACAAAAACACAGGATAGAAAATAGCTTATTACTTCTAAATTATGATTTGCTAACACCATTAGAATACTAATAAAAATATTATCGTGACCTTTTAAAATCTTAGAACATGTAAGATTGTAACAGATAGATTGCTATTACTTTAGCATGGTTATAGATCTCCACACAAGTTTCGGTGTTGATGTTCTTGGCGCAGATGATCTCACAGTGTCTCTGTAATGCCTCCAGCTGGAAGAACTTAGATGCAGAGAGGAGCTGGAAGATGGAGAAGGAGAGAAACTGAGCCCAAAACAAATACACCTCAATATAAACCTACTGTAGCATACAGGAATCCCTGGTTATCAATAAAATGTCAATAACTTAAAAAAAGCAATATGTCAATAAATATTTACACTTAAATTGAATATAGGGATGGATAAAACTTATAAAAGGTTACGGTAAATAGTTTTTTATTGTGCATTTAAAAAAAAAAACATTCACAATAATTAAATAGATTAATAAATATATACATATATTTATTAGAACAAAAAAATAATTTGCACATGCTGCTGCTATTTCATAAGCATTACTATGGATTTTATTGCTTTACATTGTATAATAACTTTAAATATAAATATAGATTGTATAACAAATGGACTGAAACAGCATTATTAGTACTTACATCCATAACCTCAGTGTTTCTGATGTGGAGAGCATCTGTTCCACCACAGTACAGATACTGCATCACCAGCTAGAAGAGAAAGCAAAATATTACTTTTATGCATTAATCAGATACACTTGTATATTCTCGGAGCATTATACTGTACCTGAAATACATTGTATTTGACATGGCTGATTTCAATACAGGTGTTTTCAGCAGCTGGTCTGTTTGCTAGAAGTAGTTTAAACCTTGGGTATAAAAGAGAGAAGATGGAACAATACACATAAAAAGAAACTGTGAATTAAAATACAATTGTGGTCAAAATGATTGGCACCCTTGGTGAATATGAGAAAAGACAGCTTTATCCTCAAAATCTAACCTTTTGTCGAAACAAAACTATTGAAAATAGGTAAAATTCATTCATTCTTTTTCAAATATTTCCCAAATGATGTTTAACAGAGCAAGACATTTTTCACAGTATTTCCTATAATATTTTTAAATAAGAAAGTCTTATTTAATTTATTTCGGCTAGAATAAAAGCAGTTTTTAATTTTTGTAAACATTTTAAGGTCAATATTATTTGGCCCCTTAACCAATATTTTTTTTGATTGTCTACAGAACAAACCACTGTTATACAATGATCTGCCTAATTACCTTTGCCTAGTTAACATAGTTAAGCCTTTAAATGTCACTTTAAGCTAAATACAAGTATCTTGAAAAATATCTAGTAAAATATTATGTACTGTCATCATGGCAAAGATAAAATAAATCAGTTATTAGAAATTAGTTATTTAAACTATTATGTTTAGGAATGTGTTGAAAATCTTCTTTCTGTTAAACAGAAATTGGGAATAAAAATATGCAGGGGGCTAATGATTCTGATTTCAACCTTATGCATTTGTTCATATTTACTAAGGGTGCCAATAAATTTAACCATGACTTTAGGTTTTTCCTGGGCCTCATACTATTTAATTAGGCATTGTAACTGAAACACACCCTATGTCACGTCACGTAATGACAGTAATAATACAGTGTTTTCTTTCAGGTGGATGCAGTGACGTATCTGACCTGTTGGAGGCGGTGAAGAGCAAAACTTTGTGAGCGTAGAATGGCTTTCCCTCCACCAGAAAGGTCACGTCTGACATCTCCTTGTTATTTAGAAAATGAGGATCTGACACACAAACACATCACAGACGCATTAGCCATCTCTGGAAATCACAGCTGTTGTCAATAGAGCTCTATAAAGGTTAATCCAAAAAGGACAATTCTGTTATATATTTCACTTTCTCATTATACGTTTCTCTTTGCGCTGTGAAACACAAAAGGAGAATGTTGTCAGGATTGTAGCCTTCTGGTTGTTCTATTCATTTGTAAAGAATGAGGAGCTTTCAAGGACGCAAAAACACCATGACTTGTAGTAGAACAGAAAAATAAAGAGAGCACTCAAGTAAATTTATTTACTAGATTTAGTAGATATTGGTTTCAGTAAAATTATTATATTTCTTTAATCCTATAAAGGCTTTATGACATGTCTTACAAACAAAAAGACAAAAATATAGCAATATACACTGTAAAAAATATCTGTACATTAACAATTTTCTGTATTTTGTGATTCGTGTTTTTGTTTTTTTTATTATTTATGCTTTTGAATTGCATTATGGGACCTTGATCTTTCTTCTAACAACTTTTAACCTTAAAAAGTTGGAAAAAGTGACTTTTATGAACATTTTTAATAATTAAAAAAATTTATATATATTGTCTGGGCTGGTGTATTTTATGCTGCAAAAACCTTGTAATAAGCTGCCAGTACATGTTCTGTTATTTTATAGATTCATTTATTTATATATTATTTCTTATACATTATATTATTTCAAACTATTAAAATGTCAATAAAAGTCACTTTTGTTAAACTGTAGAGTTGAATTTTCAACATCAAAAGTTGTCAGAGCAGAGATCAAGGTCCCATAATGCAATTCAGAACCATAAACAGACAGAAAACACAAAATACGGAAACTGTTAATTAACAGATATTTTTTACAGTGTAGAACATGTTTCTATAAATATATATATAATTAAATAGGTCATAAATAGGTCAGAATAACAAATGACTGAAAATAATTTTTTTCCATAAATCAAGTTTTTGCAAGTGTACTTTTCAGTACTTCAAAAAAAAATTTGAGCGTAAAAAAAAAGTTTTGAAAGTTTTGAAAATTTCCAGAAATGATGCCCCCCTCTCCCAATTGTACTCATAACATAACAACAAGAAATCTGAAAATTACAAAAAAATTTGGTTAATTATTACAATATAATTTAATAACATAATAATTAATTATTATGGAGTTAAAATGTTGGATGTTAAAAATGTAAATGTTAAAAAATGTATGATTTCACAATAATAATGTCACGAATAAACAAATAAACAAATAAACTCTTCATTTGCAGACGGTAATAAGCAGTGAAAATAAAAACTGCATTTAATTGTATCAGATTCTATAGAATTAGTTTCCTAGAAAAAAAAAACTAAAGATAAAAAGATTAAATAGTAAAGATATCTAAATAATAAAGATATCTAAAGTCATCCCATTTAGGTAAGTAAATAATAGCATAAATCTCTTAAAATATGTTTTTAATGGCAGAACCACACACGAAGGACATTTTCACTTGACATCAGAGAAAGAGAGAGAGAGAGAGAGAGAGAGAGAGAGAGAGAGAGCACATTTTAATTCAAGTCATTCAGTTTGTTCTGGTCATGAAAGCTGATCTCTATACAGTACATACCCAGTCTTGAGGTCTGTTTCCTCTTGATCTCGGTCAGTTTTGGAATGGGATACGGCCCGTAGCACTGAGTAAATATCACAGCCAGCTGCTGACTAATCACTTCATTCTGCAAAGCAGGAGAAAGAGTAACAGGTAAGACCACTGCCATCAAACCCCATTAATAAACAACACAGTCTGACCTGCCTTGTTACAGCGCCTTTAACCACAGTAGAGTTCTTTTTTGAGGTAAAAAAATAATATATATATATATATATATATATATATATATATACATGAACAGCAGTCTAAAATGACAGGTTTGTGCGAGAAGAATCAGTTCTTCTTTTTTGAGACTATACCTCAATTTATCATGCACGTATTTATGCATATTTACTAGAGCTTTTAAATATTCACAAACAACTATACATGCACACTCTACAGGATTTTGTGATAATATGTAAGCCAATGCCGCTGAATTCAAAGTAAAATGTATAGATTTTATACAGCAAACTGATTCTATACTTTCTAATATTTGATACATGAAGGAGTCTAAATGATCAAAATAAATTGATCTCCTGAATTGAAAAAAATCTCCTCTGCAAACTCTAAATCTAAAATAAATGTACAGAATGTGATGTATTTGTTTGTTCAGTCAGCATTATAAGCTAACACCGCATTGCATTGTGTTTTGCACATGATTACAATTACAGAGCTTTTATCATAAAACTAAGCATTTACTGTACAAGTGAAGGGTGAGTAAATGATGACTATGGTGAACTATTCCTTTAAGTTTATTTCTTTTTTATTTCTGACAGCTCTTGTCAGCTTTTGTTATTGGTTCTTGAGGCCAAAAAAAGGGTCCCACTTTATATTAAGTGGTCTTATGTACTTGCAATACTAAATTAAAGATTGAAAATTAATTACAGATGTAATGAAAGTACAATGTAAAAACATGTATTTACACAATAATTACATTGTAAAAAATGATTAACATCAGTATAAGTGCATAATAGTTAAGGCCACCTAATATAAAGTGGGACCAAAAAAGATACAAAAATGGCACAACAAACAAACGATGTATGTGCATATTTTCGCAACAAAGTAACTCAATTTCTGCAAATTTTGAGAAAAGCAGCAACACAAAACGTATTTCAGTTTTAGGCCACAAAAATCCTGTAGGGACTGTACAGGAAAGGTAACCTCCATAAAAGGACCATTTCGATTTCCTACTACTTTTCCTACTGTACTACTATCACATATGTGAGCTTGCATAGCAAAATCACAGGGACTACTCTTGAGAAGCACCAATGCAGAGAGTTTAAGGATCAGTGCTTTACTCCAGAGTTGAGAAGAGTACGTTAAGTGCAGGAAGATGCTTAAATCCCTGTCGGATCTCTCTCTCTCTCTCTGCAGTCTGAACCATCAGCTTCTTTCAGAGGTTCCTCATCAAGCTGACATTTCCCTCACCCCGTCCTGACTCTGCCTCCACAAATCACCTGCTGTCAGCACAGCGCCGCTATTTCCTCATTCTCTGGCTCTCTCTCTCTCTTTGTACTAACAAGCAGACACACATTATTTGTGAAGGTTGAGCAGAGAGCGGAAACTGTCAGTCTTCCCTGTAGTGCTCAGAGTGAGATTTCCTCATGCATCAGCCTTGACAAACACCTCTCTCTCACACACACACACACATACACACATCTATGGGTGGAGTCCACATTTATCCTTCCTTCCTGGAGCATCTGATCTAAAGAAGAGGAAGCTGATGTGGTTGTGATGATCAGCATCTGATGATGCTTTCTGGCACACTGGCTTTTAAAGAGAAGCTATTATGTAAGGCTGGGGGTGATGTTGACAGAACGGGCAATTCAGAATATGTGTGTCTGCACAAAAAATAAATAAATAAATAAATAAATAACATTTCTAAATAATATATGTTCTGTATATATTAAGGAATTAATGTCCTGACAATTACCTAACATACATGATCATTTTAATTACTTTTTAATTTTATACTTTAAATAATTTTGTTAAATAATTAAAAAATATATGATCTTCATCTATTTAGCTTTACTAAGCTAATTACATAAAATCTGTATTATAGAAATTATTACAAAAATCTATTTAGCTTTCTTTTTTCAGTTTTAGTAGTTTTAGTCCTTTAATTGATGGTTATTTTATCTTAAAATCCAAGTAAATTATTAAATTTGATTATTATCAAGTAAAAATATGAGATGTTCCCTCATAAGACAGTGTAATATAAAAATAGATATAAAATATATAAATATCTAACATTTATTTGAAATAGGGCGGCGCAGTGGGTATCGCTGTCGCCTCACAGCAAGAAGGTCGCTGGTTCGAGCCTCGGCTGGGTCAGTTGGCATTTCTGTGTGGAGTTTGCATGTTCTCCCCTCCGGGTGCTTCGGTTTCCCCCACAAGTCCAAAGATATGCGCTATAGGTGAATTGGGTAAGCTAAATTGTCCGTAGTTTATGTGTGTGAATGGGAGTGTATAGGTGTTTCCCAGTGATGGGTTGCAGCTGAAAGGGCATCCGCTGCGTAAAACATAGGCTGGATAAGTTGGCGATTCATTCCGCTGTGGCGACCCCAGATTAATAAAGGGACTAAGCCGAAAAGAAAATGAATGAATGAATTCATCTAAAATATATAAAATAATAAGTCATACTAAGTTTTAAGAGTTCACACTTAGATATTGCTTGACACTATAAGCAGGTTTGGCATCCTGTCCTGGGAGAGAACCCTGAGCTCGGAGACAATTGAGCCCAGGGCTCCTGCCTGGTCAATTAGCATGTAAGGGGGTCCGAGATCAGGTAGGTCTTGAGAGCTCCCCCTGGTAAAAGGAAGAAAAGGAGGAGATGGGGTGGAATGGGGGATTTTTTTCAAAACAAAGATAAGGCAGTAGGGTGAAATCGGTCTATTTATTGTAGGCTTGGATCAATCTGATTGAATTATTGCTGATTACGGATGAGAGACCAGCCGCGATCAATCATATCCCATGCTCCTCTCGAAATTAGTTTGTAAAACTTCACTTAAAAGAAGTTTGCATGTTTAAAAATGATACATGACAAACAGCTATAAGCAGCTTAAATAATAGTGGCAAAATATAAAGATATAAAATTAATAATCAATTAGTTTTTTGGGGCTTCAAAATGTATTTTTATTCAATGCTTATCCTTACAAACGGCCTCAAACCAAATAACACTTTGAAAAAATCATATAAATTTGTTGTGTTATGATTCAAGGAATAAAAAAACAAACCTAATATAGTAGGATATTTGAATAAAATGTAAAAAGTAAATTGTCTTTTGTATTGGTTATGGGGTTAATTATTTTTTTTTTACGGGGGGTGGTGAGGAATATTAGGTCCCATGCTGTCCCATGATGCTTTGTTTTGGTTTGTTTGCTTTTGTGATTTCCAGGTTGGTGATTGGTAGATGGGGTGTCCAACCTGAGGCTCATTATGTGGGTCCCATAAAGAGTGCAGCAATTTGGCATTATTGATCTGGAAAACTTGCTAGTCGGACTTGCTGCCTTGATTTTTTGTTCTTTTGATTTCAGTTTGGACCACTTTGGACAAACTTTGACTTTGTTTGCTTTAAATATATTTTGTTAGTTATGTTTTTTTACTAATAAATTACTTTTCCATGTTTTCTCTCACATGTTGTAATTTTGAGCCGGTTGTAACAACAAAAACTAAACTAAATAAAGTTTAAAAATAAAGTTAAAAAGCTAGATATGTGAGTGAAATAACCATGTTGCAGTCCAGTGTGACTGCATATGATGTCAAATGTGTAAATGTTGTGTTTGAGTTCACCTTGCTGGCACGCAGGATCTGGAACATGAGTGGGAGGCCGTGTGTGATGAGCTCCTCTGTATATTCCTCCTCTTCAATAGAGCTGAACTCCTTCAGCAGACCCTGGATCAGCGGCCGCCGGTGCTGAAGGAAACAGGTTCGCAGAGACTCCAGCCACGTGTGCAGCGTCCAGGGCACCCCTGACACACACACACACACACACACACACACACACACACACACACACACATAATTTTATGTGTAATAATAATTAATCATTATTAATTATAATAACATAATAATCATAATTTTAATTCCCCCAATTATTTGATCAGAAATACACCAAAACAATTAGTGAAATAAAATAAAACAAAAATACTGCTTTCTATTTCAGAGTCACAAGATCCATCAGGAATCATTCTAACATTCTCATTTAGCGCTCAAGAATAATAAATTAATATTATTATCATCATATGTTAAAATAGTGATCCATTTTTTAGATTTACTTATGAAGTTCGAAAGAATTACATATATTTGAAATGTAAATATTTTGTAACATAATGAAAGTCTTTAATGGTAAGTCTTTAATAAAAGTCTTTCATTTTGAATGGTACTAAATTTGTAAACTAAATTTGATAAAGGGGCGACACGGTGGCTCAGTGGTTAGCACTGTCGCCTCACAGCAAGAAGGTCGCTGGTTCGAGCCCCGGCTGGGTCAGTTGGCATTTCTGTGTGGAGTTTGCATGTTCTCCTCAGGTTCGCATGGGTTTCCTCCAGGTGCTCTGGTTTCCTCCACATTCCAAAGACATGTGGTATAGGTGGATTGAATAAACTAAATTGGCCGTAGTGTGTGTGTGTGTGTGTGTGTGTGTGTGTGTGTGTGTGTGTGTGTGTGTGAATGAGTGTGTATGGATGTTTCCCAGTACTGGGTTGCAGCTGGAAGGGCATCTGCTGTGTAAAACATGTGCTGGATAAGTTGGCAGTTCATTCCGCTGTGGCGACCCAAGATTAATAAAGGGACTAAGCCGTAGGAAAATTCAAAGAAAATAGAAATTCTAGTTTCCAGAAATTCTCTTTCATAAAGATGGCATTCCATTCTGGTGTTTGCATCAAATAAAATGTACACAAGTCATTTTCTATACATAAATAGCATAATTATGCAGATAAAGTGTCTACTTTAATGTTTTAAACAGCTTTTGTGAAAGTAAATGTCAAAGTATGAGTGAAATGTTATAGTGTCGTTCAGCACACCACATACATTTAGCAAAATACTAAATCTGATCTGTTCTTATTAAAATACATGCGATTATTCTAGATTTTATTATATCGTAAATGATTAAAAACCTCTTTGCTGAGTAATGAGCAAACTCCAGTGACTTGAAGAAGTGTGACAAAGTATAAAGATTAAAATGAATAATTACTGAGTATTTGGAGGCTGCGGTGTGATCAATAAACAGAGTCTTTTATTATTTATTCAAATGATTCTTGCTCTAAACATGCTTGACAAGATTTTTTGGTATATAAACTATTAGACTAAACAACTTTTTAAACATTCTTTCTTTAAATAATGACACAAAAAGTTTGATAGTCATTATATTTTTGGCCAAATAAAAAAATAAAACCCTACACATTCCACTGTCCAAAAAAAACTTACATTCAGCTGATGTCTGAAAACCATCATCATGCAAATTTCAACAAGCCACTTATTATACTAAGCAATAATTTAAACCAACATTACGTAACCGTGGATCCTACAGCAGGAACTGACCTAGACTTCTGATGTCCAGCGTGATGTCAACATATCCATGTTCAGAGCTGTGATACATGGCCTCCCTCAGAGCTTTAAGTTTGGCTTTCCCCGTGCGGGTCGCCTCCATCTTTAGGGAATTCCTCTCCTCCATGTCAGATCCCTCAGCCAGGATCTCTTGCAGAGATAAAACGTCTGCCTTCCCCTTTTCCGACTGCGACAGAAGCTTGCAGAACACGTTCCTGCAGCACGAGGATGAGGACGATGCGATTTTGCAGGTTTTATTAATAAATTACGAGCTGCTGTGAGTGTGTATTTGACTAATGCATCTTGTGTGTGTGTTACCTGTGTCCGTGCGCAGCAGCCAGGCTGTAGGAGTTCATGTCTCCGTGTGGTGCGGTAGAGATGCCGTTGCGGTACATGGTCCCGATCATGGGGTCTGCTCCTCTCTCCAAAAGCAGACTGACCAGCTCAAAGTTCCCTACAGCACACAAACTGCTGAGTCCTCTCTTGTGGCCTCTTGCTGGCATATAATTGAGTAATTGGAGACGGAAGTGGCAGTATCATCCAGTCTGCAGCATGAGCTTCCTTACCTGCGGCCGAAGCCAACTGCAAAGGCGTCTCAGTGTAGTTCTCCATGCCGTCCTGTAGAGAGCCCTCCATGTTAGCGCCGGCGTCCAGAAGCAGCTGAGATGAAGCCAAAAAAGAAAGAACTTCAGCTGCAGTGTGTAAAGATGATGAAAGCATTTTCTGTTCACACCAAGGATGATGACTATAACAATAAAAAAAATTAATACAGGGTGTTGAATGCTTGATTCTGATTGACCAATGAACATTCTAAGAAGATAAGATAAGATAGATAAGATGTAATGCTGTGTGTAAGATAAACACACAGCATTACAGTTCAGTTACAGAGTTCACTCACTTTCCTTCGGGTTAGTACTTTATTTATCAGGGGTCTCCGCCACAGCAGAATGAACTGCCATTTACTCTAACATATGTTTTATGCAGCGGATGCCGTAAAGCAGCACTGAGAGTACACTAACCCGTGAACCCCCAGAATCACCCATACACTTTCGCATTCACACACACTCATACACTATGGCCAATTTAGTTGATCCAATTCACCAATAAACCGCATGTCTTTGGACTGTGCGGGAAACCGGAGCACATGGAGGAAACCCACGTGAACACAGGCAGAACATGCATGTAGTGTAATGCATGAATTTGTGTTGTATGAATGAATTTGTTGTCACATGACAAGTTCAGTTGTGTTGCGTCACTACCATTTACAAATCCTTTCTTGTGGCCTCATGGGAAAGTAAAGTGGCCATCTAATGCACACTTTGAAAGTCTCAATGGATGTCGTAGGTCATCTGGTACTTTTCATCTACAGTTTTATGAATGCTATAAATTTGTACTTAGAAGTCGGCTTACATACTGTTTTTCGCCCGCCTTCTATTTAGTAAATCTGGGACACATCAAGCCAACATCAAAGAACTAGCAGTGATAAAAACTGACTGTGTTGTCAGCTGCATCTGGTTCTATCTGGACCAAAAAGCTGCATGTGAACACACCAAATGGACAACAGTCAACTGAAATGAGAATGTACGTTCTTCACCTGCCTGAAAGGATATATCTTTCCATACCTGCAGGTGGCAGTAGTCTGAACTGTGATTACACAAAGGGGAACTAGTGCTGCACAAATACAAATCATAAACAAAGCAGTGTTCATGTACCATTTACAGTACTTGTCGCTCACCACAGAGGGATTCATTCATATAAATATGTCTGATAATCCATATTGTTTGCAAATATTTGAGAAATGTTACAAAACGAAAGCCAGCTTCTTTATGTTACCTCTTGAATTGCGTTTGAGCATATTTGGATGAAGACAGAGTTAAAATCTTAACATTTTTAAATATGAATCTAATATATTGATAATGATCCAGAGAGATGACATAATAAGAATTTAATAATGTCATCAAATGATGACAAAATAAACATGTCATAAATGACATATGTATGCTTAATTTCACAATAAAAAATTGCTGGTTAATAACAGTTTCAATTTACTAGATGTTAAGCTGCTTTGAAATAAAAAGCGCTATAGAAATAAAGATAAATTGAATTGAATAACACAAAAAGTTTAATTACAATATTGTGCAATGGTGTGAGTGCCAATATAATTTTTACAGATATCATTCTTGGTGTGAGCAGGACATAACACAAAGCATTCGCTCAACCTATAGACAACGAGAGTGAAATAAGCAAACAATGAATCATAATGGTTTTACATGTCAATGATATTATGAGCAAGCACCAAAATTCATGCAGACAAGGTTTTCAGGAGAAAACTGATGTAAATGCTACAGGACTTTTATTGTGACTGTAAATCTGCTGAAAGCTCGGGTAGAGAGAGTCACTACCTGAACCACAGGGATGTGCTGGAGAAGTACGGCAAAGGTGAGCGGTGTGGCCTGCCGGGTCTCTGGGAAGACTGAGGGGAACTTTTGCACTGTGTTTGGCACCTACGGGAGGTACAGGGGACAGAGCAGGGCACAGATGAGAGAGATGGAGACCTTTAAAAACTGTCCTGGGAACAGCACAGAGACGCTGCGCTCAGCTGAAAATATGGAGATTGGAGAGGAGATTTGACCTGTTTGCCTCTTTATAGAAGCGCCATATACAGTTGAAAAAATAATTAGCCCCCTGTATATTTTTTCCCCGATTTCTGTTTAACGAAGATTTTTTCAACATATTTCCAAACATAATAGTTTTAATAACTAATTTATAATAATTGATTTATTTTACCTTTGTCATGATGACAGTACATAATATTTTACTAGATATTTTTCAAGATAGTATTCAGCTTAAAGTGACATTTAAAGGCTTAACTAGGTTAAATAGGTTAATTAGTCAATTTATTGTATAACAGTGGTTTGTTCTGTAGACAATCGAAACAAATATATATACTGCTTAAGGGGGCTAATAATATTGACCTTCAATTTAAAAAAAAAAAAATGAAAAACTGCTTTTATTCTAGCCAAAATAAAACAAATAAGACTTTCTCCAGAAGAAAAAAATATTATAGGAAATACTGTGAAGAAATCCTTGCTCTGTTAAACAGCATTTAGGAAATATTTGAAAAAGAATTCACAGGAGGGCTAATAATTCAGACTTCAGCTGTATACTGTACACCAAAAATAAAGAGACCACTTGAAATTTCTCAGTTTATCTGGATTTATAAGGAATGGATTTGAGTAAAATGTTAATATTTTTTAATAATTCATTTTCAGAAAATTGGTCAGAATAACAAAATATTAAAAATAAGGATTAAGATAAAAATAAATAATATATAAATATATAAAATATATTAAAAAAAATAATTTCCTAACACTTCTGAAGTTAGAACATTGGTATTGTCTAAAAATGAATGTAAACATGTCTGAAACATTTTTTTATCAGAATGATTTTTGAAGAATCGTGTGATGCTGAAGACTGGAGTAATGTTGCTGATAATTCAGCTTTACATCACAGAAATAATAAAAAAAAGTTAAGTAAAAATCAAATAAATTAAGCTTTTGAAAACATTTGATAGCTAACTGTATATACAGTGTGGTTCAAATGTATTACCACTTTGTATATTCAATTTTATGCTCATTGAAACTAGGAAAGCATTAGTGAGCTAAACATGTTATAAAGTATCAGAACACATTGATATATATTTGATAAAAATCATTAACACTATTCTTTAATTATTC
>CAIGQV010018227.1:13457634-13472758 GCA_903798115.1 Danio jaintianensis
AATTATTCATTTTATTACAAGAACAAAACAAATGGAAATTTCTGTTCAACATAACACAAAATTATGCTGTTAATATCATTTGTTAATTAGCGGTTGACTTGATAAGACCACTGAACTGCCATCCTGTAATAAAATCAGTATTAAACTATTAAAAATAAAGCTACAAATTGTACCTCACCACATTAAAATGTCTTTTTATTGCCATTTCTACTTCTAAACTTTTCAAATCGAAGGTTAAATTCGAAACAGAATACATGATGTCTTATCTTCTAGCTTACATATATTGTGACAGAGAGTGAAAATAGAGTAATACTGTTTCTAAAGGTGTTTGCGAGTGCCAAAACAGCACCCGATTCATAGCAAACGTCAGTGAGCATCACATTTTTATGACACACGTCGCAAAACAACATTATTTCCCTGAAACTCTTGACTCGCGCTCACATCATCTCTGAGGCGTGTTTTATCAAGCTAGAAATAGCGACAAACAGTGAGCGTGTATTAGTGAGAAATCTGTCTGCACTAGATTCTAGGGCTGGGTTTTTGGCAGAGCAGAACCTAGTGACAGTGACTTCCAAAAAAACTCTACCAAGACAAATCCCTCATGGGCAGGCAAACGCAGTCTGAGTTTTCTCCTGTCGTACCACAACACAGGGAACACAAACACTACACACGAGACTCCATGGCGGGCAGGATGGGTGTACAGAATGTGTATGTAAGAACATGGCAGAGATGTTGGCACAAACCTCACTGTTGATGTCAGCTCCTGCGTCTAGCAGCATCTGAACCATGGCTTCATCACCGCGAACACATGCGTACATTAGAGGGGTCATGCCCTGTTAACACAAACAAGGCCAATCACCAATACAGCCACAAGCAGTAATTATGGGCCAAGCACAACATAGGCAGAGCCAGTATTGAAGGAAGGATCAGACAATAATAAGTAATTAAAGCAATAAGTAATTAATTACTTTTAATTATTTAATAATAAGTAATTAATTAATAATAATAATAAGTAAGTAATTAGACATTTTAAGATGAATTAGTCATAAAAATTATGTGTAAAATCACTACTTACATAAACAGTTACAGAAATAGCTTTGTCCCATCATCAATTGTCACTCTTAATAAATTGCAATATTTTAGGATTTATAAAGTACTTGATTATTTATTTATTTATTTATTTATTATTATAATTTATCTGAGTTTTTCTGTGCGAACCTGTGTGTCTGTGATGATGTGAGATGCAAAAAAATTTACAAATCTACCTACGAGTACTAATAAAATTCAACTGAACTGAACTAGCATCATGATTTAAGGGTGTGTCACTTTTTGACCAGTGACTTTTATGGTGGTTAGGTGAGAATGACATAAGGTTTGTTGTCAATATATGAAAGCTTTGTAGAGATGCAGCCTCAGATGCTGTTTGACATCATGCCATCCAATTTTCCCTCTAAGCTTCAGGCGTATGTGGCTGTGAATCTCTGAAGTTTATTGTTATAGTCAACACAAAAGAAATAAAACTTCTATGCATTAACACACCAGGTGGATAATAAAATGAGCAGTGTATTCATAAATCCATACAATGGACATTTCATCATGATGTGTATACAAACTGGAAGACAGAAGATAATAAGCGCTGAGAAGAAAGTTGGAGGAGCTACTTAATGTTTTTAGAGCTGGAATCAGTAAATGTGTCTGATGGCTGTGATAGAAAGACAATGTTGTGCACCAAATCCATCACTGTAGGATTGCTTTTTTGCTGTGAACCAAATATCATTCAAAATTTTTACTATAAAGTCAACCCAGGCTCATTCTAAAAAAAAACGTACCTCTATATACATTTCCGGAGAGCGCCAAATACATCCCAGGAGCAACGTTTTATTGCAGTTTTTGTTTTCGCAAATCCACCAGAGGCCGCTGTGTATGCTTTTTCAGATCTCAAATTTCTCTCGCGAATGCCATTCGCACCTGTTGTTCTCGCGTAAATCCACCAGAGGCCACTACCGACTGACTGACCGACTGACTGACCCACCCTCCTCCTTCCCTAAACCCAACCAATAGTGTTTTCAAAAGCACCAATTGACCCGCCCACCCACTTCCCTAAACCCAAACGAGAGTTTTAAAAAGCAATCCAGAAAAAGAAAAGCCCTCACCTGATTTTTACCACGTTTTCAGATTTTACCACATTCTTACCCTGTTATTTACTTGTTTATTTTATTTTTTGGCTTCTGTTTTTGTCTTACCTGCTTTCTGGAACCGTTCTTGGCCGGACTCGAACCCCGTCGTCATGGTCAACTCCTCTCTGCGTCTCAAGTCTGCCGACATACATGGCGAGCTAACTGGACAAACTGGTAACAGTGGGAAAGCCGTCCATACGGAGGTAAGCGGTCAGCTGGTAAACGCGAAAAGGAACGGCGTCATATCGCCCTGCAGCGTTCGTTTGCAGCCATACGTACTTCTGGCTACATAATAATTCGCAATCTCCAGAAATGTATATAGGGCTATGTTTTCAGAATGTTGCAGCAAGTAGTGCTGCCCTGAAACTAGGAATGGGTAATACAATTTATTGAATTTTTTTTGGAATATACCAATACTTTTTGTTACAATTTTAACAATACCAATACCAATATTGCTTATGTATTAAATGATGATGCCATTTTTCTTTTAATATATACATAAAATGTGCAAATTTGAACTTTCTTTTTTTGTTTTTTTAAACTGGCCAGTAAAAATAATATCTCAAAACAATTTACTTCACTTTGACTGTTCATAAAGAATTCCTAAGCTTTTTGGTTACATGAAAAACTAATTGGATGTTATTTTGAGTTACATTTTGTGACTAACATTTAAGACCTACTAGCAGCATTTGTCTACAGTGTTCCCATAATATATATCTTGCCATTTTTAAGTACATTTAGCGTAACTGTCTCTCTTGCCTTTGAAAACACAGCCAAAGCATTAAGTTATTTAAACAAAGATAGAAATGTTTAATATATCCTGATCTCTAGGTGACACCGTGCCATGTACTGTGAAGGCAACCTCATCATATCTACTTTTATATATATGCATCATACAGATTTCTTGCCCTTATTTGAGAAACTAAAAATGTTGGGACTGTCTTCTATCTGTGTGCCAAATTTGACAACTTTTTACCATATGGTTCTACGGGCTGCCATAGACATCAAGCGTGAAGGAAGGAGGAGGCGGAAAAAGAGAGCGACAGAGTAACCGAGTAACAAGAGAATAAACTTCCACATTATACAGCAATTTTTATTCAAATACATAGCTTTGTTTTATATGGATAAAACTGAAAGTGTCTTCTTGTGCTAATAGAAGCCAATCTCCTAGCTGGAAAACCTTAATGTTACTCCAATCAAGAGATGGAAAATCAGATAACAAGTGGATTAGCTAAGAAACAAAGGTAATTTCGAACGTTTCCAATCCCTGAGGTCAATAACGGAGCAAAGTAATCAGTAATGGAAAGAGCACTGGTGTGTTTCCTAAGAGCTGGCTCTGATTAATACAGTCAACCGGTAAACACTGTGAATCGTAAGGGAAACCTGCTGTGCAAATCTGTTTGGGTCCTTCTGGGCTTCCATTAAGGAAAAATTCAGCAATGTGTGCAAGCATTTACAGTCTGCTATCTATGTTTAGTTGATATGGTATATTTATTGTGGTATATAGTTTATTTTTGCACCTGGAGTTGCACCTGCATTTATATTAGTCTGGTAAGTCATGGACAAAATGCTTATGGGGTTTAAACCTTTAGGATACAAGCAATAATTAACCACAAAGTATTTCCAACTCCCAGGAGACAATTTGTTTTTGTTTTATGGGTGACAAAGTAAACCATTGTCTTTCTAACCTGTTCACTCATGCTGTTAATTCCTCCGGGTCCCAGTAAGTTAATGGCTTGGTTAACCAGGTCAGTCCGGCCGCAGTTGAGCATTCGGAAACCCAGATCCTGCAGGAACTTGGCCTCGGTGGAGGCAGCATCAAGCTTACGTGACACGCAGAAACAGTCATCCGTCCTTTGGCAAACACACATTCAAACATTTTAGTCCTCTGCAGTTATGTCCATTTTAGTTTCTTTTACCAGAGATTATGAAGGGCTGAATTTAGATGGGAAAAAAACTGATTATTACCATCTTCACTTAATATAAACCAGGTTGACTTTGTTTCTGTCAGGTGTCTACAAAATATATTTTTGACTGAGGTTTAGATGTTCTGTTTGAAATCATGGTTATGGTGATCCATGTTTGCTTTAGTTGGGCTTTTTGCTTTTGACATATAAATTTTTATTTTATTTCTTTGTGATTGCTATAACTCAAGTGTTCATAGTACATATTTGTGACAACATAAAAGAAGAGACAGACTAGAAACTAGAAAGTGTTTTAGATTCTTGCAACTAGTATAGATTACTACAATGGAATACTCCAGGATCCACTTATCATTGTTAAATATGTCATGGACAAAAAAATAATAATAATAAAATTAAACTATATGTACGTTTACATCATTTAGACATTAGACATCAACACTCAACATATGAATCTCAGCAATGGTGACAAACAATAAAATATTAAAATGAAAAACAACAAAAGCAAAAATGTAACAAAGCAAACAGTAAGACTCTTCAGCTGGGTAATTATTCATCCCACAGTGCATGCTGGAAGTTTGGTACTCTGCTGGAACCAGCCTGCATTGCAACACAAAATATTTGTGTGTCACCATTGTTGAGATACATGATAATTGATTTCATAATGTCTAAATGAAGTAGCTCAAATGTTTGTTTTAAAAATTATTAATAACTAATTATAATAATGCGGCTTGATATCAAACTGTAGAATCAGAGACATACTATAGTAAATTACACACCATCATTCATTCAAAAAATAAATATAATAGAGGATATCAGTAAACAAGTCTACTAAGTGATTAACACCTTGCCAGCAAATGCTAAACAAAAGAGCAGATTTTCTCTTGGCTTAACAATTAGTATAGTAAGAATTCAAGGATCAAGAGCTCAACTAAAACAAACACTGATCACAATAATGATGACAAAAGAAAAAACAAAAAAACAACTAATGCTAAGATCAAAAGGACAACTAATGCAGACACTGATCCCCATACATTAATACTGACTTCACATGTAATGTTTTCAGTTAGGGGCTTCTCACTAGCACCTTTGGTGCACTCCCGGGTTTGTTTGATTTCAGAGTTTGGTTAGTTTGGATAATGTGAATACTGTCTTCGGAACTCAGCTGTGAACTGTGCCCGAGTTCACCTGAATATGGTGGTCTGGGGTACCGTTTATGTGAACTCTGTTGTAGTTCATATATGATTCGAACACGATTGCACCAAATCATGAAAGTGATCCACTATTAATGCTACATGCATTACACATACGTCCTCATCTGTTAGAAATGCATCTACGAATGATAGTGAAATTTAGACAGAACTATTTATTAAGTTTTCAATATGGATATTTTTCTTACAAAAATCCATTGATTCGCTACTGGAGACCTTTATACTGAACTTATACTGAACTAATCCTTTAAGACAAACAAAACTTTGGACTGTTGAAGAGGAATAGCAGCCTGTTGCCATTACAAAGCTTGAGGGAGCCAGGAGATTTATATATTTTTTTATAATTATTTTTTCTGGGTTTCCTCCGGGTGCTCCGGTTTCCCCCACAAGTCCAAAAGACATGCGGTATAAGTGAATTGGGTAAGCTAAAGTTGTCCGTAGTGTGTGTGTGTGAATGAGTGTGTATGAATGTTTCCCAGTGATGGGTTGCAGCTGGAAGGGCATCCGCTGCGTAAAACATATGCTGGATAAGTTGGCGGTTCATCCCGCTGTGGCGACCCCGGATTAATAAAGGGACTAAGCCGAAAAGAAAATGAATGAATGAATTTTTTCTGGGTTTTCACCTTTAATGTACAGGACAGTGGAGATTACAGACAGGAAAGTGAGGGGAAGGATCAGCAAAGGACCTCAAGCCGGGAATCAAACTCAGGTCACTGTGAGCACCTCAGTGCTATATGTCGACACACTAACCACTAGGCTTAGTGAGACAGGAGATCTCACCGAGATTGGCACCGACAGGAGATTTTGTTTTAAAAATAAATCCACCCACATTGAACTGGCCCCTCTCCTGCAGATGGTGGATCCAAAGGTGGATGGTCCCATGTCGAACCTTTGGGCTGTGCCGAACCCAGAACCCAGATCGCCGTACCAGGCGACATCATGGTCATATTTTATATGACTAATAAGGTTTTTTTAACCACATTTAACCTGGCCTGTTAAATTAAGAGGTCCTGGGGAATACCCAGGACACCCTGAGAGACTATGTCTCTCTGCTTTCTTGGGAGAAGAGCTGGAGAAAGTGTCCATGGAGAGAAAAGTATGAGCGTGACCCCTGTGACTCAGTATTGGCACTTTGAAAATTAAACTACATTTTTAAAGTACAAAGTTCAAACTTAAGGTACTCAAGCAGCACTCAAGCTCTCATTACCTAGCAAAATCTGCCCCTGTGATGATGCAACCTCAGCGGTGTTCAGAATCAAAAACCACTGTGTGAACACAGTCCAGAAGGGGCAGAGGAGGGGGTCAGTCAAACCCGGGTAATGTGAAAGCACCCAAAAAACATCAACATCTAAATTTCAGTCAATCCCTAATTAAATAATTCTAGTAGACAACTGACACAAACAAAGTCAAATCGGTTTATTATAAGTGAAGTAAAATCTAAGTGAAACTTATGCCGATGATTTAATTGAGGTAAAACCATTGCTGATTTAATGTCAATGTTGATCTATTTTTCATTATTGAAATGACACTATATGATAAAAAAAAATCAATGTTAGGTATCTGCCATCAGGGACATTCCTATTTAAACATGAATCTTTCATCACAACGCTCCAGCAAACAACAATAAAAACTCAGTTATGGTCCAACAAACACTGGACTACCCTTGTTTTTGCTGTTCAGACTGTTATGAGCCATTTTCATTTCACTCACGATGGGCAGCAGTGTCTGGTGGCTGGATGGTAATTTAATGGCATTGCTCTTACTTGAGCTGGCGGGGTTCACAGTCCACTCCGGGCAGCAGGAGTCTGGCCGCCTGCCGAACATCATCACTATCCACTGAAAAGCTGCGGCGGTGCTCCGCGTGTGCCAAAGCCACTCTGATCCACTCCATCAGAGGAGGCAGCACCAGAAACGGCCTGCAGGGGGAGACAACAGGTGATTACTGCTCTTTAAAAATGTGCAGTATATTGTGTTTGCTTACGTTATTTCATGTTTTTAATTCAAATGTTAAGTTGGATTTAATTTTAGACAGTTTTTTGTACTAAATGCTTTTAAGTAGTTTTAATGTAATTTTACTCCAGTTATTAATTCTAGTTAGTAATTTAAGTTTGCACCTAAATCTCAAAGACAGAAAAAAGATTTAATCTCAGCTTTAATATAAAATATCAGAATATCAGATTTAATATCAGCTCAATTACCTGAAAAATCTTTTGATATACACATATTTACATTTTTATTTACATATATAAACACACATATCGTTATTGTATTATTGAATGTATATTGTCAGATTTGATTTTTGTTTAATTTTTAACAGTTGTATTTGTTTTTTTATTCACAAGAACTTTTAATTTGTTTTATTTCCATTTGAATATTAAGCTTTGTTGTACTCTCCCATTCACTGTGCTCTAAGTTTATCCAACCATGACGACTTCCGCTACTGAGAAACCCGGAAATGTGAAAAGGGTCCAACAAATTGGTCTTTACTTAAACCTCTGTGAAACAAAAGCAAGATTTAATCTCACACAAAGGAATTCATATCAGCTAATTAGTAAAAATCCTTTTCACAACGTTAGCTTTATTTACTTTATTAACCGTTAAGCAACATATTATAACCTGAGAATATTTAATTCAGAATTTATCATAGAAATCAACCAATAGATGCGTACATACTTTTAAACATTTACCTCTTTCTTTTAAATAGATGCTAACATAATTTCCCATTAGATACAAGAAGCTTTTCATCTACTCATACATTAATGATCAGACGAAGACTGATTCATCATAACATGCCATCATTTCATAGCCTTGCCTTTGCCTTGCAGTCTGTTTGTGCTGCATTTTACATTTATACTTTTCTGCTTTTCATCACATACACTGTCGAGCTGAATAAACTTCTACGTGGCTTAAAGGGATACTTTACTCAAAAATGAAAATTTACTCCCCATTTACTCACTCCCAGGTCATTTCAATCCTTTATGAGTTTCTTGTTTTTGTTGAACACAAAACAAGCTTTTTTTGTTGGAAATGTTGGAAACCGATAGTCAGATGGCTATACCAACATTTCCAACATTCTTCAAAATATCTGGTTAGAGAAACTCATAAAGATTTGTAATATGTGGAGGTTTATTTAATGATGAATAAAGTATCAATTTAAAGTCCTTCTGAAATCAAAAACTAATTTGTTATAATAATAATAATAATTCCTTACATTTATATAGCGCTTTTCTGGACACTCAAAGCGCTTTACACATTTTTGGGGGGAATCTCCTTATCCATCCACCACCAGTTTTGGGTGTTAGTATCAACATGCTAGTCTTAAGGTTATGTATAAGCTAGTGTACACCACAATTCATATTTTGAAGTCATCAGCAGGGCTGCATGATATTGGGAAAATCTGACATTGTAATATTTTGTATTTCTGCGATATATATTGCAATATATATACAATTTTACCAGATGACTTGAATAGCTCTAATTGGAATAACTTAATTTTATATTTATTGGGACAGATCTGTAGGGGAGTGAATGATGCATGAAATGTAATAAACAAATTGCAAGCATAGATAAATGCAGTAGAGCAAATATAAAAGTGAAACGGTGCTTTGTAACAGTGCTTTATGGTTTTCAGGGCAGTCAAATGGAAATAAATCGAAATTGAAAAATCAACAATAAAATAACACTGCAAAGACTTAACTGTTTAAATATAGTTCATTCATTCATTTTCCTTTGGCTTAGTCCTTTTATTCATCAGGGGTCGCCACAGCGGAATGAACTGCCAAGCTACTTATCAAGCATATGTTTTACACAGCGGATGCCCTTCCAGCTGCAACCCAGTACTGGGAAACATCCATACACACTCATTCACACACATACACTACAGCCAATTTAGTTTATTCAATTCACCAATAGCGCATGTCTTTGGACTGAGGGGGAAACCGGAGCACCCAGAGGAAACCCACGCGAACACGGGGAGAATATGCAAACTCCACACAAAAATGGCAACTGATCCAGCCGGGACTCGAATCAGTGACCTTCTTGCTGTGAGGCGACAGTGCTAACCACTGAGCCACGGTGTCGCTTAAATAGTTCAATGAAATAATTTTCTATTAAAGTTACAAATGGTATAATTTATTGTGCCTAAATGCTTTAAACTTTTTTAGGGCTTATAAACGTGCAAATGACAAACTTTTACTCCCTTATGGTTCAACTCCACAAATCTCATGTATTTTGAACTGTGGCTGTATAATCCCAATATAATATATACAATCCTAAACTACTGTACATAATCCCAACTCAACATTGCAGATCCTGCGATGTGACTATTGCACACATTGCAATATCGATATTGAAACGATATATTGTGCAGCCGATATAAGCATTCAAAACGTAGTTTCTCACTTCTGCCAATAAGAATCAACATTTTTTTATTTCATCACAGAACACTTCCAGCTTGAGCTTTTAATTACTGGCAAAAAAGTGTCTAATTCGTACAAATTCATACGATTTTGTTCATATGAAAAACATATGATTTTTACCTCTAAAACCAACTACAAATCGTACTAAAATGTTCAAATGAAAACGTACAAATTAGCCATTAAACCAAACATATTGCTGTTAGATTGTGTTGGCACTTCAGCTTCTCTTCAGCTCTTCTAAACCAATCAAAAGCTCTTCAATATCTATTTAAAGCTTCATACAAGATGTAACCGAAATCACATGTTAATTATTCACATGTAACGAAGTGTTCACACTGAGGGTTTGCCTAATCACTTGCAAATACAAGAAAATAAAAGGTAGCCGACATAGTGCTGATCTGAAGTCCTCCATATTTATCAGTCGTAAATGAGAGGAAAAAACAAAAAAAGCCTGGATGCTGAAACGCAATGTACTGAGGTGAAAACGCATACACATACAAATTCAGCAAACAAGCAACTATGAGATTCAAAATTAAGTCTGTCACACACAGTTATAATTTTCTGACGAATGGCACATAGTGCAGTATATAGGGTAGGGGATAAATGATTCAAATAGTGTGAGTATGCGTTCCACTAGGCTGAATAAATTCAGTTAATGACACACACACAGGCACGCACACACGCACGCACGCACACGCGCACACACGCACGCACACACACACACGCACGCACACACACACACACACACACACACACACACACACACACACACACACACACACACACACGTACAGTCTTTGTGAGGAGTTCCTATAGACATAATAATTTTTATACTATAGAAAACTGCATCTTTTATTTTATTTTATATATTTTATCCCCACTCCCTAAACCCAACCCTCGGAGAAAACAATCTGTATTTTTACATTCCCAAAATACATTATTCTGTGATTTTTAAGTCACTTTCCTCAAGGGGATAAAAAAAAAATTGCCCCCAATAAAATCTAAATTGACTGGTATTGCTAGTATATTTGTGGGGACATTTGGTCCACACAACATGAGGAATACAAGGTGCGCGCACACACACACACACGCACAATCAGCTCTAGCCCAGAGACATGACAGCACAGAGCGGATCATATGTATGAGTCGACACAGAGCACAAAACGTATCAAATACCATTAGAATTGGCAATTTTTTTTAAAGGGGAGGAGCTTCTAAATATGTCCTGGCGTGTCTTCATGATTCAATTGAAATTGCATCACACATTAAACAAAGCAGTGCATTTAAAGCCATTCCAGTGAAATATTTAAGATAAGTACCTTGAGCATCACTCAGAAAAAACCCCTAATAGAAACACTTGTAAGCTCCCTCACCTCTCGTTCTGCAGGGTAACTTTGGAGGGCTCCACGTTGGGGTTCTCCCACTCCATCTGAGGGCAGTGCATGAAGTAGCAGAGCGTGTACAAGGCCTCTGGCTCCCAGTGAACCAGGCTGCGCTTCTGGGGCAACGGCGTCCCGTTACTGTGGTTCTTGATGCTTAGAGGCTGGAGGTGATGCATGGCTCTGGACACTAAATCACCTGTCAGGGCACAAGAGACCTTTGGTTTGCTGAGAATGATGTAAATGGCGAAGGACAGTACTGTCGTCACATTGATGTTACGGCATAAAAAATTAGCCACTCCGTCAATCTTGGTCTGCCAGTCAGCGGTTTGTAGGCCCTCAGTGGCATGTTTGTCAGTAATGAAATTTCACAGGCAGGACATCAGACGGGATATTATCCAAAGCGGTTGTATAATAATGACACAAGCATACCTGACAGGAACAATTTTGGATTACTCCGTATGACCCCGGTAATGACTGGGTTTAATATAAGTAAAACCATAAAACTAAATAAGTAAATAGATAGTAAATAAATAACGAGTAAATAAATAAAAATAAATTAGTAAACATTAACTGAAGTAAAAATATATCAACTTTTTTCAGCTAGTTACCAATTAAATATTTCTCTTTTTTATTATTATTCTTTTTTATTGAACGTTTTAACCAATTAAATATTTAGCAAATTGATTTATTTCAAAATGTAAAAAAAAAATGTTAAATGGTCCCATGTTGAACATATGAAAATAAATAAATAAACTTCTAAAAATTAGAAAAACAATATATATATATATATATATATATATTTATTTATTTCTATATATATTGTTTTTCTAATTTTTCTAATATATATATATATATATATCTAACTCATGTTTAGGTAGTTGTTGATTAAATCAATTTTATACTATTAAATACTTAATTATATACTAAACTATAACACTAGTGATGAATGTGTATTTTCAAATGAATCTGTGCATAAATGTAATTTTGGAGTAATTAAATCATTCTAATATGGTGATGTGGTGTTTATAAGCTAAAATGTACCAAATCAGCATATTCATAAACACATGCACTCACACATTATATTAATATACATTTTTTTTGTAAACCACGGCACATACACACATATGTTCTATCATTGTGCACACGTCCACATGAGACGATTTGTATAGAGCAGACGATCTGATGGATGATGTTGAGCACCAAATCTGAAAAATGTCACAAGCCTCTTTCAAACAAGGTCAAACAAAGCTCTGCATTCATTACACAGCACATTAATCCCTCTCTCACGCACTCTAATGACTATTTCCTTTCATATGTGAAACTTTCAGGTCATCTACGGCCTCATTTAGTCCATGAGACCTCATGCTTCTGAATGCGCTGAACTGCACTGTTCAGCACAATCAATAACACACACTTCATCTATTGCTCTGCAGCGTACAGTAAATAACTGCAGTGCTCGCACATGTTTCAATCCACATCTCTTTTACTCCAGATGAATTAACAAGGCCGCCTGAGTGAGATGAGCATTCGCTTAGAGAAAGAAACGACTTGTTTAACTTTTGTGCTTCTGATTTCCTCTGCCAAAGCTAACTTTAAACTGAAACGTTCATTAATTTCTCAGCCTTGTGCTGTTTCAAACTTATATGACTTTATTTTGTGGAAAAACGAAACCACAAAATCTAAGCCTAAGCCAGATGCTAGCATGTTCAACATTTATCTAGTCTTAATTATCATACTGGTAGCATTAATTAGGCTAACACATTTCTAGCAGGTTTCTACCATAGTTAGCATAATGTTAACATTAATTAGTATGTTGCTAGCTTACATTAAGACTTATTGCCCATTTTTATCATGGTTAGGATAATGTTAACATGAATTGTTAATATATATTAATATGTTGCTATAGCGTGTTTTTTATCATGGTTAGGATAATGTTAACATAAATCAAAATGTTACAAGCATAAATAAGTACATTGCTAGCTAACATGAATTAGCACCTAGCATTAATAAGGCTAACAAATTTCTAGTATGTATCATGGTAAGATTATGTTAATATGAATTATCATGTTGCTAGCATGAATTAGTATATTTCTAGTATTTTTCAATCATAGAATAATGTTAACATAAATTGGCATGTTGTTAGAGTACATTAGCACATTTCTAGCATGTTTCTACCAGTGTTAGAATAATGTTAACATTAATTAGCATGTTGCTAGCTTATATTAGCACATTTATTGGACATTTTTATCATGTTAGGATAATGTTAACATGAATTAGCATGATGTTGCTAATATAAATGAGTACATTTTCTAGCATGTTTTTATCATCGCTAAGATAATGTTAACATGAATAAGCATCTTGCTAGTGAATTAACACATTTCTAGCATGTTTCTATCATGGCTACAATAATGCTAATGTTACTAGTATGAATAACATTTCTAGCATGTTTCTAACATAGTTAGGATAATGTTAACATTAATTAGCATGTTGCTAGCTTACATCAGCACTTATTGGACATTTTTATCATGGTTAGGATAATGTTAAAATAAATTTAAATGTTGCTAATATAAATAAGTACATTTCTATCATGTTTATATCATGGCTAGGACATATTAACATAAATTAGCATCTTGCTTTTATGAATTAACACATTTATACCATGTTTCTATCATGGCTACAATAATGCTAATGTTACTAGTAAGAATTACGTTTCTATCATATTGATGGAATTCATTTATTCATTTTCTTTTCGGCTTAGTCCCTTTATTAATCAGGGGTCGCCACAGCGGAATGAACTGCCAACTTATCCAGCATATGTTTTATGCAGCAGATGCCCTTCCAGCCGCAACCCAACACTGGGAAACACCCATACACTCTTGCATTCACACACATACACTACGGCCAATTTAGCTTATTCAATTCACCTGTACCGCATGTGTTTGGACTTGTGGGGGAAACCGGAGCACCTGGAGGAAACCCACGTGAACACGGGGAGAACATGCAAACTCCACACAGAAATGCCAACTCGAACCAGCGTCCTTCTTGTTGTGAGGCGATCGTGCTACCCACTGCGCCACCGTGATGCCCCTGATGGAATTCATGGATGGAATGATATTGAATATTTAATAAGACAGTATGGTTAGATGTATGAGTTTAAATATCTGCCACTATTTCCACTAAGTATAAACTGAATCTAAATGGATTTACTGCAGTATTTTTACCTACAGAATATACTGTAATTGCCACTTAGTGCAAACAGTCTCTAATTGCTCCTTGCACTTAGTGTAAACAGCTGCCGTGTCTTTTTTGCACTGTATGTTTTTTTTTTATACTTCTATTTATCAAAAACTGGGACTGTCCCTGGAAAACAAGGCCATTTCATTGCCCTACCAAGGAACGTCCCAGTTTTTTTTTTTTATCTGTTTAGTGGATGGAAGTAAGTATAGTCTGATGTTTTATTGTTTTATTATATGTCCAAAAGCAGCTGACCTATTATAGGCCTGGAACAACATGAGTGTGAGTAAATAATAACAGAACAAGCAAGAATGGAGCCATTGTAAAGAAGGCACACACTGATGAGTTTGAGCGGAAGCTTTGTGGACTATCTGTCAGCGGAGGGTAAAGATATGCACTGTAATTATAGGGAATAATTACAGGATTATGCAGAATACATTCTCCAGAGCTATACGGCACGTCCACATACAAAACAATAAAACGTATAAGAAGAATACACCTGACAGCACAGAAACACAGAGCGTTAGCAGTCAGAAGAGCAGAGGAGAGGAGCTGGAGGCCACACGAGGCCCTACTGTGACTGACACTCATCTCTTATTCATGATAGTGTGTGACATTTCCTCAAGTCAGAGGAACTGGCTGAGAGATATGCTCAAGATTAACCCGCTAAACAAACACAGCAACGGCAAAAGTCTTCATCCTTACAGTTTTTTAACCAACTGCATTTCAAATCATGGGTTTAACTTGTAGTTTGGGGAAATAACTGAAACAAATCTTTTC
>CAIGQV010018227.1:13472768-13488937 GCA_903798115.1 Danio jaintianensis
GGAAATAACTGAAACAAATCTTTTCCAATAATAAGGCTGTGCTACACATAATCCATATACACAATGAAAATATAATGAGTGACAGGAAAGTTTTGGCTTTGTGCTTTATTTTTATTTTTCATGAAAGTAACGTTATACTGTATTTTAACGTAACGTTACACTGCAAAAAAATTCTTGCTGTCTTAAATTTTTTAGTTGAATCAAATTAACTTTTCTAGTTATCTCAACTTACATTAATCAAACATCAATCAAAAGAAATATCAAGTTAAACTTTGTATAATGTACCAAAATTAGTTGAAACCTGATTAACTTATTAAAATGAGTTAAAGCAGCATAAAAATATTTGTTGTCTTGACTTTTTGTCGATATTTTTTTACAGTGTAGTATTGCAAGCATATCTGTGGCCATTTGAATTCAACATTACCTAAAGTACAGTGATATTTAACATGTCTATAATTGCTGACAATTTGTTAATTGTAATGAATTGTTTTTTATTATAGGATGGATGAACTGTGAGGAAATAATGACACCTCATTGTATTCAGTTTTTAAAATACTTCATTGATTGTTTAAATTGCAGTCACTCCAAGCGCCAATCACGTTTCGCAGTAATTCACTGCACATAGTTGAAAATAAATTGATAGTTGAAACAAAGTGAGAGAAAGAGTGAGCGAGAGTGAGAAAAGGAGCAAGAGAAAGAGACAGACCACAGAGTGGGTTGAACCACAGAAGGCATATGGTGAGGATGTTTTTTGGTATGTTTTTTTTCAGTTTTTTGGCTAAAATATCTTAATTTGTGTTCCAAAGATGAATGAAGGCTTCGGGGGTTTGGAACGACATGAGGGCGAGTAATTAATTTGTGAACTAACCCTTGAATCTAAGTTACACCCATACACAGTTTTTTCTCCTCAGTGTCAGTATATTGCGCATGTTCACGAAATGCCCCATACTGACACTGAGGAGAAAAAAACTGCTGAATAAAGTCCTTATTTTTGTTTTATGCGCACACAAAAGTAATCTTGTAGCTTGATAATATTGGAATTGAACCACTGAAGGCATATGGTGAGGATGTTTTTGGTATGTTTTTTCCATTTTTTTGGCTAAAATATCTTAATTTGTGTTCTGAAGATGAATGAAGGCGTCAGGGTTTTGGAAAGACATGAAAGCGAGTAATTAAAAACAGAATTAAATTTTTGTGTGAACTAACCCTTTAATCTAATCCATGAGGGTGAACCTCATTAACCAGTTTAGCTGATCATCTACTGGTACTGCTGACGTAAGTCATATTCGTCAGATTTTCTGTTTGCTCGAGTGTCTCAGGTTAAATATGATCCTCTCATCTGTAACAGCAGAGAAGGTGCCCTTCATCGGCAGACGTGGAGAGTGGAGGAAGCAGAATGGTGTTTTACTGTGAAAACTGAGCACAATCGATAGACTGTCCTCCCTGAACCACCACATAAATTACCAAAGAAAGGCTATGAAAGAGGCAGGTGCTTGACATGGCTTTACGTAAGAGAACTGATTTTTTTCTTCTTCTTTGAACAGTCAATATGGGATTAGCTGGATTAAGTGTTGTTGTTTTATTTAAAAAGCCTGGAAAATTGCACATCATGGGTGTAACATCAAAAGAGAAAGAACTAAATCAAAAGTAAAGAACACACACACAATCAATTAGGATTTGTTAGGTATTAAGCATTAATTATTACTTTTAGATCAGATTTCTTTACAAAAATCTAAATTAAATTACTATTACATATTAAATAATGTTTAAAAAATAGCCATATTTAATATCACTGTATTATAAAAAAAGAATTATATGGACTAAATATATAGTGGAATATATAATTTGTATATAATATAAAAAATGTATAACATATAAATTGTAATTCTTTTAAAAATATTTCCCAAGTACATTTAATGGAGAAAATGAAAAAAATATATTTTTCATTACTCATTTCTGACCTTTGCCAAGATGACAGTGCATAAATTGTTACTAATTATTTTGCAAGATACTAGTATTCAGCTTAAAGTGCAATTTAAAGGTTTAAAGATGAATTAGGTTAACTAGGCAAGTCATTGGATAACAGTGGTTTGATTGGTAGACAGTAATATTCACTTTAAAATTTGTTTTAAAGAATAAAATAATAAAAACTGCTTTTATTACCAAAGTAAAAGAAACAGTTCTTCGGATGGAAAAAATATGATAGGAAATACTGTGGAAAATTCCCTTGCTCTGTTAAACGTCACAAAAAAACAAATTAAATGTAAAATATTTTATTAAACTTGATTTTCCATAAAGTTAAAGTTACTGTCACAATTAAGCATTACTTATAAATGCAATGTAATGCAATGCAAAAAAGCAAACAAACAAACAAATACAAACATTCCTATAAACTGCAAGTGATTAGTTGACCTTACTCAAAAAAGTGAGTAAGCCTGTTGCACTAAATTATTACATAAACAAACCATGTGCATAATTATAAAAATTAAGTCAATGAGTTTACTCATTTTTTTAAAGTAAAGTAACTAATCGCTTTTTACAGTGTACTATAGTAAAGTACTTGACCTGATCTCCTGTGGTAAATTAGTTACTATGGGAAGACAACTAAAAAACTACACTTTAAATTTACTCAACTTAAAATTGTAAGACAACTTGCTGCAGAAATTTTTGAGTTAACTCAACTTAAAATGGAGTCAAGTGCAGTACTTGGAATAAAAGTTGAGTCAACTAAAAAAGCTGTGCAATTTTAAGTTGAGTGAACTTTTTTTCATTCATTCATTTTCCTTCGGCTTAGTCCCTTTATTCATCAGGGGTCGCCACAGCGGAATGAACCGCCAACTTATCCAGCATATGTTTTACACAACGGATGCCCTTCCAGCTGCAACCCAGTACTGGGAAACACCCATACACACTCATTCACACACATACACTACGGCCAATTTAGTTAATTACATTTACCTATAGTACATGCAAACTCCACACAGAAATGCCAACTGACCCAGCCAGGACTCGAACCAATGACCTTCTTGCTGTGAGGCAACAGTGCTAACTACTGAGCCACCGTGTCACCCTGAACTTTTTTTATAGTGTATAATTTAATCTGTATTTAAATGAAGGGATGGATGAACAATAATTCTTCAATATTCTTAAGGCAATCAGGACACTGTATGTTACTTTTCCCGCCCAGGTTTCTCCTATTGATTCTGGTAAAATAGCACTTGTTCTGGGTCTCATCACACTTCTGTAATGCATTTGGGTTTTTCCAGACAAGCCAAAGAAACATAAATCCCAGCAGCCACCAAAATTGCAGCAATTCATACAACAGAAAACTCAATTCTCCTGTAAGAAAAGTGTAGATCAACAATTAAGAGCCAGTAGATGGGCTCCAGTGGTGCTGCAGAGCAATGAAGCATTGAAAAGTAATGAGCGTTTGATGGAGCACCAGGGAATACATGCATTAGCAGAGCTTAGGGAGGAAACCGGGACTTTCAGGAAAACGAGGGGGGAAAAAATGTTATAAGCAGCATGGAAACACTCACTGATGGCAATGCAACCATAAAGATCTTTGACTTTGACAAAAAAACAAAACACAGAGTGTAGATCGCATTCAGAAACTTAAACGACTATTTATTCTGCTCAAGAGTCGATTCTGCTTTAGGGCTGTTTTTAGACTAATGCGAAAACAACTATCAGCGAATGTACATTTCTCAATTAGCTGTTAATGGCTAAGTAACTGCCACAGCCCGATGTAAAGCTCTTGCACACACACAGAAACGCTGAAAGCTGCGAATTTCTCTTATTTAGATCAAACAAACCATTACGAAAATAAATGTAGTATGCAGGAGAAAGGCCATAAAGTGCAATAGAGCTTCGTTCTCTAAAGTTTATGTGTGCCTTAGTTAATAAACTTAATTTGGCTTAATAGTACAGCTAAATTTAAATACCCACCTCTTATCTTTTTTTTATACAGCAAGTAATGATATGACACATTTTATATAATGTGTCATATAAGATCTTTATTTGCATGTAAATATATACATTAGGGATGCGCAATATGAAAAATTGTAACCGATAATACCAATACCTATATGAGTCATTGTATAAAATATGTCATATAAGGTCCTTATTTGTGTATAAATATATACATTAGCGATGCGCCATATAAAAGATTTTAACAGATAATTGATAATACCTATACCGATATGAGTCATTTTATATAATATGTCATATAAGATCCTTATTTGTATATAAATATATACATTAGGGATGCGCAATATGAAAAATTGTAACCGATGACCGATAATACAGATACCGGTATGAGTCATTTTATATAATATGTCATATAAGAGGGCGACGCGGTGGCGCAGTGGGTAGCACGTTCGCCTCACAGCAAGAAGGTCGCTGGTTCGAGCCTCGGCTGGTTCAGTTGGCGTTTCTGTGTGGAGTTTGCATGTTCTTCCTGTGTTCGCGTGGGTTTCCTCCGGGTGCTCCGGTTTCCCCCACAAGGCCAAAGACATGCGGTATAGGTGAATTGGGTAAGCTAAAATTGTCCGTAGTGTATGTGTGTGAATGAGTGTGTGTATGAATGTTTCCCAGTGATGGGTTGCAGCTGGAAGGGCATCCGCTGCATAAAACATATGCTGGATAAGTTGGCGGTTCATCCCGCTGTGGCGACCCCAGATTAATAAAAGGACTAAGCCGAAAAGAAAATGAATGAATGAATGAATGTCATATAAGATCTTTATTTGTATATAGATATATACATTAGGGATCCGCAATATGAAACATTGTAACCGATAACCGATAATACCAATACCGATACGAGAGCTTCTCGTGGCTGATCCCGATATAGATTTTCATAATTTTTATGTTAAATGTTCATATAATCTGCAGTTTGTTCACCCAATTTCTATTTTGCGCACAATTGTCAAAATTAAACATTAATGAAATTTCTGAAAAAACTAAATCTGAAATAAACTAAATACATTTATTTTGAATAATAATAATAATTATTATTATTATTATTAATGATTACATTTAATTATAGCATTATTAAAAAAAAAAAAAACAGATCACAAATGCGCATGAAAATGTGTTTTCCAGTCAAATCCTGAGAGCGAGTAATTAAGTAAAAGAATCACCTCAAGGAACAGATGAAATTGTAAGAGGCAAAGATCTTCTAATGCATTGCTCTTCTGACCCTATTGGATCTACAGGGAGAAATGAATGACACATAAAACCTATTTCTGTAATAGGAAGGTTTAATCTCCGGCAACTCTGATGTTAGAGCATTTTATGAGTGTAATTACATTAAAGTACAATTAACGTATGGAATAGTAGATTTCAGATTTTCCCCTCTGCACATATATTGCTGTCAGAGGATCATCACTAAAGGTCATATGTGCATCACACGTACTGTGATTATGAGTCTGAATCATTTATATTTCCATTTAATAACATACAGATTTGAATTCCATCATAAAATAATGTGGTTGAGTGTGACTGTGAAACTATCCACACTGCAATTTTATCAAATAAATACTGAGAGTGAAAAATGAAGAAATTAATATGCAAACTGTGGTATTGTTTTATTTTATTTTTAATTACAAATTTGTTTAATGTTCATTATTTTCAAAAAATTCAATGGTGCATCATTAATTATTTCTTGCATAGTCAAAAATGTGGGAATGAGGCATATGAAAACTAAAGTAAAAATATGTATATTCAGTTTTAAAAAAAATCCTGTTTACTTTCAGAATGCATCACAAAAAAAATTGCAATGCATTATTGTCTAATAATTCAACGGTTGATTATTACTATTCTTAATACATAAAAGTTAAAAACAGAGGGAATGTGGCATCTAAAAATAAATCACAAATACTAGTAAATAGCAAAAATTGTCAAGTAAATCCATTGAAATTAATACATTTAAAATGAATTTTGAGGTAGAAACAGCAGAATAGTATTTTTTAGACAATACAGAATAATTATTTTTTTTCCAAATATACAAAAACAATATTTTTTCCAAATAAATTCTAGTTTTTATAATCCAATTTTAACTGTGCATTTTGTAAAATCCACTAAAACAGTTTTCAAATTTATTATGTAATCTACGTTATGAAACATTCTCAGCTTCTTCTGAACACTTAGGCTCTTCTTCACAGTAAGTTCATCCTATTTTAAAGCTTTCTGCTCAGCAAAAAGCTGTTTTAAAAAAAATCAGCTTCACAAACACAAACTGACTTATATCATTATAAAAAGGAAAGCTGCATAATTAGATCTCCATTCTGCAAGTTCAGCCTTCTCCTAAAATAAACCATGGCCTTTGAGTGCGAGTGCGCTGTTGTGACTGTCCAAATGCAGAGAGACTCTCTATGTGACAGTTGTTGTTCCTGCCCTTGCTGTAGGCGCATGCTGAATGTGTAGAGCAGGGGACGACCAGTGTCCCTAGTAAGGGTTCAAACACCCTCAACTTCCCCTGCAGGGTCACTGGGGACATCCATGAGAAACAGAGACAGAGACACAGAAGAGGAGAGCTGAAAATAGACTAAGCATTTTGTGGAAATCTCCATGGATACTGTGTCTATAAAAGAAAGTACTAATGGAGATTTGATATTTAAGTTTTGAAGAGCGCAGGCATTTTTAAAGCAATACACAGGCATTTTGTGTATATCTGTTACTGTGGGCTTGCAACGGGACATATTCAACGTCAATGACACGTGTCATGAAAATCTGATTTTTATTGTTGTTGTTGTTGTTTAAGTGATATAATCAGGTAAAATCATCCACAAAACCAGAAAACAAGATTCAGTTCAGATTTTGCTTCTCTAGTAAGGTAGTAAGGGGACTGATTATATATTTGCACCCCTTAATCTGCACATTTCCACCCACAGCACCACTGCAGCAGTTCTCCATTTCTGTTTACTAACTGTAGCAGCCGGAGATTTACAATGTTGGCACCAAAAAACATGAGAAAAGAGTCTCCACAGATTCCACAGTTAATTGAAGGCGATTTACATGTGCATTTTGCCAGTAAAGCCAGCTCTGTAATTAGCTGTAAAAATATTTTACCAAATTGAGAAGAAATCACAGTAAGAAAAATCCCAGTAAGAGCAGAGTGATATGACACAATGTATAAATGTGCATTAAATGAGCAATATCACACTCGTAGCAGTGCGATATGGCTGTATATCGGCACTGCTGGGAGGCGTGCGTTGGCTCTAGGCCACAGGCTGAATGACTTAGTGTCCCACCACTGACAATATACAGCCATATCGCACTGCTACGAGTGTGATATTGCATTTATACAACAGTTCGATGGCATAATCGTGTGTGTATGAAAAAGAAAGTCAAACACGGAGAGTCTCAACAACCCTTTTGTATGAGGAACTACTTTCTTCCGCCATTCATTCACATCTACAGCTGACGTTCAGAAAAGCAGAAATCGTTGCTAATTCACAAACGTCACTTTAGAGCTAGTATTTGAATGACTCTCTATCGTAATGTCTAAAGTGATGACAAAACAGGTGATTTTGCTCACATCTTAAGACTATAAGGCTGAACGGCATGAAATCCCATCAGTCTACAGAGATTTCACAGTATTTCTCTGTCGCAATAGGGATATCAGAATAATTAACCCAGAGAAAGTGTAAGCAAAGCAAACGCGACCAGATTACTATGGTATAAATACAGCATTACAAAATACAAAACAGAGAGATCGACTGAGAATGCCACTTACCTGTTTAGTAATGATTTGATCAGCTGTAGTTTGACTAAAGACTCTGTCGCCATCTTGTGGCAATTTCTTTGCTCTGCAGGCTGATGGCCGCCGATGCGCTGAATCTCCGAAATTATAGTTATTTAAAACTAGGCACTATTCTTATAAATAAGCTGCATAGTTGCAATCTAAATAACTACATTCTCGCCTAAAAATGCCTCAAAAGTACATTATGTTGCCCAACAGCTGCGATATTTGTCAAACTGTAGTGAGTTTATTTCTCTGCTTGTCAAGTGGGCAAAGTAATACACAAGGGTGAAAAGGCTGTGTGAGTGCTTATTGCAGAATATCGAACGACAATCAGCCAATCAGTTTCTAGAACCAGACTGAACTGTTGTATAAACACTTATAAACAGCAGTTTTGGTGTGTTTGTTGCCTTATTACAAACATGTGGCAGATTTCACAATATACACGTTAAACTAACAAAAGATACAGTTTTGTTACTGTATGCCTCTTCGGGGTGGTGCTGAATACATTTATAATCCATATATCCCACATTTTGTGCTCTGACAAGCTGTGAACACTCTGTGGTCATGCATGGGTGCCTGTCTCACAAAACTTCTCCTTTTTAGTCTACCTGCATCTCCCGTTTTCAAAATAAGAGTCCTACATACATAGTATATTTAATACAAGCTTAGATACATATTATTGCAATCTCAATAGAAAGCATTGTGGCCAATCAAAGGCTAACTGGGGCATGCATATTAATGATCCCATGCCTGTTTTTCTCTCACAGGATTTATAAGAGAATAAGGAAACGTGAAGCACCTCACAGTCAATCAGATGGACCTCTTCAGATGGGCAGTCAATCAGATCCACTTCCTCTAAAAACAGCAGCTCATTTGCATTTAAAGGGACACACAAAAGCAGAGAGTTTTTGCTCACACACAAGTAGGGGTAAATTTGACAAGCTAATAAATGATCTGTTGGGGGTATTTCAGACTATTTCTGAGGACACCAGAGATGTATATTGTATCTTATCAAAATGGGCATAATTCTATACATTCTCTTTAAAAGAAAAGACAGCAATAGGTTGTGCATATGCATATCTGCTGGTTTGGGACATGTTTTCCATTTACTTCTCAGATATTAATCAGGACCATGCTTGTTTTTCACATTTGATGTGAGTTTTTATGTTTGTTTTTGCCGAGTTCTTATAAGACAGGCATTGGGACTATGAAGCTTTCTATTTCAAGGTCTGTACTGCTGCACATATAGTATTGCATTTAAAATCAATGTTCTCCAGAATAGAACAAGCTCTCTGTTGTAAAATATACTGAATTACATAACCAATCTTCTAAGTAACAGAAATTTACATCTAATTAGATTTGCTTTTCTTGAAGGAAGTGCTTGCAAGGCAGCAAAAGTATAGTGGTAAAGTTTCAAGCAAAGACTACATTTTTGGCTCATGCAAAAATGAAATTCCGCCATTGCCATAAAACCTAGCATCTTGTTTTCAATCAGCTGCGCATCATGGTGACTATAACTAGCTAAATGTATGCAAGAAAGAAGAAACATTACAATTCTGTATTCAAATATATGTAAGAATGATGAGAATTCAAAATTCACTAAAGCAAATAAATGATAGAAAAACATCAAAGGTAATGTGGACACTATCAAAAAAAACTTTAGTATTTAAATTTGATCTTTTTTAAAAAGTATTTTACTATTATCTATTACATATAATATAAAGATGTCCCGTTTGGTGCCCTTTTTAAATTCAATTCAAGGTTATTTTATTTACATAGAACTATAATAATGCTTCAGATTCCTTCCAATCAGATACCAGATGGCAGAACATATACAGTATATTTATGTAAGAAAAATGAACAATGTATACTGATTGAAATATATAAAAGAATGAGTGATAATACAATTTTTTATAATATTTTAAAAGATTAAAACGTATTGCTGAAAATTGGGCAAAGCCTAATTGTTTTAAAGATAGTGGAAAGTAATTATATCCTTGTTCTAAATATGCTGACAACAGTTTGTTTTTGATAAATAAATACTGTTCAGTGTTTCAGTGGGCGTCTTTTGCAAATCATGGTAAAAGATTATGATGGTCATTATCTTTGCTACACTATAAAGCACACACAAAATGCTGTTAAAATTATGGTAAAAGCTGTATCACATGCACACATGCTCAAATACCAATTAAAATACTATAAATTGAGCAATTTATAGCTCTGTGTTTGAGTATAACACCATTTCTGGTCTAGTATTGCCTTTTGTTTTACATTATACAGTATTGTATAACTAGATTCAAATGCACACTGAATAATTCTGGATGTCATCTACCTAATTGCTCTGTTTAACAACTGTGTTACTGATAACAGGAACCTTTTTAAAAGCAGATATGTCTTCTAAAGCAGTGCATTAAATTCATGGGAAGATCAAATGCATTGTATGGCACTTGCATGAGAGTGGATTGTGCTGTATGGGATGTTAAGAGCTTGTTTGAGGTGTGTGAGAGAGAGAAAGACCTGACTCTTGAGCAGATGGATTCCTACTAGTAAATATATACCGTTCCGGTGCGAAATGACTGCAACCTAGGGCAAATACTTCAAACGAAATGAATTTGCATCAAAATTTATATCTTTAAACACTCTGCACCGGGATGCAGATGTTTCCTGAGCACTGTGAAAATGTACTGTACATGCAAATCAAACAGAGCTGTAGATCATTGAAAAAACTCCTAATGCATGTGTGTGTTCAACAAATGGTGGCAGCTTCTGCTTTTTTTTAAGAAGAAACTTTATGATGCAGAAGAGCGTGAATTTAATTTGAAAAACAGAAGTCGGGGTTACTCACTGAGCTCTGCGATGCTCCCCACGCGTGTGGCCAGTAGGGATTGCTCAATAGTGCGCTGCTCGGACTGACTGTAGGCGTCTCCAGCTTTAATTGAGCACTGCTGGTTCCTGTGCAGGCTCAAACTGTCCGGCAAACTGAGGATTCCTGCACAGATGAATAAAAACAACATGAAAAATTGATGCACAGCTGGGAGAAAGGCAGCAGTTATAGCTAAACTTTTGCATTTATATTGTACCAACGCCAAGGTCACGGGTTCTGAGTGGATGCATTTGATAAAAGTCTCTGCCAAGTGGAACATAGTCTGACCCCTCTGGTTCTACCAACCTATGAACCTTCTTTCCAAAATGTGAGGTAGGAATACTTACTGTATAAGGACTCTATGGGCCATAACCACTAGAGTGAGTCGCTAGTCCCCCTCTTGAGGTCAAGGGAGTGAGTATTTTTTTTACGTGTGCAGCTTTTATCACACAGCCTTCTTCACACTCCCTTTACCTCACATCTGGTTAAAAGCACCACAAACTAGTAATGCTCATTTTGAAGTATTGCATGAGAAAGGAGTAATGAAAATCTCACATTTTTAATAACAATCCCATAATTTGCTAAAAACGTTCTTACGCATACTTGGTGGTTTTGGACTTGTGTGAAAAAGGGCAAATGTGAATAATGGGAGATGAAAACATGAACATTACACCCACGTGACTAATCATCAGTCTCCATTATGCTTGCCTTGTTTACTGTTGGTTACTATGTTACCAATGCTATAGTCAGCCACTCCAATGTTGCATTCACACGTGTCTGTGTTAACGCTTCACAGAGAGCGTGTCTGAAGCTTCGTGCTGACGATTTCAAGGTTTACCTTGATAAAAAAATTTGACTATTTTATTGATATTTTTAGGACAAGAAATATCTCTGACATTTATTTAAAAAGAACACATTTTAGAGCAGTAATCCATGATACTGTGAAACCGGGGTAAAATTATCCAAGGTTATCATACAGTCAGAATCTTATACCAGCTCAAGCCTAGAGACAACTGCCAATCACATACCACTATACACACACCATATTCACCAACCGGCTCTGCTATCTTGTTCCAGGCTTCAGTACGAGTCCTGGTATGTATATAAAGATTGATCATAAAGCACTGGGTGATTACCAATCTTGATATTAATCTTGTCATTTTGGTATTTTGCCAAGCGCTATTCTCTGGTGTTGCAAGAATGTGACTGGCTAGCATCTGCACTAGTATATTTGCATAAATTGATCTGATTGGCTGATGCTTGTGCTTGAAAAGTTAAAAGTTTTTCAAATTCTGCTGTAAGCAACGCGACTCAACAGACCCACAATTCAGTTCGGCAATACTTGATGTCACTCCATTCAAAGTAAATGAGAAGCATTAATGCCGATGCCCTGTGTGAATGAGGTGAAACAATGCACCTTTGTCGCATTTTGGGCATTTTTTTATTTTTTTAAAAACATTGAAAAGATTCACTTCACGTAAGGATGGTACCCTGGCTAATATATGCTCTCTAGTTGTTTTCCCACCGCTCAGAGTAGGATTCAAATCAGCATTTCCAGCATGGGTGATGAGCTCGCTATTAAGGACACTATAGACTGCTATTTCTTAGTAAATCCTGACAGTATTGTTTTTTTGGCCCTTGATAACTAAACTATATCAGTTCCTATTGACTTTTATTGTCTGAAGAGTGTTTAAAACCAGTAACCACTGACCTCCATAGTAGAAAAACAAGTACTATGGAGGTCAATGGTTACCAGTTTCTAGCTTTTTTTCCCAAAATATCTTCTTCTGTTTAACAGACTAAAGAAACTCAAACAGACTGGAATAGGTTTCAATTTGATTACATGCTGATTGATTACCAAAATTCTTCAAAATGTTTTCTGAACATGTTTTTTTCAATAGTATTTGGATGCAGACATAGATTTGCAAACTGCGATTGCATATCTCAGAGTTGCAATGTCAGACACAATGCACTCAATGGAACTAGTGACGTCACTGTGAGGGGTAGGGTTAGGGGTGGGGTTAGGTGTGGGCATTAAAAGCATTGGGTGCAGCTCACCTTGCAACTGCACCAAGTCTGCATCCAGAACCCTTTCCGTTTTTTGGGTGTACAAACAACCAACAGGTCTCCCTCATGAGCGGTAACAGGTGAGAAACTTGGCTGGCCCCTTGTTTTGCCTTCTTACAAGGTGAAAGCCAGGCGTATCACTTTTCTGGACAACCAGCAATTACTGTAACGAACTGCCGCCCTCTATTTGCAGAACACTGAATACATGCATATACTTAATGCTAGCGTTTAAACGATTACAAATGTCATGATTCTACCCTGTGCCAAGCTTCACCCAGCATTGTTGAAATCCGCATTAGATTGAAGGCTCACTTGTTCAGCCCTACTGCACCATCACAAAGCTTTTCATCCTGGATCACAGCCGATCCACTGAGGTGAGACTCAGTTAGCGTCTGAATCACAGTGCTTATTGTTTTTAACAGGATGGTTGGGCTCCTCGAAAATTGGATTCGCTCTCATCCTTGTGTTTCCATTACTTCCATTGTTGCCGAACACTCCTGGAGCCGACGACGTGTTAAATTATGATGTGGTGGAAACAAATGACTCTATTTGGTTGTCCACTGACAGACGGGCTTTCGCTCAAACCATCTCATTTACTCTAGTGAGGCAAATGTAATTTTAGGGGGGCTGCTTGAAAGCAAGAATGATGTAAATCCTTAATCAGTTTCACCCGTGGAGAGTTGACAGCTGTGTATGTTGCTTATCATAATGTAAATATATTGCTTGCACACTCATCATATGTCTTCTAAAGCATGTGATTATTACATAAAAAAACTGCAATGATTTAGATCATGCAGTCCATCTTACAGTAAGTGTGTTTTGCTTCAAGGAGGGATTAAAAAAAAAAAAGGAAACATCCTGATAGAATTTGAACGGGGTTGCCATGGAGACAAGGCAGGGGTGGAGTGATGGTTACTTGCCTGCGGCAGGGGATGAAGTTCAGGTGTTTAGAAATGCAAGACCACACCTCACTGTCCCAGACCTAGTACCCAGCTACTGTATTATTATATTATGAGGGACCTATGGTATTATTGCATTTTTTTTAAGTGTATGAACACAGATGTGTGTAAACACCCAGACTTTAATAAAAAAAAATAAACAATATTTATTTTTTTATCTCCATAAAGCAGGAGCTACATATTTCCCCTAATTGGGCTGGGAGCTGATTCCAAAATGAAGATGTTGAGAATCTAGAATGAATTCTAAAGTTTGGAATCGACTCCATTAAAGGGAATCGAGGAGTCTTTTTCAATCTCAAAAAAGAAAACAACTCTACATTTCTGAAACCAGATCGTTTTGCACCGTATGCACACAAAACATATATACTGACTCACAAATTATCATTTGTTGAAGGCTACAGGTCTTATAAACATGATTTAGCAGTGTATGTAGAAGACATATGCCTATATTCAATAATTCAATATATGGTGATAATGAACATGCACAATATTGATATCATGGCCACTTGACAAAATATTGTGAATACTTATTTATTATTTAAACTTCTAAAGTGGCTTTTAAGTATATTCAGATTGTTGTATTGCAGTGGTTGTTCATCACATCAAGTGTGGTTTATTTATAAACTAATTTCGAGAGGATCACGTGCTTATGATTGATCACGGTTTGTCCCACATCAGCTAACACACGATGCAACAATCAGATGAATCCTAACTCACTATAAATAACCAACGTTTTCTCACCTTGAAGAATCCCCCCTTCCACCCCTACTCCTCCTCCCTTCTCCTAGATAGGGCAGCACGGCAGCCCAGTGGTTAGCACTGTTGCCTTGCAGTAAGAATGTCACTGGTTCAAGTCCTTATCAGACCAGATGACGTTTATGTGCGGAGTTTACATCTTCTCCCCATGCTCACGTGGGTTATCTCCGTGTTCCCCGGTTTCCTCCCACCGTCCAAAGACATGCGACATAAGTGAATTGACCAATCCAAATTGGCACCATAGATTAACTCTTGTTAATCTGTTATAGCAATTCCTACGCTTCAATAGCCATAACAACAAGGGGAGTTCTCGAGACCTACCTGAGCTCAAACTCCCCTCTCGCCCTTCAACGGGAGGGAGCCTCGGGCTCGAGGATCTTCTGAGCTCAAGGCTCTCTCCCGGGACAGCATGCCAAACAATTTATTATCAATCATTAGCTAAGTGTGAACTCTTGAAACATTAAAATTTAATTTGTTAATCTGGCCTACGACATTTAAAATTCTGTGACTATTATAGGACTTTTGTCCGTAAACTCTGTACTGTAAGGCTCCATTTGTTAACATTAGTTCATTTAACTAAAGTCAGTATAAAGACAACAACAAAAAGCATTTATTAATCTTAGGTGAAATATATACTGTAAGTAATACAATTCAGTTCTATTTTTTAATTAACTTTAACATATAACTATAATATGGCTAACATTTGTTTACTCTTAACATGTACATGTAATAAGCAAGACACTAAGCTTTTTTTTTTGCTACTTAGGTCAATATCGTGATAATACTGTATACAACATAAAAGCTTCAGTAATTAATCGCAACAAGAAAAGTTTATACCAACAGAAGCCTAATATGTAGAAAATGAATTATGTTGGCCATAACTGAAAATTAAGTTCTGAGCTTCATTATGAATGCATGTAAAGAAAACAGATGCATGACGTGAATGCCTGTATCTTATTTTCTTTTTGAATACAATGATACTTGTTCTCCTTTTATTTTTGACAAGTTGAATCAACTTAACTTCATAGCATCTACATAAATCTATCCACTAACTGTTCGGAAACATCCTGGTGCAGTTTAACCTCTTCCTCTCCATCATTGTCTGACTTTAGTTTGATCATGAAAAGCTTTAATCCAAAACTCATTTTGTTTGTTTTGTTGTTTTTGGAGTTTCAGAATAGCGTGAACTGTGAACTCCGCCCTCTTCTGGGAAGCAGTAGCTCATTTGCATTTAAAGGGGTAGACACAAAAACAGTGTGTTTTTGCTCACACTCAAAGAGAGGCAAATTTGACAAGCTATAGTAAAAGATCTTTGTGGTATTTTGAGCTGAAACTTCACAGGGGACACCAGAGATTAACATTACATCTTATGAGAGAAGGGGCATAATGAGTTAATACAAACTAATTCGCAGCCCAGCAGATGCTCATAATAACTCCTAATAAGATCTTGCCTGGTCTCAGCTCAATGAAGAATGACTGACAGGTGTATAAGATCCTAAAGCGGAGCACAATTCCCCCCTCGTTCGCTACAATCTCTGGAGTCCAGAGCTCTTATTAAAACTCTCAGCGGGTCTCCGTGACAGATGAGTGTGCCAGGCTCATGCACTGCCAGCCTGAAACACTTAAAGCAACGGGTGGTAAGACTGGCATCTCGCTCGCTTTCCTTTCAGCTCCGCTTCCTGAAACATCGGTCAGGGTAAACTCTTCAAATTACAGTAGACTATAAAGACTTCACATGCAGAGAAACACACACACACACACGCACACACACACACAC
>CAIGQV010018227.1:13489337-13537211 GCA_903798115.1 Danio jaintianensis
CACACACACACACACACACACACACACACACACACACACACGCATACCCGCACACACACACACACTTTCCTTTTGTTTTTTGTTCTGTGTGATTATGCTTTAAAAATAAATTTTATGGCAGGGTTTTTTTTACACTTGGCCTACATGAAAAGTTGAATTGTTTCTACAGTTTTGTTTCAGTGCATTAAATAACAAAATATGAGGATATTCAACATTTATTTTAAAGTGAAACATTCAGAAATATTTCTGCATTTATAAAAAAAAAAGAAAAGAAAAAACAATAATATGAAATATTATTACAATATAAAAATAACTTTGTATTAAGTTTGTATGATCAATTCTCAAATTATTCTTATTTTTTTAATCAATATTTTTTATTATTTTCACATCAATAATTTACAGAATCATTTTAGTATACATGTAAACATTCTTTCCCCAGCGGGAGGGGAACCACAATGCTATGTGGAAACTTCCACTATGGGGATTTCGTCAGAAAGCCAATCATTCTGAAGAGTAATTAAACGGGCCAATGAAATGCCAATGAGTTGGCGGTGTCAGCGTGCACAGCTGGCAGCAATCATAATCAGCTTGTGAATAAGAATGCCCGCTGTGCCACACAACCACACCTTTTCGCTTTCAGAAGCCTCATGTGCAGTCTGAAAGAGACGTTTTGCTGTCATCCTCCAACTTTGTTCGAGAGAGAGAGAGTGAGAGAAAGCTGCCGTCTTCTGATTTAAGCAAATTTCCTAAAAGAGCAACACGGTCGGGCAGCGCGTCTTTTTAAAGACGTCGCTCCGACCGTGTGTTTCTGGATGCGGTGGTTTCCTGTCCACGGATGATGGGCACGAGCACTGTATTGCATGTCTGGGGGACCAGCATGTTAATGCGGTGCTCGCGGGCAGCGCATGCCATCACTGCGATGGCATGTCTGTTGCGCAGCTAAGATCGCGGTTCGCTCTTGCAAAAGGGCGAACCACCCCTGTTGTCCCCCGCAAGTAGCGGTTGGCACTCGGGCAGATCTGAGGGTCACAGTGGGGATCAATCCGCCGCCCTCGGGCTTGCGGACCTCCCATTCCTCAGCGCGCTCCATCCAAGCTTCGAGTGAGAGAAGCGCACCATCCTTCGGGAGGGTCGCCCTCTCACTCGATGACACCGAGGACCAGATGTCCATCGCTGCATCGGAGGGTGGGCTGTCATTTTCCGATGACAATTCGGACCCGCTTCCTCCCTCAGGGGTGGTAAGCGAGGCTCCGGATATGGCATCTGATATGATGGCCGTGCTAACCCAGGCTGCTTCGGCGACGAGGCTGGAGATGGCTTGTCCCCCAGCTTCGCCGCCGGACCGATTAGACGGGTGTTACGTGGAGGATAAGAAGGGGAAACCCTCTAAGCCTCCCGTCCCCTTCTTCCCGGAGGTGCACAGTAAGTTCACGCAGCGCTGAGGGCACCTTTTTCTGCCCGGTCTGCGTGCGCTCCGCCCTCACCTTCCTCGATGACGGAGCAGCCAGGGGGTATGAGGCAAAACCCCAGGTCGAGTGTGCTAGCGCGGTCAATCTTGCCCGCGTGGTGCCCCTTCCTGGCGTGGTTAGCCTTGGCTCCCGTCCAAAGCGTGTAGGTTGTCTGTGTCCCTCAGGGCCAGAGCCTACACTGCTGCGGGCCAGGCTTCTTCCGTTTTGCTTGCTATGGCTAGTGCAAGCGCTGGCCCAGTGGCACGAGGAAGGTTCCGACCCAGGCTTAATGCACTACGCACTGCACCCGACTTTGCTCTAAAAACACCAGGTCGGCTGCGAGTGCCCTGGGAAGGACGATGACCACACTAGTGGTCCAGGAACGCCATCTCTGGCTAAACCTGGCAGATATGCGTGTCGTTGACAAAGTTCGCTTTCTTAACACACCCATATCCCAGGCTGGCCTGTTCGGCGACACCGGGGTGAGTTCACCCAGGAATTCACTTCGGTGAAAGAGTAGTCAAGTGCGATCGGCGGGCTCAAAAAACGCTCTCCCCGTCGATTCGTCCACTTTGGCTGCTTCTCGCCGAGGGCGCTCGTCTGTGGCTCCAAAATCTGCTCCGCCGCCCTGTCCGTTCAACTGGTTAAGCGGCAGCGTTGAGCACTTCACAGACGATCACCGCCCCCCGCCTCAGGGCGCCGCTAAGTCCAGTACGGACCGCGAAGCGTCCCTGAGACGGGCCACTCGGAGAAAAGGATGTTTGCTCTTTCCCTGGCGGAGGGCCAGGGACACCCATATCATTAACAAAAAGGCCGTATGGCTACTAAATTTTTTAAGAGCAATTTTTTCCTCTCTCCGGGTGTGATAGCCCGAACACTGCCAGTATGGGACGCTATGCCTTCCAGCTCGCAGGATCGGTGCTCTTCGCCACAGGCTCTGTGAGTGCCAGAGGACGGGCTCCTTTCTCTCGCACTCCTAGCCGCCCTGCGGGCTCTTGGGACGAAGTTAAGATTAAACCTCTTAACTTCCGCTCTTCCTTGGGACGCATGCCTCCCGGGGTGAGCTCTCCCATCCCGTGCTGCCCCACCGCTGGTGCGTCAGTGATTGCACCGATGATGTCACTCGCGTGGGCTCTGCCAGCCTGGTTAGCGCTGCCCAGCCCGTCGCGATGGCTCATTCGGACAATCAGACTCGGCTATGCGATTCAGTTCGCTAAACGGTCCCCCAAGTTCACGGGCGTGTATTACACCAGGTGTCAGCCCTGTGTCCGCCCCTCTCTTGTGCGAGGAGATTGCTGTCCTCCTGGCGAAGGATGCAATCAAGCTGGTCCCTCCAGCCGAGATGAGGTGTGGGCTTTTTAGTCTGTACTTCATCGTACCCTAAAAGAGCAGTGGGTTATGACCAATCCTAGTTCTAGGTATTTTGACCCGCTGCCTTACAAGCAGCCGCTCAGAATGCTCATGCAGAAGCACATCCCCCGGTGCGTCCGTCCTCAGGATTGGTCTGCAGCGATAGACCTGAAGGACACGTACATTCATTTCTCCATTTTCCCACGCCATCGGCTGCGGTTTGCGTGCGAGGGTCGAGCATGATAGTACAAAGTCCTACCTTTCTGGCTCTCCCTGTCTCCGCGGGTTTTCACGAAGCTCGCGGAGGATGCCCTAATGCCCCTTCGGCTCGCGGGCATCTGCATACTCCATTACCTCGATGACTGGCTTTTTAGCTCACTCGCGGGATCAATTGATTATGTACAGGGACTGGGTGCTCCGGCACCTCGACCTGTTGGGGTTTCGGGTCAACCGAGAAAGGAGTAGGCTCGCCCCCGTGCAGAGCATCTTTTTTCTCGGGTTGGAGCTGGACTTGATCACCATGATGACGCGCCTCCCTCGAGAGCGCGCTGGGCTGATGCTGACCTGTCTGAGAGCGTTCGACAGGAAAACTGTGGTCCCACTGATATCATTTCAGAGGCTCCTGGGGCATATGGCATCCGTGGCCGCTTCACGCCGCTCGGGCTGTTCCATATGAGACCGCTTCAGCATTGGCTTCCCGATCAGGTCCCTAGACGCGCATGGCACGCGGGCACGCACCGGGTGACTGTCACTCCGCTGTGTCGCCGTGCCCTCAGCCTCTGGACGGACCCTGCGTTTCTACATGCCTGTGTGCCTCTAGAACAAGTGTCCAGGCATGTCGTCGTTTCGACGGATGCTTCCAGTACGCGCTGGGGGGCCGTGTGTTGCGGGCATGCAGCTGCGGGTCCGTGGAAGGAACCCGGTTGCATTGGCATATTAATTGCCTGGAGCTGTTGGCAGTGTATCTCGCGCTGCACTGTTTTTACCGGTGCTAGAGGGGAAACACGTGCTGGTCAGGACGGACAGCACGGCGACGATGGCGTATATCAACCACACAGGGGGTATCCGCTCTCGCCGCATGTCTCAGCTCGCTCGCCGTCTGCTCCTCCGGAGTCTTTCGCGGCGGAATCGCAGCGTGCCATTTTTTTCCCCCTGCTCTCACGGCAGTTCACGCCCGGGAAAACTGAGACTCCACCCCCGGCTGTCCAGCTGTTATAGGTGCGCTCTGCGCGCTGGCTAACACAGCTGGCCCCTGGCCGTGCGTAAATACGCATTTCTCTCCAATGAGCCTACTCGCAGATACTGTGTTACGTCAGGGAGGACGAGGACCAGGTCTGTTATTGCGCCTCTGGCTCAATCTGATCTGTATTTCAGCTCTCTCCTCGTGACGGCCCCTCCCTGGCATATCCCTTTGAAGAAGCTCCTTCTTCTTTGGAACAGGCACCATCTGGCACCCGCGCCCAGATCTCTGGAATCACGTGTAAGGTCCATAGATGGAGCGTGGAGGACTTAGGTGACTTACCGGTTCGGTGGTTAACACCGTCACTCAGGCTAGAGCACCCTCTACGAGGCATGCCTACGCCCTGAAGTGGAGTCTATTCGCTGTGTGGTGTACTTCTCTCCGAGAAGGACCCCGGACATGCCAGATCAGTGTGATGCTTTCCTCCTTCAGCTGGCTGAGCTAAGGCTGTCCCCTTCGCACTGAGGGGTTGGCGTTACGATCATCCCCGCTCTGAGGACGCGGGGATGGCGGCGCGCTGGGAAAGCATCGCCTCATCATCCAGTTCCCAGAGGCGCGAGACGCTGGTTAATTAAATCAATCCTGTCCCCCTCTCATACCCACTTGGAGATCTCTCTTAGGAGAGGTCTGCTCGATCCACTCGACTCAGTATCTTTAAGTTTTCTGTCCAGGTAGACAGCTCTGCTGGTCGCGTTGGCATCGGTCAAGAGGGTCGGGTATCTGGAGGCATTTTCGGTCAGCGAAGTGTGCCAGCAATTCGGGCCGGCCCACTCTCACGTTTTCCTGAGACCCCGGCCCACCTAGGTGCCCGAGGTTCCTACAGCGCTTCTTTAGACTATGTAGTGAACCTGCAAGCGCTGCCCACGGAGGAGGCAGACCCAGCCCCTTTCTTTGCTGTGTCCTGTTCGCGCTCGGCGCTTGTGACCGCATTAGAGCTTACGACTCTAAGCAGCTCCTTTTCTGTTATGATCGGCAGACGGGAAGTGCCGTATCCATTCTGAGGTTGGCCCGCTGGATAGTGGATGCCATCTCCCTCGCTTTTCTATGCCAGGGTGAGCCGCGTACACCGGGAATGAGAGCGCACTCGATTAAGAGTATCGCCTTCTCTTGAGCGTAAGCACGCGGCGCCTCTCTAACAGACATCTGTAGAGCTGCGGGCTGGGCGACACCTAATACATTCGTAAAGATTCTATAATCTTTAAGTGGGCCGGAGCCTGGCAAACCTCTCACCAGCGACGTGGTAAGGTTCAATCACTGTGGCGTTTTCCATAGATTTCCCCATAGTGGAAGTTTCCACATAGCATTGTAGTTCCCCTCCCGCTGGGGAACGTAACGGTTACTAAAGTAACCCTCGTTCCCCGAGGGGGGGAACGGAAATGCTATGTTCCTTCGCCACAGGGATTGCGCCTTAGCTGACAGCTGTAGTTCGGCTTCTTCAGCTAGAAAAGGTGTGGTTGTGTGGCACAGCGGGCATTCTTATTCACAAGCTGATTATGATTGCTGCCAGCTGTGCACGCTGACACCGCCAACTCATTGGCATTTCATTGGCCCGTTTAATTACTCTTCAGAATGATTGGCTTTCTGACAAAATCCCCATAGTGGAAGTTTCCACATAGCATTTCCGTTCCCCCCCTCGGGGAACGAGGGTTACTTTAGTAACCGTTACGTTTCTAACCACCCTCCACCCCATTCCCACCCTCACAAGACAGAACACTTAAATGGACATAATTGTGAGACATCGAGCTGTGTAAAATAAGAGGAAATAAACAAGTAAACAAACAATGATGACAAATAAAAGATTAAAGCAATGAAGAGTCATACTTTTCCATCAGCATTTTCAGTCAATGTAACATCCAAGTTATTCATTTATTCTATAAATTTACCCCAAGTCTTTTCAAACATTGATGAGTTTTTTTTTTAAGATTAAAAATTTTTAGTTTCATATTTTTTCAACAGGAACATAAGACGAAAGTTCTCTAAGCCATACAATATGACTTGGTGGTTCTACTGATTTCCATTGTATAGCAATGCATTTCTTTGCTGCTATCAGAGCCATTTTAATTAAACGTACATTTTGTCCTTTGATCGAGCAGAAAAACTGATTCATCCCCCAGTAACATAAATCTTGGATCAGGTGGAAGGTTAACATTAGCAATTTTGCTAATAGTTTGTATTATATTTCTCCAATAGGTTTTAAGTTTGGAACCAAAATGTCCAAAACATATTTAATAATGTACCAACCTCGATTTTACATCTAGAACAACATTCGGAATATTATTCACTTATCGCTCGTATCGTATGTGCAATCGTTCAGGTGTATAATATACCCTGTGTAAAATATTAAACTGAATTAATCTATGTCTACTATTAAATGAAAATGTTAAGGCACTTTTACAGATATGTTCCCAAGTATCTTGATCAAAAATGCATTTCAAATCTTTTTCCCATTTAAGTTTTGAAGACGATACTTCCATCCCATACAAGTTGTTGAGGTTGGTATACATATAAGACACAAAATCTTTGGGTTCTTTCTTCTTTCTTATAATAGCATCTATTGGGAGGGAAGAGAGGGGTCCTAAATTACCTTCAAATTATAAAATTATTTTACAAAAATCTATTTCTATTTTTTAAATGTAGTGTTAACAGATGACATAAGCAAAAATCATCCACATACAGAAATTCTTAATATTCTAAGATTTCCACTACTTATAAATGTTGAAAACAGTTGTGTCGCTAAATATGTTTGGTGGAAAATTTGTTTTTTAATTGTGCTTTTTATTACTAAATCTTGTCTACCAAAAACAAACACCATTTATTTAAAATAAAAAAATTGTCTTTACTGTCACTGTTAGTCAATGAGAAAAAAAGTTAAAGAATGGACATATGCCACTTGGTGTAATATTTTGTTATTTAATGCAATATGTGGTGTAAAGTCCAAAGTAAACTTAGTATGTACTGTATACATTCACCGCTCTATTTCTGTAACTGTGTTTACAATGCATGCATAATTCACAGACACCTGCACTGACAAACACTTTTTTGGGGAAACTAAAATATGCCAACAACTCAAAAAAGTCCATTTATAGCTTCTAAAGAGAAAGAACTAGAGAGAAAGTACCAGTTTTTACTCACACTTTCAAAATAACAGTGTGCATACAGCAAAATAAAATAAAAACAAAGCTTCAAATGCATATAGATGTCTATATATCTAAGCCTGCTCATTTGTAAATCCCAGAGTCAGTAAATTTAATAAATAATTGAACAGAACCTTGCAGAATAATAATATTAATATTTCAGTATTAATATTTCAGAGGTTATTCAACGGTCAGCTAGCAGTAGCCTGTCTGATTGCCCCAAAAATAATCACCAGTAGTTCAATTATTAAACAGGAACTGGCTGAAAAGAAGGAAATCAGTATTTTGCAGGGTATTAAAAGATTAAAGATTGTGAAATGCTGTAAAGAGTAAGAACAAAACAAAACAGTGGAACAAACCAAAGCCACAGGGTGCAGAGAAAGAGCCTAAAGCTTGAAAACATACTGTCATTCATACGGAGCCTCCAACGCTTCGCTCATGGCTGTAATGAGTTATGGCGATCAGTGTGAGAATGCATTTGCATAATGTTGCATAATAATAAATAAATGATCATGACGGCAGGTCATGATGTGAAAAGTTTGGCCCTGGAGCTTCATTTTTGTCCTCCTCAAGTGTGTGGTGTCTGCCAGTGATGCCACTACAGATTAAGACCTCTCTCATCCGGCTCACTATCTAAAAGGCCTATGGGTTCGGAAACCATTAAAAGTGTGTCCAGAGTGGCAGCCTTACTGCAGAGTCTCGATTCTCCAGGAGCTTGGTTTATGATGACATCAGGAGACGGAGAAAAGTAGAGGCTCCGGTGTTTCTTTTTTAACTGATGATATACATTTTCTCCATTCTGACTTTCTGCTGGACATCACTCAATTCATCTATCTATTCAAGTCCTTCACAGTGGCCCAAGGGATTTTGAGCCGTTCTTCTTGCAGAATAGTAGGTCACTACATTATGGTGGTGATGGTTGACACCCCAAAGTGGCTTAATAATATTTGGATTTGGTGACAGTGCAGGCCATGGGAGATGTTCAACTTCACTTTCATGTTCATCAAACCACTCTGTCACCTTGCTGTGTGTGTTGGTGCATTATCTTCCTGATACACGGCATCGTTTTTTTAGGATCCAATGTTTGAACCACTGGGTGCACATGGTCCTCCAGAATGTTCAGTAGTCCTTGGCGGTGACGTGCCCATCCAGCACAAGTATTGGGCCTAGTGAATGCCATGATATTGCAGCCCAAAGCATCTCTGATCCATGCCCATGCTTTACTCTGGGCATGCAACATACGCTTCTTTGGGGCTTCCCCACACTGTAACTCTCTCAGATGTGGGAAAGACAGTGAACTTGGACTCATCAGAGAATAATAAATGCTTCACATTGTCCACGCCCACACAAAGACCATTGAAACTGACATTTGGAATTGGCACAAGTGACCAAAGGTTTGGCTATAGCAGCCCAGCCATAAATATTGACCCTGTGGAGCTCCCGACGAACAGTTTTGGTGGAAACAGAAGACTTGAGGTGCACATTTAATTCTGCAGTGAGTTGGTCAACTAAAGATTCTCAGATTTAGTTTGTTTTTATAAAGGTCTAATAACATTTCTTCCAGATTTTAGTTTTTTAAGAAAATGAAGGTCAGAATAACAAATTGTTTTATTTATTATGATTGAAAATTGGGTTTATTCTATCAAATATGGATTTTTCATCGTAATTAGCATTAAGTATTAAGTATTACTATTAAAATGAAAATTTGTCTAAAAATGAAAATAAAACGTCTGAAAACTTGGCATATTTTCTTATTTATTTTTCTTATTACTTACTTATTATTTTAAGTCATCTAAATGCAATGTTCTTCATTGACAACATTCATCGCTAGTAGTAGTACAGATTAAAACAAAAAATGTTTTACTCAAACATATGACTATAAATCATAAATCTATAGTTTTTAACAAGTCTTTAGTTTTTTAACAAGACTTTCGGTTGACCTTAAACTGCTGAGGGTCTTTGTTAAACAAAACAAGCTTATCAAAACAGCTGCAGAATCTGAAAGTGAACACCAGCAACCTGGAAGATTTCAATACAAGCAGTTTTCAAGCCGATGAACATGTGGGAACGTCTAATGAAGGCGCCGCCAGGTTTAAACCAACTGAGGATTGTGGGCACGTGAGCGTCAATGCCTTGTAACAATGTCAAAACCCAATGAATTCACATTGGCAACACACCCTCTTTTGGCTTATATGGTTTGGGGAAAAAATGTAGCATCCACAGGTTGGCTCAGAAAAGAGGTGCTATAAAATGATTGAGTGGAAGAAATGCATTGCAGTACTTGTCGCATGCTTCACAGTGGACCAAATGCTCTGACATGCTGACAGAAGAGATTGGGCAGTCAATGGGGAGGAACACACCAGTTTTCACAGATTTTCCCATGTTTAACGCAGATACGCCACTGACCACTAAATTATATATTCTTTGGATTTAAAAATTTTGGTTTAATACTTTAATAAACAACCAATGGTCATTTCTGATATGTGACCCTGGACCAACATACACATTGAGATTTATTCATTACCTCAAAACTCAAGCTTAGCTTTCCATTTATGTATAGTTTGTTAGGAAAGGGCAATATATAGCTGAATAAATATTTGGAAATCTGGAATCTGAGGGTTCAAAATATCTAAATATTGAGAAAATTGACTTTAAATTGACTCTAAATGAAGTGCAATGCACATTACTTATCAAAATTTGAGTTTACATTTTTTATATATTTATAGCACATTTACAAAATATCTTCATGGAACATAATATTTACTATATGATATCATATTCTAATGTTTTTGACATAAAAGAAAAAAACAATAATTTAATGCATTTTAATTCAATGAACTGACCTATTTAAATTCTTTTTTTTTTTTTGCTTATGCCAAAAATATACCTGTGCAATACTAGTTCAGGGTCACTTCAAATATTATGTATGTAAAAAATGGCAAGAACTAATACCTCTGTTTTAAAGTCATGACTTAGTACATTTTTGATCCAGCAGGAAAAAATGAAATCTTGCTTTTATCCAGTGATTTTTTTTACATTTATTTACTTAAAGGTTGGTGCAGTTTAAATAAATGCAATTAAAATGACAGTTTTCTTATCTCCAAAAAACATAACTTTTTATTTTTAATGCTTTTTATTTGTAGATATAGCAATCAATACTCAAAACACATGAACACATGCAAATACATAAATTGAGCAAATGGCCGTTTTAAAAAATAATTGTAAAATGTTTCAATCCTTGTTGATATATAAAAAATTGAAAAACACACAAAAAAACACTATTTTCTATTCTTTAAAAAACTGACTTTCTAAAAATAACACTACTCTCTCTTTACTGATCTTTTTATCACTATATAAACATATACAGTTATTGGGGAAAAAATCTGTTTCTCTGAATTTATGATTTATAATTATGTGTTTGAGTAAAACCATTTTAGTTTTATTCCGTAAAGACATTTCTTTCTAATTTAAAATAAGATTGTATTTCATTTAGAGCATTCATTTTCCTTTGGCTTAATCCCTTTATTAATCCGGGGTCGCCACAGCGTAATGAACTTCCAACTATTCCAGCATATGTTTTACACAGCGGATGCCCTTCCAGCTGCAACCCAGCACTGGGAAACACCCATACACTCTTGCATTCACACACATACACTACGGCCAATTTAGCTTATTCAATTCACCTATAGCGCATGTCTTTGGACTGTGGGGGAAACCGGAGCCCCCGGAGGAAGCCCACGCGAACACGGGAAGAACATGTTAACTGCACACAGAAATGCCAACTGACCCAGCCGGGGCTCAGACCAGCGACCTTCTTGCTGTGAGGCGACAGCGCTAACCACTGAGCCACCATGTCGCCTTATTTAGAGCATTTTTTAACAAAAAAACAAAAATGGTGCCATATTTTCAGACTTTAAATTAACACACGACCAATGTTTTGACTTCAGAGGAGTTAAGAAAGCAAGAAAAACATTTGTATCCACAGGTCAGAAAAGAGGTGCTAAAAATGATTTGCTTTCACCTCTGAAGTGCCAGAAATGCATTAGAGTACTTATCGCGTGCTTCACAGTGGACCAAACGCTCTGACAGGCTGACAGAAGAGATTGGGCACTCAATAGGGAGGAACACACCGGAGTTTTCCCAGTTTTTCCCATGCACGCGTGCCGAATGCGGATATGCCACTGACCTCACTGGAGCTCAGAGTCTGTATTTAAATCTATTTTAAAGGCCTGTGAAGCTCGGCCTGCTCTCTTAGCCTGAGAAAACACATGCACACACACATTTTCGGTCTCTTTCCAAGAGCAAATATGGAAAAACAAGTCCCTGGATTTCTCACAGAGCAATGCCAGCATGCAAGAAAGAGACTGAAGCCACACCATGTAAACCTACACCCACAACACCTACTACACTCATGCAGATATGTGCTTGGTCAACTCCTTTACTAACCCTCTGCTAGGTTGAACCCACACACACACACGAGTCAAATAATATCCAGTGTTTCTTGTGCAAGATGGTATTTCAGTGGCACACTTGAGAATAAACACCTCCGAAATCAGATTTAAGAAAAGGCAGGCAAGGCAGATGAATAGGGGGGAAAAAAGATCTAATAAATATCACCATACATCTCCAGTTTATTGATTTAAAATGCTGTTTAAATATGCAAACAAAGCATTACTTCATTAAATATGTGCTATTTTGCATATATTTGAAGCAGAAAAATCTAAACATGAATAAACAAAGCTTTAAAATCCTTCTATAAAACACAATTTCACAAGTTTTTTTGTCGAATAAAATCAGGCAAATCATGTACTGTATGAACAAATCCCTCTGCAAAAAAAGTTCAGAATACAGATATGAATAAAACTGTAACGTCTGGTTTATGTAAGAGCTGCTGAGGTGGAGATTTACGGCTTAGCTCAGAAGAAAAACTCATTTCGAGAAAACAGCCTTTAAAACTTTGTGTTGTAACTGATATCTACAGTCACAAATTGAAAAGTGTCATTTAAAGTGTTTTTTAGATGTTTTCTTTACATTAGAGTGAAAAAATATATATTTTCAAAATCTGACAGGTTCATGAAAAAAGGTTCATGTCTGCCTGGATCTTGTCTTAACTTGTAATATGATACATTTTGAGAGAGTTTTGCAATGGGTTAAGTCTCTGGCAGGCAGATGGAGTCCATATGTAGAGCAGTGAGAAGCAGGAATGTTGTATTTCTGGGATGGAGGGAGGAGTTTGAGGACAGGAAAGCGGCCATGTCTACATGCGTCGTGTGACTGCGCAGTTTGTCTCCAGTTCTGGCTGACCGCAGGGCTTTAATGGTTTTTGGAATCATCCCCAGGGATTTGCTCTGAGTTGTTCGGTGATCAGAAAGCTGGACCGGTCCACAGATTTGTCGCTGACGGCATGTGTCTGTTTGCATTTAAGATGCATGACTGTCAGAGAAACGGTCAGCACAAACCTCTCAAATATTCCCACTGAAAAACTGCATACTGTGTGTGCACTTTAAAAATTCAGGGTTGTTTTAACTCAAATTTGGGTAACATATGGATAAACCATTGGGTTAGAAATGTAATAAAAAAGAATGCAATTAAACCAACGCAAGCTCACAATAATTTAGTCACTTTTTGACTTAGTGGCTAATTCTTATGAATTTATGAATTGATAAGAAACCATTGTGTTAAAAATGTAAATAAAAAAAATAAACAATGGAATTAAACCAACACAATCTCACAATAATTTAGTAACTTTTTGGCTTAATGACTAATTTAACACAACCTGTTATGATCACCAGCAGTTGCAGATCTCTGAATTCTGCCACTGAACCAAACTACAACTCCCAGAAGTCATTGCTCTAATCACTCCTGCCACAGCTGACAGTCATCCGGACACTGACACAAACACACAAACACACACACGTACATACAGCTGAAGTTCATCATTGAATGATTACCTGGACTATAAAGGCATCTCTCATTTTCACACACACTGCTGAGTTCTGTTATTCTGTGAACATTGCTAAGCGTTATCCTTGTCTTGCCTTCCCGTGTTTTTGACCTGTGTTTTATTTTGTCGTTTATGCTGTTTTGCCGCCTGTCCTGACCATTCGCCTGTTTCTGACTAGGCTCTTTGGATTAACCCCATGCTCCAGTTTGCACCTGTTTGACCTTTCCAGCTGCAACCCAGCACTGGGAAACACCCATACACTCTTGCATTCACACACATAAACTACGGCCAATTTAGTTTATTCAATTCACCTATAGCGCATGCCTAGACTGCAGCTCTACACAAGACGTTTGGCCATAGGAGAAATGGTCGTGCCCAACTGAGCCTGGTTTCTCTCAAGGTTTTTTTCCTTCACTTTCGCAAATTGGTGAAGTTCGTTCCTCGCCACTGTCGCCACTGGCTTGCATGGTTCGGGACTTGTAGAGCTGCGCAATGATGGATTTGTTCTTTGATGGATTTGTTCATCAGTGTTTGGACTCTCAGCAGTGAAAATTAAACCACACTGAACTGAACTGAACTTAAACTCTAAAAACTGAACTGACACCATTTCAATTCATTATAATCTTCTATGTGAAGCTGCTTTGACACAATCTACATTGTAAAAGCGCTATATAAATAAAGATGAATTGAATTGAATTGAATTGAATTGAATGTCTTTGGACTGTGGAGGAAACCGGATCACCCAGAGGAAACCCACGCGAACACGGGGAGAACATGCAAACTCCACACAGAAATGCCAACTGACCCAGCCGGGACACGAACCTTCTTGCTGAGGCGACAGTGCTACCCACTGAGCCACCGTGCCGCCCATTGTGGCAATACAGAAACTTTCTGTACTGCCCTCTGTTTGTTTACTTCTTTCGTCACTGCCTTCTATGAAATGAGTTCATCACCATTGGATGTGAGGACTAATTATGATGAGGGGAAATTATATAAAAGAGGGTTTTTTTTATTTTGAGAGAAGAGAGTCTGACCTCCAATGTGGGAAGTTGTGTGAGCGTCATCAAGTTGTGGGTGTGGCTCTGCCTGGGCATTGGTCTGAGGAAGCTGAGGAAGAGATGCGGGTGATGCTCACGTCTATACATTGAACTGTCTTCCATAACCACCATACTGCAAGTTAGCTGGTAACTGCTGACGTGTACCAGTCCTTTCTCATCGTCGTGCTGCCAAAGTTACCTGTGTCGGTGAGTACTTACTGAAATTAATTATTTGTTACAATGTACTTTTTGTGTAAATACATGTTTTTACATTTTTACTGATGATTGATTAAATTTGTTAATTTCTGTAATTACATCTATACACATTAAGTACACTGTATTTCTATTTTGATGTAAGTACATAGCAGTTAAGGCCACTTACTATAGAGTGGGACCTCTAATTATATTAAAATAGAAAATCATTGTTTTTAATTGTAAAAATGGTTCACAATACTAATGATTAAGTGCATTTTTGATCAAATAAATGCAGCCTGGATTGGAATATACATGGTCTATATAGACATATGTGGGTTTTAGTATTCAACTCATGTAACGTTCACCCTGAAGGCACTTAGAAGGTATTAAGGACAAACAAACACCAGTCCAATACAAAAGACGACAAGAAAATCGAAATGTACATAAACAGCATTCACAGTAAAAGGCCTATTAACAATGTGATGCATGAACAGCTTGTGCACTGAATTCTAAATGATCCAAACCGATCCAGCTCGCATAAACAAAAGCACACAAAAGCTTTTAACTTTTTCTCCCAGTCCGCATTGACTAGACTGTTAAAGGTGAAGCGTGTAATTTATGAGCCACTCGTGTCACCAAGCAAAAATGAAAAAATATAAGCGTTTCAGACAGGTCCCCCCAATTCCACTTCCAGATGACTGAAATAAATCAATTAATTTACAATTCCTGTAAAAGGTGTGTTTACACAGACTATTTAATGATATGCTTTCAAGACATAGCATAAATTAACTGGTCATGAAACAACAATAATACAAAAATATATATTCATAAGCCTAGGTTAAATACATGCAGTAAGAGTTTGATTCAATGGAAAGAATCAGCTCATTCTGTGGATTTGATTTATTAAAAGGAACTGGATCATAGAATCGTTTGTTTGGATCCAGACTAGGCTGCATTCTATGTTTTAATTCATTCAAATAAGTCGTTTCTTCAGTTGGTATTTGAAGCGTTCATTCATTCATTCATTCATTTATTTTCTTTTCGGCTTAGTCCCTTTATTAATCTGGGGTCGCCACAGCGGAATGAACCGCCAACTTATCCAGCATATGTTTTACGCAGCGGATGCCCTTCCAGCTGCAACCCATCACTGGGAAACATCCATACACACTCATTCACACACATACACTACGGACAATTTAGCCTACCCAATTCACCTATACCACATGTCTTTGGACTTGTGGGGGAAACCGGAGCACCCGGAGGAAACCCACGCAAACACGAGGAGAACATGCAAACTCCACACAGAAACGCCAACTGACCCAGCCGAGGCTCGAACCAGCGACCTTCTTGCTGTGAGGCGAACGTGCTACCGACTGCGCCACCGTGCAGCCCCATTTGAAGCATTCTGATTCACTATTAAGAACTGTTCGTCCTAAGTGTAGTCCTAAGTGTTTTGACACAATATAAAAAACCGGTTCATGAGTCATTCTTTCAGGAATTGAACTACACTAGTTATGCTTTGTGTTTTGACTCATAACTGCTTCATAAGTCATTCATTTGGAAATTGGCCAACATCTGTTGTACAGTTGAGTGTTTTGATTCACTAAAAGAACCTGTTCATAAGTCAAACATTTGTGAATCTAACAAGATAATTAGTTCTGATTCAATACCAGTTCATAAGTCAATCATTTGGAAATTGACCAACATTTGTTGAGTGTTTTGATTCAATGAAAAGAACCAGTTCATGAGTCATATGAGAATCAATAAATACATATTTTTTCTGAGCGTTTTGATTCAATAAAAAGAACCAATTCAAAAGTAAAACAGCTTGGAGTCTAACCACATCATTTATTCAGATTTTTGTTGAGTCAAACCTTTGAGAATTTCTTTTGATTCATTGTAAAGAACCGGTTCATGAGTCATTCTTGCAGGAATTGAACTACACTGGTTATGCTTTGTGTTTTGATTCACTACCGTATCTATAGGTCACATTCATTTGGAAATTGACCAACATTTGAGTGTTTTGATTCACTTAAAGAACCTGTTCATGAGTCTAACATTTGTGAATCTAACAACATATTTTTGCTGAATGTTTTGATTCAATAAAAACAACCAATACATGAGTCATACATGAGAAACAATCAACATATTTTAAATTCAGTGTGTTTAAATTAAATAAAAAGAACTAGTACATGTGCCACACATTTGGGTATCAAACTGCACTTGTTGTTTTGAGTGTTTTTATTCACTTTTATGAACTGGTTTATGAGTCAATCATTCAGGAAATGAAAAGCACTGGTAATGCTTTCTGTTTTGATTCATTACCAGTTCATAAGTCGGTCATTTGGAAATTGACCAACATTTGTTGTATTGAGTGTTTTGATTCAATAAAAAGAGCCAGTTCACAAGTCCAAACAGTTTGGAATCATTCATTCATTCATTCATTCATTCATTCGCTTAGTCCCTTTATTAATCTAGGGTCGCCACAGCGGAATGAACCGCCAACTTATCCAGCATATGTTTTACGCAGCGGATGCCCTTCCAGCTGCAACCCATCACTGGGAAACATCCATACACTCCCATTCACACACATACACGGACAATTTAGCTTACCCAATTCACCCAGCACATGTCTTTGGACTTGTGGGGGAAACCGGAGCACCCGGAGAAAACCCACGGGAACACGGGGAGAACATGCAAACTCCACAGAAATGCCAACTGACCCAACCGAGGCTCAAACCAGCGACCTTCTTGCTGTGAGGCGACAGTGCTACCCACTGCGCCACCACGCTGCCCCACTTTGGAATCAAACTACATAATTTGTTCAGAATTTTTCTTTTCTCATAAAATAAAAAAGAATCGGTTTATACTTTAAGTAAGACATTTGGACGTCAAACTACATGGTTTTCCAGTTTCTACTAGAGATAACTGGCACATTACAGTCATTATTTAGAAATTAGATTGGTCACTCTTTACATCTCAAGCTGTAGATTCAACCAATTTCATTCAGCTGCATTTTTTTTTCTTTCTTCACATTATAATTATGTGCTTTGATCTGCATAATCACTTTGTTCACAACAGCATCTTTACAGTCAGCACTGTGCTGAAATCAAAATTGCGAGGGATTCTGGTAAATTATTGACTCGACTAATGAATAAATGCAGAAATCTATTGCAATCTTCATCGGGAGCATTTGTTATTGATCAAAAACAACTCTGCAAAACAAAGCCCATCCAGCAGCAGAGCATTACATATCAGTGAATGCAAACCTCAAAATAATATGATTCACACAAGCAGAAATTATATTAATCTCTGTGAAAGCTGACAAAAACTGCAAAGAGAGATGAAAGGCACTAAAACACAACCACGGTGGTGTTTACTTGTGGAAACATGCCCCTGTAAATGGATGCTGGGTAATGACCATGCTGCGTGCACTAAAGTGATACTGAGCTAAGTGTCTGTGTCACAGCCCGCCTGGATGCCCCGTAGTACTTCTCTCCGGAAAACTCCGAAACAACTGGTAATGGAAAGCGCTACCTCCTGCCGTGACCCCGATTGCATCACCAAAACAGCACGGTCTCCCCTGCTGAAGTAAGCCTTGCTGTCACTAACAATCAAAAACACACACGTTGTTCTCTTATCTGCGATCTGGGACAGCACGTTATCAGCGGACCCCCTGGAAGACCAATCTCCGGGCATTCAAACAGAGGGACATGCTGTTAGAGGAACAGTAGAGCAGCTTCTAGTGAGAGGCATTCGTATCTGAAAAGTGTTTTTTATTGGGAGCCGCTGCTCATTACTTTCTGCATTCTTCGCAGTGCTGAGTGGTAATTTGCGTGCAACTGGGCTCCAAATTGTTTGACGTGATTCATCATTTTGACTTGGGCGTATTACTGGCTCTTTTTAACGTGGGCCGCACGCAACGTCAGAGAATAATTTGATTGAGGCCTTGTGAGGGATTTTTGAAACTGCGCAGAAGAATAACCAATCAATCGTAGTTAAAATGGGTCATTTGATACCCTTTAAAACAACTTGGAATTTGCAAATAGGCAAGTTCTAGTAAAAGACTGAGTGCATTTGTTCAGCTGTTAATAGTTTGCTATACAGTTATGATTGCACACCAGATTTTTTTAAGAAGGTCTGCGAGTTTAAAGAGATAGTTTGGCCAAAAAATGAAATTCTTTACCATTATTTACTCACTTCTCACTTGTTCAAAACCGATTTCAGTTTCTTTCTTCTGCTGAACAGTAAAGAATATATTTTGAAAAATGCTGGTTGCTGAGAACTAATGAGTTCCATATTTGGGGGGTTTTCCTACTATGAAAGTCAATAGGTGCCAGCAACCAGCATTCTTCAACATATCTCCTTTTGTGTTCAACAGAAGAAAGAAAAACATATGAGGAAGAGCAACTATCCCTTTAAATGGCCTTACATATAATCACGAGCAGTATCCATGGATCTATTTCCCGATCATGCATCTGTTTACTTTTTATTATTGTACATACATTAGTTCATCTTTATAAATAATACCGATTACTTCTAAGACTATTATATATTATATAATAGACTTATAAGACTATTAAGACCAGTGTTGGTGGTAACGCATTATAAGTAACACAAGTTACCTAATAATATTACTTTTCTAAGTAACAAGTAAAGTAACACATTACTTTAAAAAATTAAGTAATAATATTGAGTTACTTTTTTAAAAATGTAATGCGAGTTACTTTTTAGTTAATTAATTCACTTTTAAAAAATAAATTGCTGAATTAAAATTACCGTTGAATCCCGCACTCAATGAGAGAGTTTTCTGCCTGCAGAAACAAACAGAAACCAAGATGGCAGAGCCTTACATTTCTGCGTTGAAAGTATTCTCATTATTCTGAACGCATGGAAGTCAAGTAAAAGGGGATTGTCTCAATGCTCATTTTACTTCACTAATAAGACAAAAAGTACAAAAGCATCAAACACGTTGCTTTAAACTTTCATTAATCATTATGTACAGCATGTAGAGCTCTGGGCTTAGGAAGTTCTGAGAAGATAATATTATCCTAAATTATTATTATTTGATGTGTTTTTTAAAGGTAAATAAAGGTTATACAGTGTTTTGTTTATTGCAGAGCTCCTCTATTAAAAAAGTTCTAAAAGAGATCAAGCCTCAGTAAAGGTAAGAAAAAGTAACTCCAAAGTAACATAGCGCATTACTTTTCATAAAAAGTAACTAAGTAATAAAACTAGTTACTTCTTTAGGGAGTAACTCAATATTGTGATGAATTATTTTCAAAAGTAACTTTCCCCAACACTTTCCCCAAGACATAAGAGAGCTTTAACCAGGTCCAAGTGAAAATTGCAGACTTGTTACCTACATGTGATTTATTCTTAGTTTTTGAGAGAATTTTTGGGTACAAATAGGTAAAATTTTACATAATGGATTTAATATTAGGACAAATGTGTTAAAAGTTAAATCTACATGAATGAGGGCTACATCAATTCTTTTTCAATCTGCTGAACAGATTGAACATCCAGCTACTCAATAACACTGGACTCTTGAGATTACAAACTGATAAAGCATCTCAATCGTGCTAAAAGGAAATTAATATATAAGCATTTTATAGTCAAATTATAGACAAAAAAAAATCTTATTTTATGGATTATTATTTTTAAAGTAAAAATTTCTGTTCCTGCAAAATCAGCACGCAAATATATGAAATTTACTCTTCCATCCAATTTTTCAGCAGGTGGTCACTCACAAATGCTTCTTTCCTACTTGTTGTCACAGCATTTCCTTCAGGCATAATAGCGTTACCATCACATTACTGTCACTCTCTTTCTCGCATACACATACACACACAACTGCACTCAGAATAGCAATGTGATGTGCAAAAGGGAACTAGTACAGAAGAACAGTACCTTATTCACATTCTATTATACACACAAGCCAATATACTGTGCAATAAATATTAGCACGTTGTCCAGATGAAGACCAAAAGCCATAAAAAGAGAATTTGGTCCTTCCAAAACTGTGATTTCTAGAATATAGCATCTTTAAAATGTAATGAACTCATTTAAGTCCCTTGAATAAACTCTTGATGTGTGGCAGAATGTGTTTTGGGCTCATCTGGCAAAAACTGCTTGTTTAATGAATTTGACTGATGGTGTGAATCAGCTCTGGTGTGTTTAGAGACACCACACTTTTTGACCTTTGTAAACAAACTATACTAGCTGAGCATGCACAACAACAGCTGGTGCTCTTCTCCTCTCAACAGTAAGTCTAATGCTGTCCATTAAGAAAACAGATTATGTGTTTAGAACAAAAGTGTAACTATTATTCTGTTCGACATGATTTTGGCTCACTGGAAGTGAATCCCTGTTAGCGTCATCATGACTCATAGTTGTGCATATGATTTCAACTCGAAGTTTAGCAGAAATCAGATCCAAACCAGAAAGCCAGAGTAGATGTTAACTTGTTTTCCAAATGTCCAACTTGCCTCATTCCTCCCCTTTCAACCAACTCGCCAAAACTGGGTGAGGTTTATGCAACACATTGATGAAAAATATTATTGGAAAAGACCTTGCAGATTAAAGTTCAATGTTCTTTTTTCATAATGCAAACCTCAAGGTCAGTGTTTCAAACTAAAAAAGTGTTTTAGGCATTTTTTTTATCGGATTGTGGCTTTCTCAATGTTTATGTTATTCCTGATGGCCAAATACATTAAAGCCCCGCTAGAAGAGTTTCAATAGGCATATTCACATGCATTACATAATAGTCAATTGACTGCCAAAGAGGTCAGAGCTAATGTTGTTTGAAAAGAGGGTGGAAACCTCTTAAGTAAATCAGACCAGTCTCCAGGAGTTGTTTCCAAATTTGAAATCCAAGTCCAATCTTAGGCGGATCGAAATACTGTTGGATTTGTGGGCACAAGGTTTTATGTTAACAGACCGCTATCTTTAAACGCAACGCTAGCTTGTGCCAGTATGTGAGTCATTTCTATGCCTTGGATTTTGGAAGGTTATTTCAAAGTCCATTTCTGTGCTAATCTTTCACACAAGAATATCTCTAAAGCTAAATTAATGAAAAAGTATGCTGAAATATATAATTACAAAAACTGTTAGTTAGATCTTCATCTAGTGTGATTGAGGAAATTATATATATTATTTATTTTTTATTATTATTTTTTTATAATTTTTTTTTGTTGGTTTATGGACATATGGGTATATGGACATATAAAACAATTTGGCTCTTAATATCCAATCCTAAGGTCCAATTTTGATTGTTTCTAAAAGCTAGAACAACTACAGCAAACTATATATTATATGACAAGATCCGCAAAATTTATTTTTAGTTTGCTATACTTCCCAACTTCTAAAATCCAACTCTAATCCTCACTGTCTGCGGACATTAACCAACGCCGCACAAGTATTACATCATTTCCAGGTTATTCCCTGCGTTTCCAATGCAATGTTTCTGTTGTATGACTCTTTCAGTGCAGCTTCACAGAAGAGCTTCGAAATCCACTTACTGAAACTCTGCGGTGGCGATGACATCATTCAGCACTAAATCAATTGTGCAACATCATAAACACATAACAAAGTATAGCACACAAATTACATAATGCTTCCTAAAAGAGTTAATCAACCGCATTTCCAAAGACACTGCAGGCAAAATATGTTTTTCATGCACATAAACACTTTTAAATATGCCTTTTGTCACACTTCATCAATGTGTGTCTGTAGATGTCAATTACAATGGATGTTTTTAAAGGACAATTTCTCAAAATTTCCATTGTGTCGCGGACAAAAGTGAAGACTGGGGTGAGGGGGGGTATACTAATATCTCTGGCTCCAAAACTGCGTGGGCCCTTAGAATCGTCCTAATTTCCCCGCCCTAACAGCGCCCCTGGACTATATTATAATAAAAGACTGTAATATGTCAGAAAATAAAATAAACAAGAATTTGTGAGCATGACTTCAACCAATGTTCACAATATTTTGTGCTAAAAACATGCAAATTAGTGAATATTTTATTAAATAAAAACTCATTTGCATATTTAAACATACACTCAAAAAATGTTGTGTGTTTAAACTACTTATTTAAAATGAGCTGAAACAACACAATTATTGAGATTTTACTGGGACAACTTAAATTTTTTATATTTAATCCACTTAAATTTGTTAAATCTGTAAAGTTAACTTAATCAATTTGTGTTGGGACAACATGAATGAATTGTGTGGAACCCCACATTTTTTGCAGTGTAACATTTTAGAAATCTTGTAATACAAATACATTTGAAATTTCTAATATAATCAATCAACTAGGAAAATATGGTGATAACTATTAGTTCTTTTACTTTACCCTATTCACTTACCAGTGTCTTGCCTTAAAGGTCACTATGACAAAATATCGGAATGATTTAAAAACAACTATGACTAAGTTGCCATTGGAAGTAAAGAATATACAGTCATCAACTGAAACCGACTTCACAGAAACACACCAGCACCTGGAGTCAGCTTGTACCTTTTGCATGTAATATTGCCCTGTCATTACTTGATGTGGGTGCCACGTCGATTTGGCATTGTTTACACCCACGAGCAACAGCTTTGCGGATTAGCGTGCGCAAGTGACAGCATGTGTTGAAAAGGATGGCTTCTGCTTCGATGACAAGCAGTACCCCCCTCGCTTCATCTCCTCCGTCCTTCACATATTTTCGTTCCCCCACACTCCCACCCAAAACAACACACACTATTAAGCTTAAAGAGGACGGTCCAAACCACACTTTTCAAAAAACATGATTGCTGCAATTATGAGCCATGAAAGTTCAGAGAACAATAAGACTGGGAAAAGTTCATGCTGTAATTACAAGGTACGAGGTTTGTAGAAGATGCCTGAAGAATAACGTTTTTTTTTTGGTGCAGATACCAACTTAATGTTACTACTGTGCTTGATTGTATAAAGATAGCTGATTTATGTTTTTGAGATGGGGTGAATTGGAAAGGTTTAATGTCACAAAAATAAAGGCTAGAGCAATTTAGCAGATCTTAATTAGAGAAACATGTCTATTTATAGTTCACAGAAAACTTGGACGTTTAATGAACAGAAATGAGGCAGTCACATGCTTAGCTAGGGTCTGGTTAACATGCAATATTAATTGGATCAAATGTTTATATGGTTTGTTAGCTTCATTGTTGGTCATTTCACCCAGAAATGAAGACATATTGTGTTGCTGAATCCTATCGAACTTTCTCAATGACTTTATTTGCATGGACAAAAAAAACCTTTTTTTTATAAAATCTTTTTAAAATATAACAAACCTTTTTAATAATCTAAGTTTTTAAATTATGTACATAGGGCGTCATTGTGGCGCAGTGGGTAGCACGATCGCCTCACAGCAAGACGGTTGCTGGTTCGAGCCCCGGCTGGGTCAGTTGGTATTTCTGTGTGGACTTTGCATGTTCTCCTCGTGTTTGCGTGGGTTTTCTCCGGGTGCTCCAGTTTCCCCCACAGTCCAAAGATATGTGCTGTAGGTGAATTGGGAAAGCTAAATTGACCATAGTGAATGTGTGTATGTCCTGGTCCTCCAGATTTGGGGTTGAGCGTTGGGCTAACAACTCACCTCATAAAAACTATATGGTGCGGCTAAATATCAACTTCGATATAAATGGCCCTGGGAGTAAGTAAGTTTTATAAAGTCAATCTATCATCAAGAACCACAGGTATTTTTTTGTAAAACTTTTTGAAAATATCTTCTTTTGTGTGGAATAAAGTCATAATATACATATTTGAGTGAATTATCACTTCAAATGTCAAAAGCAAACTAATTTCAGAACGCTATCCCTGAAGAAAATTCAAAACACACAAAAATGAGTGAAGCGCCTGGTAGTTAAACATGATAGGTCTGCGACTGCGAGCCGAGACGTGACATCCGTACTTAATACTGTGCAGCGTAACAGACCTGAGTGGATCTGAACTGACCGTCCGTCTCTTGGGTCTCAATGACTGACTGAACCTAGAATTACAGACTTCCTGAATGTGCAGCGATCAGAGTTGAGAGACGGCCAAAGGTAACTAAACAGATTAAAATCTGCAGCAAAAAAACACACACTATTTTTAATGCACACCAGGTGGACTATAAATGCAGTGTTTGTAGACAAGTATATGTTCTCAGCTTCCATCACTAGACTTAATTCAATCTCCAGCACGTACCAAGTCGGCTGAAAGAAAAGTACACCACTTGGCAATGTCATAAGAGTGATTGTATAATGGTATTAGTGTAATTTTCCCCCATATCTCAAAACATCAGCCTTGGGCTAAATTGTGTCCCTCTTTTAATTCCGTTCTTAAACTTCACTGAATGGCTTTCAAAAGGAAATGTGAGATGTTAGAGCGCAGCTTCTGTTGAAAGGCCTCCAGTTCATCTTCAGGCTAACATGCTGTCTAAACGGAGACCGTCATAATCAGTGTTGCATGCTTGGAGCACAGACAGCTCCATTGATTATAGTGCGACTGTTCTGGTTGTGTTGCTCGCTTGCAGTGTGAAAAAAAACCCAGCGTAATAAAGTGCAAATGAACAAAAATGAGAGGAAGCTATGACAAACAACTATTACACAGCCAATCTGCCCTGTTCATCCTCCAGAAGTGCATGGTAATGAAAAATGATTTTACGCGAGGTGATGAAAGAAACAACAAACCCCTCCGCTGCCAGGAGAAAAAATGAATCACTCGCAGTGGAACGTGCTGGAAATAACACACAAGTTCATACACTTCAAAACATGTTTTTTATGTTCTCTGCAGGCACTTTTTTCTCTTTACCAAAGCGACTTGCAATATGGTGCAAATTGCTACATCTGTAAGGGCAACACTTTCAAAATCTGTGGACGATTGCTGGCTTGTTAATGACTTTCTGACAACACCTGGCTTTTCATTTAATAAAGCAACTTGTTTATACTGTCTAAGCACATTTTATTTTAACACTGGAGATTCATTCGCAATTAACAATAAAAGAAGGAAATTATATTTTTAACTATTAAGATGTATGCAAATATTTGATCATTTTACAGCCCTCACAAAAAGGGAAAAAGCAAGCTTTATCTGTACCATTTTTATAAATATGATAAATACTGTGTAAATAATAAATAAGGGTCACTCCTTCCAAAATATTACAAAAATAAATAAAAATAAAATGGCGGCACGATGGCTCAGTGGTTAGCACTGTAGCCTCACAGCAAGAAGGTCGCTGGTTTGAGTCCCCGCTGGACCAGTTGGCATTTCTGTGTGCAGTTTGCATGTCCTCCCCGTGTTCACATGGGTTTTCTCCGGATCCTCTGGTTTCCCCCACAGTCCAAAGACATGCGCTATAGGTGAATTGAATTAACTAATTGGCCATAGTGAATGAGTGTGTGTGAATGTGAGAGTGTTTGAGTGTTTCCCAGTACTGGGTTGCGGCTGGAAGGGCATCTGCTTCGTAAAACATATGCTGGAATAGTTGGTAGTTCATTCCGTTCTGGTGACCCCTGATAAGTAAGGGACTAAGCCAAAGGAAAATGGATGGATGGACGGATGGCATACCTGTCAACCCTCCAGTTTTTTCCCGGGATTCTCCAGTATTTTACAATTCTATCCCGCTATCATCCCGTAAAGGTATTTTCCCCGTATTTCTCCAGTATTTTTAATCTTTCTATGAAGGGTGGCAGTAAACATCAAAGAGCCGATCCTCCCTATACGCAACCCATACCGCCAAACCACCAGGAGACGCCCCTTGCTCTTAAATGTGAATCTGTTCTGTGCTTTCATTTTATTTAGGCATGAAAACACTTTGAAATAAATACAAAAATGGGGGGATTCCCTTCCTTTCCAATACAGATGCCGTTGCCCCTCCTATGCAATCCTCAAAACAGTCAGTTCATGTAGTGGTGCATGACTGTCAGACACACTCCATAGTGATAAATAGACGTTGCTTCCCAAATGAGTTCTGTACACGCAATTTGAAGTGGAGCGAAAGTGGACACTCTGGGTTTTGGGTGTGTGTTTGACCATCCCAATGTTGACAGGTATGGGAAGGAAGGATTAAAATAAAATACAAAACAAATGCTGACTGACTGTGTAGTTACATTATCTCAGAACTCAACTTATATCTTTGACTTTTTGCTTCAGCAGTATAGATTGAGTCTTAATAAATACACAGTATGACAACCTTTTCAGGCACTATATAGGAATACCCTATGTGAAGACCTGACCATATGAAATGTCTTTTTTTCCAAAGACCATTAGGTCCAAATTAAGTGGAGGTGGAAAGTGCTAGATTACAGTTGTGCACCTAATGGCTACACTAGATTTTTTAAAACACGCCTGCATAGAAAGCATGAGATTTGTTGCTGGAGCATATGAAATACAATCAGTCCTTTGTCAGCTAGAGAGCCGACTCCATCAGCAGTTTTCCAAACCACAAAACACCAAAACCTCCATGACCTTCACAAAACGCATCTGACCACAGAATCCTCACTGCTTAACAAGTCCATTGTTTCATCTAATAATATTTCAAATGAATATCCTTCAAATTCATCCAGACAGGCAAAAGTAAAACATCCCGTTTTCTCCAGGAAATTAACTTCCGTAGAAAATACAGAGCCTTTTCACAAATTTGTCTTGACTTAAAAACATCCACTGCGCCAATTGCTAATTAAAAATGAAAGTCCTGTTATCATTTGCTCATCCTGTCATTCCAAACCCAAAATTACTTCCTTTCTTTTTGTGAAATATAAAAGAATACATTTTGAATAACACTACGCTTCTATGCAATTACTCAGTGCAGCATTGCAAAAAGGATCATTGAATATCATAAAAGTGGTTCATATAACTTGTGCTCAATATTTCAAGCCTTCTGAAGAAATTTGATCGCTTCTGACATTTTATATAAAGATGCAGTTTTGTAGAACCGATCAGAAGTGAATGACACAAAATACAGGTCTTTTGACCACTTTCACAGTGAGTCAAAAATGCATTCCACTGCATTGCTTTTATAGCTTAGGCATTCATGTGGCTGAATGCTTTAAACAGTCACAAAAGGCCACCTACTTTCAGACTACTGACCTAATTCTTAAATATTAAGGGATGAGATGTTAAAGCAAGCTAGTCAGACATGATTTAAACCAGGGGTGTCCAAACTCGGTCCTGGAGGGCCGGTGTCCTGCTGAGTTTATCTCCAACTTGCTTCAACGCACCTGCCTGTAAGTGTCTAGTATATCTAGTAAGAGCTTGATTATCTGTTTCAGGTGTGTTTGATTAGGGTTGGAGCTAAACTCTCCAGGACACTGGCCCTCCAGGACCGAGTTTGGACACCCCTGATTTAAACGTTGCAGTCTGAAATTGTAAGTTTGATTTGAAGGCATTCTGCATAGTCTTGGGCATTAAAACTGCTGCTCTCCGTATGTTTTCTGTTGTCTCCTTTAGCTTTTGTATGCAAATTACACAAGCTTATCAAAAAAGGTACTGGTAGACCTAGTCTCCTAAAGGAAATCAGTTGTAATAATCAGTTGCAAGTTGTAAACAGGAATGCGTCTCGCTCATCCGATCAACCAATACAAATGTAAACAGGGCCTTCAAATGCTGAACAGAAACAGTATAAAAAAAAATTTCTTCACAAATCATTTATTGCTAACTAAAGCTTTCAGATCACTGAGTCAGCAAGCCGAACTAGAAAACTGAATCAGTCAAGTTTGTGAATGAATCATTCAGATGATTTCATTAACAGAAATAATGATTCATTCAACGGATGACTCAAAAGAATGATTCGTCACAAGTGGGATATTGCTACTCTGTCTGAATACAAGAAAAAATACATTTTCACACTCCTGTGACACTTTAATGGTGCCTTTTTTGAGTATTTTTCGAGCCATATTTTCTGTTATTATGAGTGGCCTGAATGTTCTTCAAAAAGAAAGTCAGAAAGTCAACTTACAACATTAGGCTGAGCAAATGACAACGGAACTTTCATTTTTTAGGTGAACTATTAGGAGAAACTGGACTTCTGTTCATCCTATCTGAAATAATTGAGTTTGCTGATATTCCCATGAGGTCATTTGCTTCAAGTATGTAATGGGGTTTGGCTAAGTAATAAGTAAGCCACAAATATGACAGCCACAACTCTGGCTGTTGATGACACACTCGTACTGTACACTCGCTGACAGATCTGACCACTGCTAAATGTCTCATTAAATGGTCATGAACTGCCTTTTTCAAAATTAAAAACATCACAGTCTACAGGCTATTTTTGTTTCTGTTTTACCCCTCTCATCACCTCACCTATTTTAAAACAGGTGAGGAAGATTGTAGACTTATTAGTAAATGCCCATTTGTATAACTGACCTGTTTGCAGTTTGCATATTTAAAACTTGCCAATGCTTCTAAGATTAGGTCCCAATGTTAGAAAGCACAGCCGTTCACCCACTGATGACCTAAACTTCTGCAAATATGTTTGTCCACAGATATCCTTCATAGATGGACACTGCTGTAATTTAGGATAAAAATACATAAATACAGATCAACCAATTTGTAATAACAGACAAAGCAACAGTGTCAAAATAAAAACAGTTCCTCACACTTGTGTGGTCCAACCTCCCAAAATACACTGTAAAAAGCAATTGGTTACTTTTCTTTATTTATTTTTTTTAAGTGTGAAAACAAAGCAACAAGTTAACTTTACTTAAAAAAGTGAGAAAACCCATTGTAACTTGGAACTTTTAAGTTGACTTAATTTTTGTAATTTTGCATGTTACTTAATAATTAAAAAATAACGGGTTTACTCAAATAATAATTTTCTTTTTTAATTTAATAATTTTATAATCACTTTTTACAGTGTAGTCAGCACAGAATTGTTTTCTAGATTCAATCTTTCTGAAAATAAAGTGTTTAATTATGCCTTGTTTGTAAATCAATGTTCTTACTGACATTTCCTTAAAAATGAAGTTCATATACCTCAACATCTTAATGTTCAGATCAGAAGGAAAACAATCCAGAACTTTCCACAACTTCGCCCTACACAGAATCTGACTGACTTATTGAATCTTTATCGTTTGATCTCTGTCTGTTTCAGAAAAGAGGTTATGGGAAAATTCTGAGTGTGTTAACAGTAAAATTGTGGGTGAAACTCACACTGTCTGTTTCAGAATGTGAGGTATGTCAAACACAAAATGCTTAGAAACAGACTTGACTTAACCTGCTTTCTTGGGTTTGACATACCTACCATTCTGAAATAAAAAAAAACATATTTTCCCACATTTCAGTGTTAACATACTCACTTAATCTCCTTTTCGAAACGGGCCGCAACATTTGCCACTTGATATTTACTGTACCTACTAAAATGCAAATTGGTGGGCGAAGCTAAACAGACAGTGATTTAGAAGATGAGCATAGATGGAGTTTAGCCACATTATAAAGTGCCACATTCACACAACCTCTCATTTTGGCAGGTTAGCTTCAATATAAATGTTTTTGTAACGACAAAAGTTATATATCTACACCATAAACAAGCTCTGAAATCATCCTCCACATAACACACAGACAGCTGACAGGTGTGTGGAGTTGAAAAGTGAAGCCTTGTCAGTTACATAAAGGCTCAAATGTCCAGTTAGATTACAGAGAATTTTCTTATCGCTTTTGGCCACATGAGTTGCCAGGTGGACTGGTGAAATAATGTCCATATGGCAACGAGCTACGGTGTGGGAAAGCAGCCTAGACGCGGGCATATCTATGAGAGCAGGAATAAATTCAGTCTCCAGAGATCAAATCACACACTCAGGATGAAGTTTGTTCAGTAACAGAGAAGCCCAATGTCAGCAAGCTTCACTGTGTGGACTGGCTCCTTCTTACAGATCTCATCAGGGCAAAACTTTTTATCAATGTTTTTTTTTATTCTTATGTTTGCATAGTCATTTTAATGTCTCAGCAGACCTCATTAAAAACATGAGTTCTATCAGCGGCATCAGTGATAATGTACTGGACTTCTTACGCTGCTCTTCTGAATTTGTTCCCTGGAAAATAATGTTATGTAGCACTTTGGCAGACATCTCATATATTGAGTCATGAAGCTGTCCATAAACTGTCCAGGTCCCCACACAGCTGGGCTTTCACACCAAGTCAGATTCATCACAAATAAGTTTTCAAGTGATAGCTTTAAAAACTAAGCTCATATGTACACAAACCAACTATTTAAATATGACAAAACCACACTTAAAGCAATACTGCTCTTACTGACAGTTGAAAGTCAATGGGGAAAATAGGACGATTGAGAGTGTTTTTGCACAAATGCTCAGTAAACAATTTGTATGGAAGGCAATTGGGGCAAAATTTGAATGTAGTAACACGCTTAATTGTGTTAAGGCTGCAATTTTCCATGTGCTTCATTAGTGCGCACACATATATATGGAAACGTACAGTTGAAGTCAGAATTATTAGCCCTCATATATTATTAGCCCCCCTGTATATTTTTTCCCCAATTTCTGTTTAAAGGAGAGAAGATTTTTTCAACACATTTCCAAACATAATAGTTTAAATAACTAATTTCTAATAACTGATTTCTTTTATCTTTGCCATGATGACAGTACATATTTTACTAGATATTTTTTAAGATGCTGGTATTCAGCTTTAAGTGCAATTTAAAGACTTAACTAGGTTAATTAGGCTAACTAGGCAAGTTAGAATAATTAGGCAAGTCATTGTATAACAGTGGTTTGTTCTGTAGACAATCAAAAATACATATTGATTAAGTGGGCTAATGATATTGACCTTAAAATGTGTTTTAAAAAAATGTAAAACTGCTTTTATTCTAACCGAAATAAAACAAATAAGACTTTCTCCAGTATAAAAAATATTATAGGAAATACTGTGAAAAATTCCTTGCTCTGGTAAACATCATTTGGGAAATATTTGAAAACAAATTCACAGGAGGGCTAATAATTTCGACTTCAACTGTACATGCCAGTTTACCATTACGATATACATGAATAAACACGACATCTGGTTCTGTATACATATATTAAGTTTATCTAGTTTATCAGAGATACAAATATACAGGTAGTCTCATGGTCAGCAAATGTGCTAGCTGACATGATCAGACAACGTTGAGACAATTAAATTACACACATTCTGTTTGAAGAGCCTCTATTATGGCTTTCTGAAAATAGCCTTCCATGCTGTGTGCAACTCAGCTCTAAGTGAATGAAAACATCCAGCTGAGGTTTAAATCTTAATTTACACCGTGTATAAAGCTGTTGTCTCTCAAAAAAAGTTGACTCAGAATTCGCCATTATTTTTTATCTTTGTGACATCTGAACAAAGCATTGCTCCACCCACTTGTTGAGTGCACAGACCAAGGAAAACTTGGAAAACATCGAACCAATCACCACAGATTAGCATAATGCAAAGGAGGGGTTTGAAAAAAAGTGAATCGCGAACAAATCATATTGGGGTCGTTGGGATAATTAGGTCAGAATAAATGCATATTATAAGACAACAAAAGTGTTTTTTGACCTTGCATGCATATCAGCCTGTTGTTGGGAACCTCAAAACCAAACTATAAGCTTTTATAATGCATAATATGACCACTTTAAAGATTTTACGCCCTTATAGCTTTTCATAATGTTGATTAACTTATTTCAGACACAGCTTTTTTTTGCATATTTATAGTGTAGGGGTGGTATCCTCTAAATGCAAATTTTCTTATCGTTTGGAAGCACACTATCTTATAGATAACCTTAAGGTTAAAAATAGGGCTGTGTAATGTAATGTAATGGTATAGAATGCTAAATAATGCAATATTTGATATGCGATACAATTCATTCATTCATTTTCTTTTCGGCTTAGTCCCTTTATTAATCTGGGGTCGCCACAGCGGAATGAACCGCCATGCGATACAATATTATATAAAAAATGTATAACCAACATTTGTTTCATATTATATAAGAGTAAAGAAAGCATCACTACAACTTCTGAAAGTGTATAGCCGTGTTTTACTGTGGCATAGAACAAATCAGATGTTTTAACAATGTCAACATACAAAAATAAATAAAATGAATATAACCACCAGTTTGTAAAGGCAGACATGCTCATTAAATCCCTCATTTATGTTGCAAACCAGGCTCATTATGAAAACGTACCTCTATATACATTTCTGGAGAGTGCCAAATACATCCCAGGAGCTACATTTTTTTGTTTTCGCGAATCCACCAGAGGCCGCTGTGTATATATATTGCGCAGCCATACTTAAAATAGTCATTATAAAAACAAAAATGAATTCAACGGGTGTCAATGGCTACTGGTTTCCAACTTTAATCAGAGGAAAGATATTAAATAACTTGAGGCTGAGTAAAGAGTAAGTTATTTTAAAATTTCACGTGAGCTATCTCTTTAAAGGACAGAAACCCCAAAGACTAGAACTAATAAACATTCATAACTGCATAATAGCGGTCGGTTCATCCATCCGCCATCTAAAACGACAACACATAATGAGGCAGTAAATTCTGCAGCATTTGCTGGACATACTCTGAACACATGGAGTTCTTCCACTACGGAGCACAGGAAACTTTGTTTACCCGGGATATTTAGGGGATGATGTCAGTTTGCTGGGTGTTAGCAGGAGATTCTTTCAATGGTTTCCAGTCATGTTGTGTTTGTGGCCACAAACACGGAATGTTCCAAGCTGTTCTGTGTTCCTATAGAAAGCACCAGAGGCTTTACAGTCAGAGTTAAGGATTAGCTGAATATTCATTCATTCATTCATTTTCTTTTCGGCTTAGTCCCTTTATTAATCTGGGGTCGCCACAGCGGGATGAACCGCCAACTTATCCAGCATATGTTTTTACGCAGTGGATGCCCTTCCAGCTGCAACCCATCACTGGGAAACATTCATACACACTCATTCACACACATACACTACGGACAATTTTAGCTTACCCAATTCACCTATACCGCATGTCTTTGGACTTGTGGGGGAAACCGGAGCACCCGGAGGAAACCCACGCGAACACGGGGAGAACATGCAAACTCCACACAGAAATGCCAACTGACCCAGCCGAGGCTCGAACCAGCGACCTTCTTGCTGTGAGGCGAACGTGCTACCCACTGCGCCACCGCGTCGCCCTTAGCTGAATATGTAATAAATAATATTATTCGCAAATATAGACTTATAACAGCTGAAACATCCATAATCCAAACCTAATCGGCTATATGCACAGCTAGTGTTTTTCAGCCAATAATAAACTTCCAGTGAAAGGTTAATGTGACTATTTTCAATCTCACAAGCTTCCTTTTACAGCATTGATGTTGTAATGTAGTTAAAATTCAATCAGTTAAATAGACTTAATCATTCATTTAGTTGTTCAAGCGTAAAATGAGATGAAAGACCGTGTAAACTCTAGCAGGCTAGCGCAGAAACTCCATATAATACTGGGGTAAAATAAATGTCCATATTTTAAAGACATGGCACAAAAAAATGGAATTTAATGAAGTGCTTCTTGTCCAGTCTGATACCCACTTTATATCGTATATCAATCAGGCAGTGAAGATTGCTGATTTTTAAAGAAATCAGATCTTAAACATGGTGATTTTGTAATGGAGCTACAGTTCACCAGAAGCGCTTGGGAAGGCTGACTGAAAATTAAACGTCTGTGTGCTTATACCCATTGCTTTGAAATGATTATTCACCCCGAATTGAATACTTACTAACTCTGTTACTAAAGTAGTTCCAAACCTTTATGATCTTTTTTTCTGTTGAACATAAAATAAGTTCTTTTGAAGAATGTTGGAAACTGTTAGCCTTTGACATCCATAGTAAAATGCTATAGAAGTCAGACTTTCTTCAAAATATCTTCTATTGTCTTCATCAGAAGAAAGAAACTCAAACGTAAATGATGGCAGAATTTTCATTTTGGGGTGATTTTCACCTTTAAGCTTTTGTCCAGTGTAATTTAAATCTGTGTTAGCTGTACGTGACCACAAATAAATCATGTTTTTTTTCTCATTCAATTGTAAATGAAGCAAATACAACAAAAGAGGAGCATCTTAATTGCTGTTGAAATGGAGTTTAAATGTTTCTTGTGCTCTCCCACCAGCTCTGAATGACTAACATTAGACTACCAAATGACAAAGCTATGAAGTGAACGAACCAATCAAGCATGTCGTCTATGTCTCTTATCAAATAATGAAAATTAGCCTCTCTGACTCATTCCATGCCCTCTGGCCAACAGACAAAAGTCACCCGCATACTAACTTATACTTCTTCTATTAAATATTATGTTCAGCGGCGATAAAAACACACCTGATAATGGCAGAGAAAAACCTAATATTACTGTATTAAATCACACACACACATAGACTGAACTGAGGAGCATGGATGAACTGCTTGCTGCTGGTTTATTTTTAGAGTCAGCACTATGTGGTCAAACAAACAGGGATCAATCTAAGCATGGCGGATGTGAACCCAGGTCAGAAAAATAACAACCCTGGCTATAAATCTAATACAAGGTTAGAAAACCATCAAACTGAAAACCTGAGTAAAAGATTGACAATATTAACCAAAGAAAATGAAAAGTGTCATCATTTAAAGTAAATCATCAATCAAGTAAATTATCATCAAGTAAAATATTATATTTAAAAAACTATAATCCTGCTAATAAGTTTATACCAAGCCACTATACTGGATAAATCTAAACAATAATTAATTAAAAAAAATTATATATATAAATATATATATATATATATGTGTGCGTGCGTGCGTGCGTGCGTGCGTGTGTGTGTCTAAAAAATCATCCTCCAAAAAATCTATTATGACTGATACTCCTGGTACACTTTTTGTTTCAGAATTCCAGGAGGAAAAAAGCTTTGCCAAGATCAGTGAAAAGGCATGGATTTCAATTTCATGTGTCAAAGTGAGAAGAAATCCAAGTCAATGCTGTCAGTCGTGACCAAGGATTTAATTAAGATGTGTATCACACAGCCTGACATAAAGACGTCTGTGGCAAACAGTATGCCTTCACTTTTCACCCAAGATCTCAATAGAGCGAACAATCTGACAAAAGCAGCAGTTTAAAGGACAGAGAAAATCTAACCATGGTACAATAGCAATGTAAGAATGTGACGTTTTAAAATAAAGTCACAATCTTCTGTGGAACTGGACATATTGGAGATTCTGCTTTATTTTTATTCAACTTTAACCAGCAAGAATTATCTTGTAGTAGGAAATTCTCTGTTTTCAGTTTTTTCTTTCCAAACAGCTGCCAGAACACGTCCATCAGACATCAGCCACAGTGGCATAACCCTTTCATGCAGAACGTAATTCAAACAAGCTTGTTCTTTTCTTCTGTGTAATGCATCCTTAGGCGATAGGCCACCATGTCAAAGGCAGCGCATAAGAAGCCGATGTCAAAAAACAGTATTGATGCAGGAATTACAACTGACAGGCACTGCTGCCTCCTGCACATGATCTTCAGCACAAGCGAGTTCAGTCTTGCGTTTTTATTCTGAAATTACAATTGCGCATAATGCTCTATATCATATAAAGCACTTGCGCAGAGGTTCAGAAGTAAATTGCCCGTAATATGTAGGCCTACCTGCCTTAAAAGCATCTCACTTCAGAGATGGATATGAAGTCTCACAAAGGCCTTTTGCGTGGTTCATCATTAGCATAGACACACAACACATTTTTCCAATCTACAGTGCAACTCTAGCATGGGGGAATTGCTGCGCTTGGCAGGAAGATTAATATAAAGGAGAGGCAGGCAGGAGCGTTTCAGAGGGAGCATCTCAGGACAGATGGGCTGGTTGCATGAGTTCTGAACAAAAGCCAGAGGGATTGGCAGGGGCACCGATTTATTGTTCGCTGATTTCTTTTGACATGCGGGCCCTTTAGCGTGTTTGAGCTATTTTTTTGTGTGTAAACATCTATCGACATTCTCAAAGGAGAGACTCAAAAGTCTCCTGAGATTCGAGTGAGAGGAGAACTCTGACAAGAATCCTAAAGAACAACTGTCGAATCAACTGAAATGCACTTATTTTAAACTCTAACCAGGTTTGAAGACTCCTTTCGGTAGTTGTGTAAGCTCACATGAAAAATACTACAGTGATTTATAGTATATATATAGTGTTTTTAAACCCTACTGTAGTAAAGTATTTTAATTAATCTGTTGTGGTAATACTTACGTTACAATTACAACTGCAGTAATATAAACAAATTACCCAATACTGTAGTTTTTTTTTTATATCTATAGGGTATATTATACAACAATACTCAATTGAACTGTTTATTAGTTTATCTGTTCACTATAGATAATACTAAAGAGTGCTGTAGCAAATTATTAACAAAGTGTTGTAAATACTAGCATACAGTATATACGGCATAACTAAAAACGGTTTATTTACAATAAATTACTATAGTATTTTTCATGTGGGTTTACATATATATAATTATGAATGGCTTTCTTTTTATATCAGCTGTGGTAAAATTCACATCCAACAAAAACACAGCTAATGAACTAATTTCGAAACACATCTCATATTAATACAAACAGATACACTGGTTTGTATTTCGAATGGAGAGGCACGATATGCTGCAATGCCGTAAAATGTTCAATCATCAGACTATGGATTCGTTCTCATTAGCATTCATTTGATCCAGCAAGTGAACTGAAATGACTGCGAAGCGTCCTCAGATCACCTCGGGCTTGGACAATCAAAATACTTCGTGCCGCATATCTGAAAGCTCAATATTTGTTAAATATGAACCAGTTCTGTCACCAACGCTTGAAACATATCACTAAATGCACTGCTGACAGAAAGAACAAAGACAAATATCTCTCTGGCATCTTACGAATGTACTGCAGTTTTTATTCTGACGAGACAAGAACTTGTTTCTAAACTGCAATGTTCCTATAAAGACTGGGACATTCGCACAAATCAATGCTGAACTACTGAACTCATCATCATGCAGATTATTGTGGTCCTGCCAAGACAAAGTTATGCTCACTGATGTAACTTTGTTTTCCAAGAGGATGTGATGAATAAAAACTACGCCTAAAATGAGATTCACAGATCAGCTGCTTCATTCTTCTTGTATTTTTTAAAAGAAACCCCTACTTCTTCCTTAAAATAACTTCCTTTAAATGGTTTCATCGGTTTGAAATCCGATAAACTCAAGGTGATTTCTAAATGAGTCAAATGTTCCTTTTTAAGGCATTTCTTTTGCTTTCATTATGAAATATTTTGGGAACAGTCACGACGTTCATCTGATCATCTGATGTCTGGTCTGATGTTTTGTGTGTAGGAGCGGTTAAAACAATGCTAATCGTTTTTTTTAATAAGACAGATCTTGTGCAACTACAGAATTTTTTGTTGTCATGGACTGTAAAGATGGCTAACTCCTCTTGAGAAATAAGAAAACAGAAATCAGCACGTTTGTCACCTCGTATGAATGCATGTAGGAGTGGGAGGATAGAATATATGAGTCACTGATGAGACGCTTCAACCCTCTACGATTAACCAAAACTGCTCTTTAATTTCTTTGTTATACTCACTCTTCACTTCAAATGCTAAAACATCATTTCTGAGCTTCTCTGACACACTGGTGGAATTAAAGCTTGAAATAAAAACTGTTGTCATTATTTATTCGCCCTCGGTTTGTTCCAAATGTTACTTTTGACTTTATTCCTTCCTTGGAACACAAAATTTTGGTAATTTTTACATTTTGGTAATCTATTTCATTGATAACACTGGATCAGATTTGTGAAAAGTTTTGTTAATAAAACTGTTCTCCAATCCAGTTCATTCAATTTTTAAAAAGGTGCGCTTAAATGACACACTTAAATGACATGTTTCTCTGGAGCATTTTTCACTTTTTTCTTGGCATTTCTTGATAGTTTACACCTTCCAATTCTGACTTTTCTTCTCTCAGAATTATGAGATTTTCATTAATTTATTCATTCGTTCATTTTCTTTTCGGCTTAGTCCCTTTATTAATCCGGGGTCGCCACAGAGGAATGAACCGCCAACTTATCCAGCACATGTTTTACGCAGCGGATGCCCTTCCAGCTGCAATTATGAGATTTTATTCATTGTAATTGCTAGTTTTACACTATGTTTTGTCTTCAAATTCTGAATTTATATCTTACAATTCTGACTTGTTTATCATAATTCTAATGTTTCTATCTTGCGGTTGTTAATTTTGTAATTGAGAGTTTGTAGGCCATAGGTAGAGGTTTATACAGTACGTTTATAGGCATTTCTGTTGTTATTTTTCACAACTGAAAAATAAACTAGCAAATGCGAGTTTTGAACTCAGATCAATTGAAACCTACATACATACCTATATCTTACAATTCTTATTTTTTTTAAAACGGAGTTATAAACTCATTTTATATATAGTTATTAATTCACATCTGTGGGAGAGAGAGTCAAACTTGTAAGACAAAGAAGAAAAAAAAAGCTTTGACAGAAAATCCCTTTTCACATACCAAAAAAAACAAATCAGTAACAGAGCTTTGCTGTGTTCACAGTAAGAGTTTGGGTTTGCTGTCAGCTTCAATATAGTTTCCAACAGCTCCATCACTTAGTACCAACCCGCTCACAAAGCCTGCATTACACTTTGACGTGCAGTTTCAAATGACAATCCAAGATTCTGAAATCTGGAGTATGTTTTCATAGCACTTTAAACTCTTTTATCTCAAAAGATGAAGAAGAATTTATTAGGAATTCATCAAATAACCCCTTTAAATTCATACACAGCTTGGGATCACGCTCCAGAGCTGATGCGGAGAGAAGACGTTCAACATTGTATGACACGCTCCATCCAAAACCTTGTTTTCCAGATGGTCACTCTCTTTCTGACAACCCTATTAAAGAATGCGGTCTGGTGCATGAAAGGCTACGATGAATGGATTTTCAGTGCATCTGTTTAACTCGACTACGTCACTACCATTTCCGAGTATAAACGACTGCCAGCTTCAACCCCATCGTTCCATTCGCATAAAGCCTTTACCCATGCAGCTCAGCGTTTAGCCATTGGCTGCCCTACTTTCGGCCTCAGCTATGAGAGTGAATGGACTAAATTGGATGGAAAGGTTTTTACTCATTTGCGCAGGCAGGCAGGGAACTCTGACCGCTTTTGATTGGTCAGGCAAGACTACTTCTTTCTTATGTGATGCACACACTTACAACCCACTTCCTCAGGGAAATACACAAGGCACAGTTGGGAACATACTTTCTAAAGACAAACTGAAAATGTCAGGCTAGTTTTTTTTTTCTTTTTTCAAGATATACTGGAGAAGAAACCTATTTATAACTTCAGATGCCAAGGTTAGAGTGAGTAACTTGAGACTACCTTTTCGGAAAAAAAAAATGCAGCTATAAGCACACTAGGCCAGTATTTTGATGTGGAGATAAGGGCTAATCTCGAATGCACAGTGTGTTAGCCTACTCAACGTGATCCATGGTGGTTCATTTTAGCATTTTACACCTGAGGGTACATTAAACAGTAATTAATTGTAATCTGGTGCACCCGCTGACAGTCAAAAAGCTAAAAGCACTGTGAGAAAGTCTGATTTTTGTGCATGCATATTAACCAGCATGCTACTACTGTTACTAGTTAACATGCCTGGGCATGTAGCGATTTTATTGGGCTCTTCCTCAAAGGCGTCGTCGTAAAATAAATTCAGAGAGTGAAGCACCTAAAGCTCGAGTTTTACATAACTGAAGAAATTAAAACCATCAGTCATACTTTGGTTATATACAACTGGTTATCAGCATTAGCATTCAGGCATGATGCCCATGTGCATGTGATTAATGGTCACAACATAATTTAGTGCCATCTGCTCATGGGCCACTTCTTCTTATTACATCACAGGCAAGTCACCTGAAACCAGTAAAATTACGCAAAACTTCTCTGCAATGCTTGTAATGGTTAAGAGGGACTTCTTCCTGAAGAGAAGTACAAGAGGAAACTCGAAATTCAAGGAGGAACTTCAGAGGAAAACAGAAAGAGAGCAGACTAATGAGTCAGGCAGATGACAGGATGAGTTTAGCAACAACAAAACAAAAACAATTTACAGCTCAAAAATTGAATTGAATATTAAAGGGACAGTTCACAAAAAAATTCAAATTCTGCTATCATTTGTCCACCCTTTACTTGTTCCAAAACTGTGAGTTTCTTTTTTTCTGTTTGACACGAAAGAAGATATTTTGAAAAAAGCTGGAAAACCGGTAACCATTGGCTTTCATAGAATTTGTTTTCCTACAATGCAAGTCAATGGATACCGGTTTTCAGCTTTCTTCAGAATGTCTTCTTTTGTGTTCAGCAAAATAAAGAAAGTCATAAAGGTATGGAAACACTTGAGGGTGAGTAAATATGGAGTCAATTTTAATTTGGGGATGAACTATCCCTTTAAATATTCAATTTACAGTAGAAACTGTATGTTTAGATTGAAATATACTGTTCAAATGTACCAGTGGAAAGGTTGATTCAACCCAACTTTTAATCTAATATATGGACAGACCCAACAATTTTGTTAATTTTACACTTTATTATAAATAAGATGTTCAACCAAGTGGATGTGTGTGTTCATATTTGACCCACATTTGGGTTAAAACAAGCAAGCGTGAAACACTGAACTTATTTTATCAAAATTGTGTTGTACAATATTACAATTTTAAATAAAACTTGATTTAATAATAATATAATTTAAAATATTTCAGTGCTGTCACTTGTGTCGTGATATTTTAGAAAAACATTATGATATACTGACGTAGTGCTCAACATTTCTAATTTTATCAACACTGAAATTAGTTTAATATTTAGATTAATATTTTTGGTGGAAGCTGTGGTAGTTTTTTTTTTACATAATTCTAGATGAAACAAAGTTTAAAAGAACAATATTTATTTGAAATAGAAATCAATGGAATATTAGAAATGTCTATTGTGGCTCAAATGTGTGTATTTTATTTGTTTAATCATTTAAATTGCATTATGAGACCTTGGTCTCTGCTCCAACAACTTTTAATAAAGTTTGACAAAGTGGAAAAAATGAGCTGTCAATACATATACAAATTTAAAATAAAATAAAATATTATTTTACAGATTTATTTCTATATTTTTTCTTATACAACACATTAATAAAATGCAACTTTGATGAACTGCAGTTACATTTTCTGCACTCATCAGTCATTTCTGCAACATCAAAAGCTGTCAGAACAGAGATCAAGGTCCCATAATGCAATTCAAAAGCATAGATAAACAGAAAACACCTTTTAATCATGCGCTACAACTGTTAATTAACAGATTTTTTTACAGTGTATTGTCAATTTTGATCTATTAAATGTATACTTGAGGATTAAAATAACAAATATATATATAAAAATATATAAACATTTTACTGACCGCATAACGTTTGAACGGTAGCACCGAGATGGATTTTTACATTAGACAAAATCGACCAGCTGTGTCGGCTGCATTTTGGAAAGGTCACAAAAAGTCCTTCCCATCAGTCATGTTCAAACATCTCACAATAAAATGATACTGTGATCCAGATGTGTTTGGAATCTCTGTGCTGTGCTGCAGTATATTTTAGTCATAATTTAATTCTTTGTTTGCATAAATCTCACCCTCTGTCATCCATCATCTTCGTCTCAGACATCAGCCCAGACAGGATTTCACGACTGGGGTATAAAATATGAATATTCTAATGACTCAGTTACAAAGCTTTCCCCATGGCTAAGATTCATGCACACAAATAAAAACAAAGTGCAAGAACAGAAGGACCAATGTCTACAAATATACCCACTGCTCAAGCAACCCTAACCTCAGTATAGTATTGGAAACATACAGCAATACAGCTAAACGGCCAATATTGAAACTCAGGGCTAAAATTGGAACACAAATCTAATAAAATGTGTAGTTCAATTTCCCTGACAAAGCAAGCAAACCATTTTAGTAGCACTTCATTTTTATGGTGCAATTTAGATATTCTGTTGACTATAAGTAGGCTAAATCTAACAGTTTAGAAATACAATACCACAATACTCTAACATACAAATACAGTAATATTCTATTCTACTAAGAGTTAGTAACTAAAGTTAAAAAAAAAACAGATAAATAAATGAAAATTGAGATATAAACTCAGAACTACACGCATAAACTTGAGGGAAAAAGGGTTGTATTCTCAGATTTCTTTTGTCCTTCTTACAATTTGTACTTTATAACCTGCAACTCTATCCTTTTTCTCAGAAATAAAAGAGTTTTTAAGTCAGAAATGTCAGAGATGCAAAGACAAAACTCTTAGAAAAAATCGGAACTGCAAAACTCAAAACTCTTCGAAAAAAAACACAAGATGCTAACTTGCTATTAGCAGATAAACAAAAACATATTTTAACATTAGGGCATATGTCGACTAAATGTTTGTTAGTTTTTTCCTAAGCCGAGAGTTTTTTTCAGGTGTTGTCTACGGAAGTGCAACATTTTTTTAAATGTTGACACACTGCCTTTTTGGAAGAGTGCTGGCATTTTCATTTGCGCAAAAATTCTTTGGTCGCCCCTTTAAACACAGATAACTAGGATAAGACTAGAAGTGATAATTCCAGTAGCAGTTCCCAAAATCTGGACTAAAAGTGTAGCTAGCCTTAAAAGGTTAGTTCACCCAAAATTTTCAATTACGTTATTAATTACTCACCCTCATGTCTTTCAAACCCCTGAGACCTTCGTTCATCTTTGGAACACAAATTAACAAATTTTAGATGAAATCAAAGAGCTCTCTCATTCTCTATACACAACAATGGTACTGAGATGTTCAAAGCCCAAACACAAAAACATTGTCAAAAGATTCCATGTGACTTCAGTGGTTCAACTGTAATCATGTGAAGCTCCAAGAACACTTTTGTGCACCAAAAAGTCAGTAAAACCACTTTGTTCACTAATGTCTTCTGCATCAGGTCAGGATGTGAGTTTACTATGGGCAACACTACACATAAACATTAAACTGTTGACTCTAATGGCGGTAATTATAATAGGAAATGTGCACCCTGATGATCTGACACAGGAGAGAAGATCCAGGAAAACAGAGTTGCATTTATATGTGTTCTTGGAGCTTCATATTATTAAAGTTGAACCACTGAAGTCACATGGAATTTTTTGACAATGTTTTTGGTTCCTTTTCTTGACCTTGAACATCTCAGGACAATTGCTGCAATTGATTGAGGATGAAGGAGCTCTCAGCTTTAATCTAAAATATTTTAATTTGTGTTCCGAAGATGAACGAAAGTCTCACAACATGAGGTTAAGTAATTAATAACATAATTTTCTTTTTTTTAACATGCGTGTTGTATTGAACATATTAATGAAAAACAGAATCAAGTTTAACAGAGGCCAACTTCAATAACTGCATACTGACTTCTCTTGTTTATGTCATAGAGAAAAGGAGGCTCTTTCTAAAACTTCATTTTCTGTAGTACAACACACCCTATATTAAGTGTCCATCCTTTTCCAGCAACTGACCCGTGATGATACATGGGACTCCTATTCATGTTAGCGCTGGCCTCTCTTTTTTTACGTGAAATAAGTCTTATTCTAGAAGGAGCATGTGTTTATAATAAAAATGTCATGAAAAACAAAAAAAAAGCACATGCATGAACACACCTTGGAATAATATAAACCATATGCCAACTGCACAGGACGAAGCTGTAGCGATCGCTCACACAGAATGACAGATTTTTGCTTTTCCTAGTCTGAAGCAAAAGAACCTTGTTCATCTTAATATGAACTATGTCTTCTGTTGTTTTGATCCAGCGTGCACCTTTATAAACGCGGTAGACGTTTTCCCATGCACAAATCTTTCACGAACACTCATGTGAAGGGTTTTTTTTTATAACTGCTTCAACTGAATTTCTCTGCAGAATCTCTTCATCTGAGCACCACTACATTCACTGTTTGTGCCTTTCTTTTTCTCTCTGTCTTGTTCATTCTGTGACTTTCTCTTTTACAGGATCACCAATCTACAGTATTCTCTCACAGCACCTCTTCGTAGTGCTATTGTGAAAATAAATCCAATAACTATTAATATCCATTACATAATATATAAATATATTAAAGATTTAATAATAATAATAATAATAATAATAATAATAATAATAATAATGGCGGTTCATTCCGCTGTGGCAACCCCTGATGAATAAAGGGATTAAGCCGAAGGTAAATGAATAATTAATAATAATAATAATAATAATAATAATAATAATAATAATGATACCGCATATGGCCTTTTAAATATTGCATGACATTTCTACTCTATTACAAACACACAACTTCAATCTACACCATAAGTGAATGATTATATGAGTCATGTTTTTTATTTTATAATAAATGACTTATAATACATCTACACACATTAGTGTCAATTAGTTCCCTGGTGTCGACTAAAAATATGAACAAAATATTAACAACATTACATAATATATAAATATATTGAAGAATTAATAATAATATTAATACGGCATATGACCTTTTAAGCATTGCATGACATTTTTTACTCTATTACAAATACACAACTTCAATCTACACCATAAGTGAATGATTATTTGAGTCATGTTTTTTAAATAATAAATCATTTTAATAGATCTACATGCATTAGTGTCAATTAGTTCCCTAGTGTCTAAAAATGTTAACAACATACTTAAAACGTAGTGACTAATATGAAAATAAATGTAGGGACAATATTGATTATGGCAAAAATAACAGCACTATCCCATAATGCAAAATACAATAGAAAATGACATGAGAAGGTGTTTTTTTATGAATCCTTCTACTGAATTTCATAAGCATTTGATCAGAGCGCCACTACATTCACTGTTTGTACCTTTTTTCTCTCTGTCTGTTGTTCACTCTGTGTGTCTTTCTCTTTTTATTGGATCATCAATCTATTCACTAACAGAAGAGAGATCTCAGAGTGAGCAGCAATTCTTCACCTTGTGGATAGTCAGAGAACAGCACACACAAGTGTGAGCAGGTACATGTGTATCCATGTGGGTGTTGAATTGGATGTCACTGAGAGTATTCAAGATTCAGCTTACTGTTTAGTGAGGAGCTCTTGATTAAAAACCGAGATCACTTTTGGGTCACATGAAGAAATACAAAGAATACTGCTACCAGTGATTATGGTAGATTACATAACTATACAATTTGTATAGTTAGTTACTGGTTGCAAATGATATAAACTTGCAGTCGCTAATGTAATCTAGATTACTTGTCTTCAAATTGAATGGATCAGAAATGACTTTGCGAGCTGAACTGTGCCTGCAAATTGTATAATGTACTACTCAATGTGTTTTTTAAAGGGTTAGTTTACCCAAAAATGAGAATCCATTTACTATGGGCATTACGATGTATTGATGTATTTAAATCAGCATCGTATACGCCGTATAAATGACCTGACAAAAAACCCTTACCTGACATGCAAGACAAAGTTTTTATAATTTTTTAGTGCACAGTCATGTTCTTGGAGCTTCGTTTGATTAAGTTCATGATAGGTCGCCACAGTGGAATGAACCGCCAACTTATCCAGCATATGTTTTACGCAGCTTTAAAGTTGCCTGTTTTACTTTAAAGTAAAAGCAAATTTAGTTTATTCAATTCACCTATAGCGCATATCTTTGGACTGCGGGGGAAACTGGAGCCCCCAGAGGAAACCCACGCGAACATGGGGAGAACATGCAAACTCCACACAGAAATGCCAACTGACCCAGCCGGGACTTGAACCAGTGACCTTTTTGCTGCGAGGCAACAGTGCTACCCATCGAGCCACCATATATGCTGGTCTTCTTGCTGGTCGCAGTGCTAATCACTGAGACACCGTGTCGCACTGCATTCTTTTTAGGATTTTTTTGCCCTTTTTTGCGATAGGACAGTAGCTTTACAGTAAGCAAAGCTACACTGAAAAAAAAATATTTTTGCAAAACTGTTGCAAACAATTTATATGGGTTGAATTTAAACAAACAAATTCAATTTAGCAATGTTCAACTTCATTTGTTTATTTTAATTCAGCCCAAATAAATTGTTTGCAACCACTTACCTTAAAACATTTAGTAAATCTAATGAATCATTTTTTTCAGAGTACATGGGAATACATATCGGTCAAAATATCTTCTCTTATGTTCATCAGGGAAAACACACACACACAATTATAGAACAGCCAGAGAAAATGCCCAAATTGTAATTGATTGTGTGGACTGTGCCTTTAACGTTATCCCATTTAACAATAAATAAAGCTTTTTTTTGTTCTTTCAACCCGTCCATCTTTTCTCCACAGCCTGCCATTGTGTTGTAAATAAACTGCAAACAAAGTTAGTGTGTTTACCCCGCCAGAGAGACGAGTCAATGATCTGTCCGTGATAATCGACAACATGACACAGACGCACTCAATAGAGCTCAACTCCAAAGCACTCCAAACCTTCCCTCAATACATAACAGGAATTACACCATAGCAATATACTCTTATTAGAATTATATTGAACACCGAGAGGAAGTGGTCATCTGAAACCCTCCGCAGTATGGATTACTATTGAAGAAGGAGTCTGTCTGACCTCTGCCTGACCTTGGGCTTGAGGAAATGTGTTCATTTGTTTTGCGCCGCACACTAATCTTTGTCATTACTCTTTACAACTGCATCTCTAGTGTGTTTCTCTCTTGAAATGGAGAACTGTGAACTGTAGTCTGCGCTTTAGAATGATAAAGATCGGGACGTTTTTTCTTTGTTTAGCGTGATTCAGTGCTGTGAGGATTGCTTGTAGTCTTTGGGGAAATATTGAAGAGGCTTTTATGAAATATGGCTATAGAAATCTCAGTACATTGCATTGCAGTGCGTTATCTGTGAATTATTATTATGCATATTTTGAAGAATACAAGATTATTTTTATTGTGGGTAATGTGATGCAACATATAATTAATGGCAAAAACATATGCACACATTTGGATTTGCATTTCAATTCAATTTACAGTAGGCCTGATGTTAATAACGAATGCTATTTATAGAGCATATCACTGTACGTTTTACACATATGTTTTTCTTTGCTTTTTCTGTTCAGAATACTGTTAAATTTATAGTTGATAGTTGTGAGGAACTGAAATTCATGTTTGTACATGTTTCATTTCATTTAGGGCTTTACAATTTTGCAATGCAATTTTGAAACAGTGTGACTTTTAGTCTTGTGCTTATTTTGTTGACTTGTTTTCCAAAAATTATGGGTATGTTATTTAATATTTAATATTATAAGAAACATTCTGTCAATTAACTTTTTTCCTTCTTTGGTTTTCTTCACACATGAATATAAAACAGGTAATTACTAGTTAGTAACTCAAAAATTATAAAAAAAAAAAAAAAAAACTGATGACTCAATATTTGAGTTAATAATATACAATTATTAAATATTACATAAATCATAATTAATTATAAATAATAATAATTATATATATATATATATATATATATATATATATATATATATATATAT
>CAIGQV010018227.1:13546595-13563862 GCA_903798115.1 Danio jaintianensis
GATAGATAGATAGATAGATAGATAGATAGATAGATAGATAGATAGATTGTTATTGTTCACTTTATTGTTCACTTTATTGTTCATAACAGTTTTGTCCCGATCAGAATTCCACCAGGATATGAACTGTAACTGGTCTTGGGAGTAAAAACAGAGCTGTAGATCTAGTTAAGTGGCCAAAACAAATAGATAGACTTTTTACAACTAGTAGTCAGCATGCATGAAACTGCTCCGATCCAGTGGACCAAGCAGGGCTGCATGTTTGAGGACAAAAAGCAAGGGATCAAATGAACACCTGTCTTCTTCCCTATTCTCCCTTTCAGATGGAGCTCAGTGTAACAAGATTCCCGCTCATTAATAATGAAGAGTATGCATAATATATCAGTCATCTTGAATGGACGGTTCTTGTGAACTTCACTCCCACAGTCTGTAAAGGTCATGTGTTTTTCAGTGTGAAATTAAATGTAAAAGTGACGCATCAAGTGTCTTTTATTTTTCTAGTAGCTCTGACTAACAGTAGTTATTTGGTATAAAGTAAAAATGTGCACTGAAAGGCTAACTCAAATTTACATCATGACTTACAATAGAAAGCATACATGCGTTTCCACCAAAAATATACTTTGTATAAGTTTCCAACCCTGCACTGCAAATAATTATATGACAAAAAGACATGACAACAAATGTTTTTATGTTATTGATTATATTAACTTCATTTAATAAGTTAATCAGGTTTCAAAAAAAAAATTGATGTATACAAAGTTTAACATAATATTTTTAGTCAATTTGATTGATTTAAGATGAGATTACTTGAAAAATGTATTTTATTCAACTAAAAAATTTAAGGCAGGAAGATTTTTTTACACTGTGTTTTAAAGGGATAGTTCACCTAAAAATGCCAAATTACTCACTATTTACTATTTAAGATATTTTAAAGAAAAACCTGTAACCATTGACTTCCATAGTAGGAAAAATACTATGGATGTCAATGGTAACAAGTTTCCAACATTTTTCTAAACATCTTCTTTTGTGTTTTACAGGAAAAAAAAGAAACACAGCTTTGAAACGAGGACATATATATATATATTTGTTTTGCTGAACTATCTCTTTAATAAACAGGGACTGTATTCGACTCAACACTGTCCTCTTTGGACAACACTGTTTCAAAACCCTTATAAAACTGAAATATAGCTTGAAAGCTGTTTTTGTCAAAATTATTTTTCTCCCTGAGTTCTCCTTTGAACACAAATAGTTTCACAAATATTATTTTTAATCTAGTAATTAATTTGTAATTCATAATTTACCAGTATCATATCAATAAACTGTGTGGGACTATATGAGCAAATTGTCATGGTAGACTGCCATCTGGTGTTCAACCAAAACAATCGTCATGTCTCATTCACAAACTCTAATCGACAAAACCAGACTGAGACACTTGAACAGTCAATGACATTACAATTTGCTCCCATTCACCTAAAACGCCAATAATTTCATAAGGGATGATATATGAAGCTGGCTGAGACTGTCCAGACTAATCCCTATGATTAACGACTAAAATGGCCATCTCTTTAAAATCAGCTGTAATGTAGTGGCAGAAACTTTAAATGATAAATCACCTCATTTACTTTATTGTATGTTAATGTTCTCTGGATCTAAGGCAAGTGCAAATCTAATCAATAAACTAATTATCTCTTGGATCAATGCAGTAGTTTCCATTGTGAATGGTAATGTTTTTCTCAATCTGATCACTATGCTGATTTTTAATAAATTAAAATATTTATATGCATTATCAATATCTAAAGGTGCTAATACTTGCAGCACGCAATACAAAATAAAGACATGGACCATTTCCATTGTTCCCCAGGAAAATGGTGCAAGTAGTTGGGAAACCATCTTACCCAACTACACAAATAATACTTCGAATATGGAGTGTTTTATTAGTGCATGAATTGCAAGATGTGCTTTCTGGCCAAAAGCGATGAAATTAATTACATAAATAGGTTTTTACTATTTTTGTATATAATATATTGTAGCATGCTAGAAAAGGTTTAAGTACAGTTCCTGTGTTATATTTTGGTGTGTATTTATGTTGTGTAATGTGGGGCTTTAAGGGGCTGGATTATGGGAAAAAGCGAGTCTGCACACTCCAGAGAGGGAGTAGGGGGGTGGGGGGGTTTCCATAAGAGGAGACAGGTATGTTTTTTTTTGGTGAGAGAGTTGTTGTTTTCGGTGAGCTAAAGGATTACTCTGTCTGCAACGTGCAAAAGTTCATTAAAGGACAAGTTTGAACTGTTAAACGCTTCCTGGCCTTCTACAGTCTGTCACAATATGTAACAGATTATGCCAACTTGGTATGACTGACATTCCAGTATTTCAAACACAGATATAGCTGCAGTTGGGGTCCTTTCATATCAAGATTTCTAAATCTTACTATAAGAACACTAATTACCCAGTTAAAAAAAAAAAAAAAAAAAAAATTTAAGAAATCATAATAGAATTTGTAATGGTTTTAATTATGGCAGTCACTTTCAAGTGTTGACTAATTTCTAACCAGTATCAATTGATAAAATACTTAATGCTAACATTAATTTTATGTAGGCCTATATGAGTTACTATGTCTGTATCAAATAAAATATATATAATTTTTAAATGTTTCAAAAGCACTTTGATAAAATTACTGTGAAATAATGTACATATAATATTACATTTTTAATGGGTAAAAGAAAAAAAATGGTCATAATTTGATGGTTTGTAACGTTTGAATGTTATTTGTAATTAAAGTTTCAATAGCAATAGCAAGGAATATGTCATTCATTTTCTTTTCGGCTTAGTCCCTTTATTAATCAGGGGTCGCCACAGCGGAATGAACCGCCAACTTATCCAGCATATGTTTTACGCAGCGGATGCCCTTCCAGCTGCAACCCATCACTGGGAAACATCCATACACACTCATTCACTACGGACAATTTATCCTACCCAATTCACCTATACCACATGTTTTTGGACTTGTGGGGGAAACCGGAGCACCCGGAGGAAACCCACGCGAACACGGGGAGAACATGCAAACTCCACACGCCAACTGACCCAGCCGAGGCTCGAACCAGCGACCTTCTTGCTGTGAGGCGAACGTGCTACCCACTGCGCCACCGTGACGCCCGGAATATGTCAGCATATTAAATATTATATAAAAACTAGAACTGAATTTCATCCAAGTACTAGTGCACAAAATGTTCCTGCAAACAAAACTCATCTGTTACCTCTTGTGCCTGCGTTCATGTGCCTATCCGGGTACTTACACTTCGTCCAATCAGAGTTGAGCAAAAATGGCACTAAAAGCTGTATTTATATTAGTGCACTATTATTGTAGATGGCCATTACATCTCATGATCAAAGACATTCGAGAATATTACTTCCTTTAAAAATTCTACCTCATATGCGATTATATAAGGCAACGAAAAGCGCGGGAGTGTGTGAGCACACCGTAAAAACGTGATGTTACATTACGTGGGCGGGTGGATCTGACCAATCAACTGCCTATGTGTCCATTTGCGTCAGCGAGTAGGCGGAGTCGACTGATGGCAGACTGACGGTTCACGGGGTGAATTAAAATTGACATTCAGCTAAAGGACAACAAGCCCGCAAATATTCGACGCTCTCAATGTTATATAGATAGAGAATGTGCTCGTATATATAGATATACTCTAAAAAACGCGTTTACTGGATGTTTTAGGAGGAAGTTGAGCCGAACGTCTGTCGTCGTTTTGTTTTGCCTTCGCATGTTGTTGACGTGCGCGTGCTTTCTTTTCAGTATTTTCCTACGCGTGTTTTATATTAATCCGTCAGTTTTACAGTAACGTGTGTTTGCGTATGTTTTAAACACTAAATTTACTCACGCACTGTCATCGTGTCAGTCAGTCACAGGGTGTGTAAAGCAGCTATATGAATTTTGTGATTCAGCAGTCAAGAGCGCAGAGATTCAACTTCAACATGGGACAAGTTTTTCTTGAGCAAGGCTAAATCAAACGAATCTCCAAAAATCTCCAGATCTTACTTCATATCTGATTTTTGGGAGGTTTTACGAAGTTTGGGAGTTGCTGGAGCTCTCGTGATCTCAGAAGGGGCTGCAGTACATTTGGAGACATGGTGGTCAATACGATTCACTGGTTCAGGAAGGGTTTGAGGCTCCATGATAACCCTTCGTTGCGGGACTCTATAAAGGGAGCCGATAATCTGAGATGCGTTTACATACTGGACCCCTGGTTTGCAGGATCGTCCAATGTGGGAATCAGCAGATGGAGGTGAGTTTGCTTTGGAGCAGGGCAAGTGTGCGACCAGAGGGGATCAGACATTACTTATGACTAGACAGCTGCCTGTATTTAGGTTTTTTGTGCTTCACGTCACTAGTGAGTAAAGTCACAAGTGCATTAGTTTCTGCCCGTGAAGTGACAAGTAAACTACTGATGACATTGCATGAATGTTGTCATTTAGAGCATTTTTTTGCATAAAAGTTACCATGTTTTCATTTTTTAAACAAACCTTTTTTTTAAACAAAATTATTAAGAGGGGGTCATATTTATAATATTAATATAAATCAATAATTGGTGCAATAACCTTGATTTTTATGTCACAATAAATTATAATGTTTTTTATTCTGGACCAGTTGTCATATTCTGGAAAAAAAAATGCTCTAAATTACATAATTGTTAAAATTGGTCAGAAATGTTGTCAGATGTTACAGAACAAAACAAATATATTACCATTTTACTAAAACTCATACCAAGTAAATCCAGAGATACAACCTACGTTTTCTGACCTGTGGTTATTAAAATGCATAAAATAATTAGTGTTTGTCGGTGCAAAGCGCTCCGGGCGTCCAGAGTTCGAATCCCGGCTCATGGACCTTTCCCCATCCTACCCACTCTCTCTCCCGCTTCACTTCCTGTCAAACCACTGTCCTGTCAAATGAAGGCAATAATGGCAAAAAAAAAAAAAAAAAAAAAAAAAATATATATATATATATATATATATATATATAGTGTTCTTGCTAATTGTAATTAATTAAATTGTTTTAAAATGATCAAATATTGATAATTTATTGATAATATTGATAATACTGATAAATGGGTCAAGTCAAGTGGTTAGAAAAATAGTGATATGGCATAAACATTAAATGACAATTAATTGTTTTTTTGTTATCAAATAATTAAATTCAGAATGCAGAACATGTTTTTAGTGTTCATAAACCATTATTACACTGTGCATAAACCATTGTTACTGTATCTTCTGCAAGTCATATATATATATATATATATGTATATATGTATATATATATGTATATGTATATGTGAAATTTTACCATAACTTTATACCACTGTATAATATAAAAATGATTTATATAGAACAAAAATAATAATATATTAGTATTATTGTTTTAGTATTATTTAAAAGATTAAGAGCTGAATTGTTTTTTCAATTCTAGTTTTACTTGTTGGTCAAGAGTAGCCCTTTTTGTGTGGCCATTTTAAAGAGCATTTAATTGACATTTTATTTAAGCTTATGTTACAATTTTATAAGGATTTTTGTGGTTCTAATACAGACAATTCCACTAAGAAACTGCAATTGCTGTTAGTACTGGAGGGCTGTATCTTTATGAGAAAGTACTGTATTGGGATCTCCTTGTGGGATACTTGAGCGGTCACCCTCTCATAGCGGAGCGATGATGTAACATACAGCTCCTCTCCTTCTTGGTCGGTGCAGGACATGTGGAAGTAGGTCAGTGTGTCAGTAGATGCTGTTACCTCATTCCCCCTTCAGCACTGACCTACTTCTCTCCTCCTTCAAACAGCCTCTCGCCTACAGTACACCTCCTCTCCATTGTTAATCTGTAGCCAAAAATACAACTCACACAAAGGCTTCTTTTGAGAGTTCACATGTGTGGATTTCCTGGATGGCCCTGCAGTTTTTTTTAATAGGCATGTGTCAAATGGAGCCCTGCTGATGTCCTAGCAATAGTGCAGCACTTTTGAATTTATACACAAATGTACAAGATGTTGTACTTCATCTTTTAATGTTATTATTCGTATGCAGTGAAAATACAGAAGCTGTTTTAAATGGTTAGTTCACTCAAAAGTTTAACTTCTGACATTAATTATTCCCTCTTATCTTGTTCCATACACAATTTTGTTGATCCTTGAAAACTGAAAATATTTTAGTTCAAATCTGAGAATTTTTTATTTGCTAATATCATTACATCAGTCCATCATGTGAGTGATTTAAGTCACATGGACTGATTTAAGTTTATGAAGTGACAGGAATGTAAAAGCTGTATTGTGAATACAGAGTATTGTATTGTCAATTATTATTATTATTTTTAATTATTCAAATATATTTTAAAATGTATAGCAAAGCTGAATTTTCAGTGACAATTATTTCATATTATTTGTAACAAAAAAGGTATTTTAATATAAATGTATTTTTCACATTTAATCAGTTTAAGGCATCCTTACTTGAAGAAAATGACTACAAAAAAATCTGATTAACATAATTGTTTTTTTAGAATTATGTTACAGCAAGAAGACATTAAAATGATCAAAATTGATATTCAGTAATTTATAATGTTGTAATAATGATTACATATTTCCATACATTTTTAAAACTCTTTTTACCAAGGCTGAACAATATATCGTTTGAGCATCGATATCGCAATGTGTGTTTCTGCAATAGTATATCGCATAAGTAGATTTTTTTTAAATAAAAAAATCTTTTTATTATTATTATTATTTATACAATAATGACCATGTCATTTTACATTTGAATGTTCAATTTCTGTACCTAAATTTATTTAAACTCTCCAAAAAACAAAAAGCACTGCTTATTTATTTTTGCTTGTATATCATAATTTATGCAAATGCACTGTGTAGAAAAAGACTTGATCATCCCAGTCTATCAAAATGAATGAAATCTTTCCAAATAGAGCTATTCAATTAATCTGGTGAAATTGTATTCAATATCGCAATATATATTGCAGAAAAACAAAACATCGCAATGTCAGATTTTTCCAATATCGTGCAGCCCTACTTTTTACCATCTTCAAACATTTGATAGTATTTTTTTTTAAACACACAGAAAACAAACTTTGTACTGTAAACAAAGCACACAGTAAACACTGGTGTTCTGTGCTTTTCTTTCCTTTAATTCTTACTTGCAGAACAATCAGCATGTGAGCTTTCACATGCAGGGAAATTAAACACAGTGCGTTTGAGAATGAATGAGTGGTTTCATCTTTATCTTGACCTGGACGTACTGTAACGGATCAGAAGTCTCCAGGAAAGGTTACAGGCAGGCTCAACTGGCTGTAGCTGATATGCAGTCCTTCAAGGGGAAACTCTAGCTCAGACAGGATTATACCCTTATTATATATTAAGAGGTGCCAAAGAGAAAGTCATATATGATATTTTAAAATGTGTCCAGTGTTGGCCACTTTAAGCCTTATGTGCTTCACTGAAAATAATGTAGCACAGCAGTTCTCAACCAATGGTCCAGACTTCAGGGCCTCAGCCAGCTATAAGGGAGGATTTAAGAAGATTTAAAATGATTAAATATAATAAAGAACAAGCATTAAAATTAACTTAATAACTTGCATGTATAAGGTAGACATTTATTTGTTTATTTTTAAGAACTGGAAAATCTTTAAAAATCTGTTTTTATTTATTTTTATAAAGAATGTACATTTGTCTAAACTCTACAAAATTCTGAACGTGGTATTTACATTTTTGAAAACTTGAAATGTAGTCATTTTAATTCTGATTATTTTAGTTACTTTATTTTTTTAGTTGCCTTTTTTTCCAGAATCAAGGAGTGCTCATAGTTTCGAAAACAATATTGGGACTAGAGCCCTTTGACTGTTATTGAGGAGAATAAGGGCCCAAAATTCAGCTCACTATCTGTTGAATAATTCATTTATCATATGATGCTGTAAATCATGCTTCTTTTTGGGTGGAAACCCAAACACGTTTCACGCATGCCTCTTTAAATGCAAATGAGCGGATGTTACCCACCTCCTTTTCCGAAGAGGGCGGTTCCATTACAGCTTGAGCCTCAGTTACTCCATGAAAATAAAAGCAACATCTGCATCCGCTTTTCGGTCTTGTCAGTTTAAACTCCTGATATATAGCTGTCTGTTGCTTTGCAATTTTGCAGATCCATAACGTAAAGGAAGTTGGATTACAGTATATTAGGGCCCCTTATTAAGCAGCATGCGGTTAGAAGTAACCTAGTAACTGCATTTTGATCACAGCTCATATAACACAAAATGTATGCTTTTCAAATAGATTGTCTCTGAGTGCCCTCTGCTGGACTCTTGCTTTTTCTTCCTTTTTTTGTTTGATTGAAATTGAACTATGGACTTATTAATTTTGATAATGTTTTTGTAATGCAGATTTTTGCTGCAGTGCCTCGAGGACTTGGATGCCAGCCTTCGCAAACTTAACTCTCGGCTCTTTGTGATCAGAGGACAACCTACAGACGTCTTTCCAAGACTATTCAAGGTCAGCGAACAGACCGCCTGGAAACTCTCAGCCAGTACATGCCGTGCTGTGTGTGTATTTATGCTCTGCCCATTTTTGACTCTCTCTCTCTCTCTCTCTCTCTCTCTCTCTCTCTCTCTCTTTCTATCTATCTCAAGGAGTGGAAAATCAGCCGGCTGTCATATGAGTATGACTCTGAGCCCTTCGGGAAGGATCGTGATGCAGCCATTAGGAAACTAGCCACTGAGGCAGGGGTGGAAGTGTTCGTCAGGATCTCCCACACACTCTATGATCTGGACAAGTGAGTGGATCTGTAATCGGTGCCACATGTCCAACTGACTCCCACATAGATGCCAGCAGTCCTGTGGGAGGCTTTTCACAATTGTGCCTGATATTTAACTCTTCAGTGAGAAATACAGGACACAGGCAGATATTAAGCGATTCCAGATATACAGAGATGTGTTAATCTGTCATATAAGAATCTAAAAAAGTATCTAAAAGTTATGGTATTCAAAATACTAAATATTCTAATAATCAAAAATAATACAACAATTTTAGTCTGAATACAGATTGGCTAATTATACATCATCGTCAAGCCAGTTCTAATGAAAAATTTGTGATGCAGATTTTTGTAATATTGTATTTTGTAATATAAATTAAAAGATTTAAAAAAAAGGTTAAATCTAAAACATTTATTGAAAACTGTCAATTACAATAAGTAATAAGTTATTGTTGTTAATAAAATTATTAATTTCATTAAGTATTATTTTAGGTCATATATAATACTGTATTAATATTATAAGCATTGTATCAAAGCACAATTAAAGACATAGATTTATTATTTTCTAATATATTTCATATTGCTCAAATATGAAAACAATAGAAATACTTGTAATTAATGCTATTCTACTTAAAATATGAAAATGTATTTTAGAATTGCATAAAATATATAATTGGTGAAAGACATTTTCTATTATTATTATTATTATTATTAGCAATTATTCATAAGTGGCGCAGTAGGTAGCGCTGTTGCCTCACAGCAAGAAGGTCGCTGGTTCGAGCTCGGCTGGGTCAGTTGGCATTTCTGTGTGGAGTTTGCATGTTCTCCCCGTGTTCACGTGGGTTTCCTCCGGGTGCTCCAGTTTCCCCCACAGTCCAAAGACATGCGCTATAGGTGAATTGGGTAGGCTAAATTGTCCGTAGTGTATGTGTGTGAATGGGAGTGTATGGGTGTTTCCCAGTGATGGGTTGCGGCTGGAAGGGCATCCGCTGCGTAAAACATAAGTTGGTGGTTCATTCCGCTGTGGCGACCCCAGATTAATGTAAAAAATGAATGAATGAATGATTTATAATGTATTTATAACTACTGTAATCATTTAACATGTATAATAATATATAAAATTATATAATGTCATTAATAATATTGTGAAATTGTATTAACATCTTCATATCATTTAAGATTTTAAATCAAGATTACTTATTGTTATATTCTTAATTTGTTTATATAGTGTTTTGTCTTAGCATATTTTCAAGTTTAAGCAAATACTTGATAATGCTGCCGATATCTGAAAAACTGCTAAATTAGTTCACTTTTAATTTATATTGTTGTTTGTTTTATTTCATTGCTGACTGTGTAACAATTACATGGAATAAAGATCACATTTATGTTAATAGGAAATATTTTTTGATGTGTTATAAAATGTTTTAGCTTTTGTAAATGCTACATATCCTACTCATTGACTTATGTACTTTTTCGCCTCTCTCTAGGATCATCGAGTTAAACGGAGGACAGTCTCCCCTCACCTATAAGCGATTTCAGACACTCATCAGTCGAATGGAACCTGTGGAGCTGCCAGCAGAGACCATCACAGCTGAGGTCATGGGCAAATGCTCCACACCAATCAGTGATGATCACGATGACAAGTTTGGTGTACCGTCTCTGGAGGAGCTCGGTGAGGCACCCATGTTTCCTCACTTAGCATATGTGTGCGTGTGTTTGAACTGAGATTATAAATGAGGATTTGTGTCTTCAGGTTTTGAAACAGAGGGACTGTCCACTGCTGTGTGGCCCGGTGGAGAGACTGAAGCTCTGACTCGACTGGAGAGACACCTGGAGAGGAAGGTAAACAAGTACTCTGTTACATTACATTTTAGAAGTATGCATTTTTTACATTGCATTAATCTAGATATATGCTGATATTCAATAATTCAATAAATAAAGATAATGAACATGAACAATATTGATATTGAGGTCACTTCAAAAACCTGTGAATAATTATTTATTATTTAAAAGTTTAGTGTTTTTTTTAAGCATATTCCAATTGTATTTGCAGTGGTGTTAACCATAACAGCATCGTCAAATGCTTGGAGTTTTAATTGGTTCACTTAATAACTCAAACATGATGATTTTCACATGTTAGTCTGCCCTACTTCATACTGAATTATTGATTGAAAATACTATTTATAGGGCTATTGTATGTTAACATTGTGCAATGCTCCCTAAACAATGAAAACTTCAAAAACTTTTATCAGTCTTAGCTGATGCATAATAACAATGCAAAATCAAAGTGATGCAAAATATAGCCGTAGTCCTTTTATTAATTCTAGATAACTAATAAAAATTCAGTTGTAATTTTAAGCTAATCACAACATAGCATTCTTATTTTTTCTTATCTTATTTCTGATAGAGCAAAGATAAAATTGAAATAAGCAGTATATTGTGGTTAAAGAGTCGAACAGAAGTCATTATATATTAAGATATTCAGGTACAGAAAATGAATTATCAAATTAGAGGTAAAATATATTGTGCAGCTCTAGTAACTAATATATCTTTTTTTCTTACTGTTAATTTAAAACCATTAACATTTACTGATAAGACTTTATTGTAAAGTGCATTTTAATTTGTTTGTTTATTGTCTGATTATGTATTTACAATAAAGCAAAAGTCTTTTGTTATTATATCAGTTAAAGCAACTTTTTTCTTAGGCCAATAATGTGATGATTACCATCATAAGCCTATGTTTAACTATACTTTATTATAATTATTTTATTGCATACTTTGTGCATTGTAATTTCTTGTCATACTTTGGGCCAAATTAAGTTTTGTTTTACACCACAGCCTCCCAGAGCATCGTTGCTGAACTTGTCCATCTAAGATCATTATGAATGGACCCATCTTGTAATTGTTACTTCTAGCAGGATAACACACCATGTAACAAAGCTCAAATCATTTCAAACTGGTTTATTAAATGTGACAGTGAGTTCACTACACTTAAATGGCCTCCACAGTCACCTCGAATGCCAATGAGTGCATGTAGTTTCTTTATATGAACTATTGCTTATTGTTTTTGTTTGGTTTTGCAGGCTTGGGTGGCTAATTTTGAGCGCCCCAGAATGAATGCTAACTCCTTGCTGGCCAGTCCCACAGGCCTGAGCCCTTACTTACGGTTTGGCTGCCTCTCCTGTAGACTTTTCTATTTCAAACTCACAGACCTCTACAGGAAGGTAAAGATTGCCTTGTTTTGACTTTTTATGATAACATTTGTCAATATGATTGCTGTTAGGTTGTTCTCATGTTTTTCCCGCCTTTTCTGGCAGGTCAAGAAGAACAGCGCCCCGTCTCTGTCTCTTTATGGTCAGCTGCTGTGGCGTGAGTTCTTCTACACAGCTGCAACTAACAACCCACACTTTGACAAAATGGAGTTCAATCCCATCTGCGTGCAGATACCATGGGACAGGAACCCTGAAGCTCTGGCCAAGTGGGCAGAGGGCCGGACTGGTTTCCCATGGATTGATGCAATAATGACCCAGCTGAGGCAGGAGGGATGGATCCACCATCTGGCCAGGCATGCGGTTGCTTGCTTCCTCACACGTGGAGACCTGTGGATCAGCTGGGAAGAGGGCATGAAGGTACTGCAATCATTATTCTGGACTTGCTTTCTGTTTCAGATAGCTATAGGAAAAACTTTAGACACAGCTTGAATATTCTATTTCTCGATGTATTGGGTATTTGTTTGAGTAAAATGTTAATATTTGTTCTATTTTATGACTTCCAAATTTTAAATAAAAATATAGTATTTTAGTGAGGTAGAGAGAGTGAGTTTTATTACAAAAAACAATTGGTCAAAATAACAAATGTTTTCACAAAAACAGGGACTAGATACTGATTTCTTAACTCTTCTTAAATTAAAACATTGGAATTGCATTGTCTAAAAATTTATATAAACATGTCTGAAACTGTGCACTTTTTTAATTAAGTTGTTTTATGGAAGTAAATGATCTAAATGACAGATAGAATATAGAAGAGATAAACTAAAAAATTATGCTTTACTCAAAAACATAACTATAAATCATAAATCCAGAGAATTTTCTGATGGTTTTCTTAATTATTTCCAAGGCTGTAGATTTATATTGTATTATGTTTTGGGGGTTTTTCTGAAGGTGTTTGAGGAGTTGTTGCTGGATGCAGACTGGAGCGTCAATGCAGGAAGCTGGATGTGGCTTTCATGCAGCTCGTTCTTCCAGCAGTTCTTTCACTGTTACTGTCCAGTGGGCTTCGGACGACGTACTGACCCTAATGGAGACTATATTAGGTGCCTTACTGGAAACATGCTAAAATTAAAATTCACGTTACTGTGAATAAACTGATTGTTTCAATATTATGCGTCTTTGAAAACTAATTTTTAAAAAACATTTTTTCAGACGCTATTTACCCATATTGAGGGGCTTCCCTGCCAAATTCATCTATGACCCTTGGAATGCCCCAGAAAGTGTTCAGAAGGTCGCCAAGTGCATAATTGGAGTGCACTACCCCAAACCCATGGTTAATCACGCTGAGGCCAGCAGGATAAACATTGAGCGAATGAAGCAGATTTACCAGCAACTGTCCTGCTACCGGGGCCTTGGTAAGAATATGGTGTACTTTTCAAATCCTCAATTCTTAGAAATCTCTAGACAGATGGAGTTAAGAAAGGTGGAGGGTTTGACAAGAACTCTGATGGCATGTTGAAGTACTACCCAATATCAAACTATGAACCAGACTATTTACATTTTCAGCAAGCAATAACATTGGCTGCGGAGGCCAGTCAGCTTGCCATGTCATAGCTTGTATATTTCATCATGCCATTTGGATTTACATTACTGAACTAGATATTTGAACTGATTTGTCCAGCTGTAAAATCTTGGGTTTTAATGGATCTTTATTCAATGTTAGGGCTCCTTGCAACTGTTCCATCAAACACAGCCAACAATGGAGATGGTAATGGAGTAGGTCCTTTCTCAGGAGACACACAGGAGAGCACTCACATTACAGGTATACTAACAAGCACTTTGTCTGCTAGCTTTTTTTTTCTAATTGATCAAGATGTTGTAATATTGTGCAATTATTGATCATCTATATTGGCAGTTTGGTTCATTTTATTCATGCTGTTACATGTTTTATGCTTTGTTTACCAGTGTACACATCACCAGCAAGTTCTCAACTCGAGTTTCCAGCGTTTGCAGTGGCATGTGGTCAACAGCTTGTCAACAGTGTGCAGCCACAGCCAGGTGTGTATTGACAAGGATGCTTTGAAGTAAATGAAAGCTTCTTACATGTGAAGCGTGAAATAGACCTTCGGCTGCTTGAACAAGAAGTCTTTCTTTCCAATCTAGGTTACTCAGGTGCTGGCATGGTTGGACAAGCTCACAAACAGACACAGAGAGGTGAGTTCTTTCCACACCATTAAAACAAAAAAGAATTTTTGTTTTAGAATGAAAATGCTCCTCATCCAGACTGGTGTTTTTAAGACAGAAAAATGATCTCCTTCCACCATCCAAAAACACAGCACATGCTATGTGACCATTCATCCTCACTGGGTGTGTGCATATTTTGCAGACATTTATTATTGCCATCTACCGGTTGTGTAAGTGTCATATGAGAGGTGATTGACGAATCATGAATTCATATGTAATAGTCCAGAGGAAACAGTACAACAGCATCTCCAAAATAAAACGGGGAATTCAATGTTTTCAAAACACTCAATTTTTTTTGAACATGTTGGAGTAGTATGGACACCAGGTGTAACCATGACAAAATGGTTTTTAAACGAAAATCCACTAGTGTAAATGGCTCCTCAGACCCTTTATACACCTCTCACTATACTGTGACCAATCATTAAGATTAAAGAGTAATATTAAATGAACAAACCCATGTTATGGAGTGCGGCATGGTGGCTCAGTGGTTAGCACTGTCACTTTACAGCAAGAAGGTCACTGGTTCGAGTCCCGGCTGGGTGGAGTTTGCATGTTCTCCCTGTGTTTGCTTGGTTTCCTCCGGGTGCTCCGGTTTCCACCACAGTCCAAAGACATGCGCTATAAGTGAATTGAATAAACTAAATTAACCGTAGTGTATGAGTGTGTGTGTGAATGAGTGTGTATGGGTGTTTCCAGTACTGGGTTGCAGCTGGAATGGCATCCGCTGCATAAAACATTTGCTGAAATAGTTGGCGGTTCATTCTGCTGTGGTAACGTCTGAAATAGAGACTAAGCCGAAGGAAAATGAATGAATGTTACGCAGCTTACGAATAGCATTGAGTAATGTTTTAGTTTTTACAGTACTGGTGCTAAATGGTTACTGGTGCCTAAACGGTGCCTGTATTGGTACTTTTAAAAGAGAGCCACAAAGCAAAGTTGGATGACTTTAAAGAATGGCTTTTGTATTTACAAAAAAAATAATAATTTAACAAAATACACTATTATGATTTAATATGAAATGCAACAAATTTACATAACAAATTTGCAACAAAAAAACTATAATAATTTAACGGAAAATACAAGTTACAGTACTAATAACAGCAAATTAGTGGGAATTCTTGGTATGCTACAAACCAAATTGATGTGCTGTGCTTTTTCACAAAACTTATGTCTGATCAAATTTCTTTGTACTCATTTAAAGTACAGTAGCTTCTGTGAACCACACAATGGCCCGATTAAGTGCTGATATTTTGCAGACAAACTAAGTAGTGCAAAAATGATTCAAAGTACATGTGCGAGCTGCTCATACATCAAATGTAAGTTAGAAAACTCTGGGCGCATACAGTAAGCAGGTTTAGCAACTGGATACAAATTACAGTTAGATTACTCGTGGGTTACTGATTTAAAATGTAGCCTATAAAGTACATTTCCAGTTCTCTACTTCCTGTTATTCTGATTTCAGCTCAAGCGTTCAAGTGGCACCAAAATGAATTGTTCCAATTAATAAATCCATGTGAAACAGTCTCTTGAAAGTGATGTTGCATCTTCAGTTCAGCCCCACCTTTTCCAAATGGGCCAGGGCCATCCAACCTCACACTAGTCAAATGAACCAGGATATGGGGGTTAAACACGCCCGTGCTCCGGTTGGATAGCCTTGTTTGAGTACACTCTTAGTCCAAGTACATACAGTTGCCTTTTTCATCTGTGGCTGTTTACACTCATTATCAAATGCATTTTCAACTACTTTTGGAACTGGTCAAAATTGGACAAGCTCAACATTTTAGACTCCATTCACACTTGCATTAAGGAGCTTCCTTCTTCTTGAGATTGGATTGACCGGCACCTGACATTTGGAAGTGGTGTTAGTGAGGCCAGCAGGGGGTGCTCAACATGCGGTCTGTGTGAGTCCTAATGCACCAGTAAAGTGAAGGTGACACTATATGTCAGTGAGCGCCGTCTTTCAGATGAGACGTTAAACTGAGGTCCTGACTCTCTGTGGTTATTAAAAATCCCATGGCACTTCTCATAAATAGTAGGGGTGTAACCCCGGTGGCCTGGCCAAATTCCCTCCATCAGCCCTTAACCATCATGGCCTCCCAATCATCCCCATCCACCGAATTGGCTCTATCACTGTCTCTCCACTCCAGCAGTAGCTGGTGTGTGGTGAGCGCACTGGCACTGTTGTCCTGTGACTGCCGTCACATCATCCAAGTGGATGCTGCACACAGGTGGTGGTGTGGGTGTATGGGCATACACAATAAATGCGCTATATAAAATACACATTACATAAAATACACATTACATTTAAACAATAATGCCAGAAAAAAACTATAACCTCTCTGTTTTGTCTGCAGTAAGAGGGATGACTGCTTTTAAGCGACATAGTGAAGACCGAACATCAGATGGTGCATCAAAGATTCAGAGGAATGACGGCAACTAACCAAGGAAGCAAGAATAAACACACAAACCTCTCCTCAGACTAGTGATAAGACCAAAAGGACACCATCTCTGCATGCCGAATGTCAACTTCTCCATGCTTAGCTTTGCCCTTTATGCTTTGCCATGTTGTCATTCTGCTTGTATAGCTTGAGTTAGCATCAAGGTCAAGCTTGGTGGACCAGGAAACTGTAAACCAAGCCATTTGATGTGACAAAATGTATGCAGTTACAGCATTTTATCATGTAAGCTGTTTGCTGATGAGGAAAATACTTTGTTGTATTATTCACGCAATCCAAAAGTTATATGTCATTTCTCTTTGTGACTGTATGTGTCCAGCATACCATTCAATGTCTATTATGTGCAATTTTGTTGCCTTTTATTTTTGGCAATAATTGTGTTTTAAACATTTCTATAAAATAAAAGAGGGATTTATTGAGAAATTCACACCTTAATAGGCATAAGCAAGAGTTTCAGCCATAAATTGAAACCTTTAAGATTTTAGTTGCACTTTGATGAATTAAATCATTTGAAGTTCAATTTTAATTTATAGATAAACATTAAGAATTGTAAAGTCCA
>CAIGQV010018227.1:13573862-13590636 GCA_903798115.1 Danio jaintianensis
AACTCCACCACCACGACCAGTCTGACGAGCCTCATGCTTATATAAGATTTCTGAAGGAGTTGCTTCATTTAAATTTTTCCAATGAATCATCTGTTGAGCTGCATCCCAATCATCACAAATACTGCAGAAGATCTATTGGAACCTGCATTTACCCAAGATTCTGACAGAAATCAGTCATCAGTCAAGTTTGGTGAAGGAAAAATCATGGTTTGGAGTTACATTCAGTATGGGGTGTGTGAGACATCTGCAGAGTGGATGGCAACATCAACAGCCTGAGGTATCAAGACATTTGTGCTGCCCATTACATTACAAACCACAGCAGAGGACAAATTCTTCAGCAGGATAGCGCTCCTTCTCATACTTCAGCCTCCACACCAAAGCAAAGAAAGTCAAGGTGCTCCAGGATTGGCCAGCCCAGTCACCAGACATGAACATTATTGAGCATGTCTGGGGTAAGATGATGGAGGAGGCATTGAAGATTAATCCAAAGAATCTTGATGAACTCTGGGAGTCCTGCAAAAACGCTTTCTTTGCCATTCCAGATGATTTTATTAATAAGTTATTTGAGTCATTGCCTAAGCACTTTGTCTAAGCAAAGTCAGACATTACAGTCTTAATTAAATCATTAAAAATCAAGGCATGATCATATTTTACTTTGGTAAAATAAGCGTAATCTAGAGACCTTTGCCTTTTATATATTCCACTTCTGATACCAAATGATCAACTAGAAGTCAAGTTATTATTTGTTGTTCCTAAAACTTGGATTGACTTTTGTCAGGTAGTGTACAGTTATATACTTAAAATATAACTGTTAAGTAAAATTTTGCAGGAGGGCTCATAATTATGTCTTCAACTGTATCTCTTCAGTTCAGTGCCTCCGCGTGCCCACTATCTGTGTAAGGACTTTGACTCAATAATTCGCCTGGTTTCTGAACCTCCTTTATGTCACATTGTGGAGGTCATCTGGATTTTAGGAGGCACGGAAGTCTATAAGGTGAGAATCCTTATTCAGTGTTTGCAACATTTATAGGTTTTAACAAACACAGTAGTTCATTTTGTATTGTAACCATACTATTTAGGAAAGTCTAGAGCATTCCTGGTGTGATCTCATCTATCTGACCGACATCATGGCCAACTTTGAATGTGACGTCTTTTTCCCAGAGTTTGATCCCAATATTTTCAGGAAACAAAAAAGGTAGGATTATCCTCTGATTACCTCATTTTATGCATCTTAAGTAGTGGTGGACGAAGGTAGGCACTCGAGTAAATACAGATAGACAAATAAAATGTCAACCTTGTAGAAGTATATATTCCTCCTTTTCAAAATGACAGTCAAAGTGCAAAAGTACTTGATTTTTATTTCACTTAAGTAATAAAAGTACGTACTGATGAGTATTTATTTTGCAAGAAAGCTGAATTACCAGTCATGCTCTAACTACACTGATAATTCATGATAATTAAAGTGAAAACGTGTGAAACCACATTCACATGCTGAACCCCATTCACATCAGTTTGTAAAATCAGTGAATCGTTTACTGGAGACTCAATCTGAACAGATCATTTGAATCAGTCCATTTCTATTTATTTATTTTTCATGAATGTAAAGAGGTTGAACAAATACAATTATAAACATAGAGACAAATAAGATGAGTATATTAAAAATAGCACAGATACATACTCATAAACAAACATAATGACAGGGTAACAAGATTAACAATAATGTAATAAAGTAACATCTTAAAGAGACAGAAAGGAAGAATACAAAGAGATAGTTTTCATTGCTGAATAAGTGCATGATTTACTGAAGACACACTCTGAACAGATCATCTGAATCAGTGAATGATTTCCTGGGGGCGTCACAGTGGCGCAGTGGGTAGCACGATCTCCTCACAGCAAGAAGGTCGCTGGTTCGAGCCTCGGCTGGGTCAGTTGGCATTTTTGTGTGGAGTTTGCATGTTCTCCCCGTATTCGCGTGGGTTTCCTCCGGGTGCTCCGGTTTCCCCCACAAGTCCAAAGACATTAGACAGTAGTTGAATTGGGCAAGCTAAATTGTCCGTAGTGTATTTGTGTGAATGAGTGTGTATGGATGTTTCCCATGTGATGGGTTGCAGCCGGAAGGGCATCTGCTGCGTAAAACATATGCTGGATAAGTTGGCGGTTCATTCCGCTGTGGCAACCCCAGATTAATAAAGGGACTAAGCCGAAAAGAAATTGAATGAATGAATGATTTCCTGGAGTCTCACTCTAAAAGTTTCATTTGAATCAGTGAATCATTTACTGGACACTCACTCTGAACAGATCATTTGAATCAGTGAATCGTTTACTGGACACTCACTCTGAACAGATCATTTGAATCCGTGAATGATTTCCTGGAGTCTCACTCTGAATTGATCATTTCATTTGAATCAGTGAATCATTTACTGGACACTCACTCTGAACAGATTTTTGAATCAGTGAATGTTTTCCTGGAGTCTCACTCTAAAAAGTTCATTTGAATCAGTGAATCCTTTACTGGACACTCACTCTAAATGGATCATTTGAATCAGTGAATGGTTGACTCTAGAACAGGTGGCAGTTCAATTCACAAATTAATTGTTCAGTGCAATTTTTGAACCAATTTAACTGTTTAACTGACAAAATTCAGCTTTTCATGAATTAAACAACACTATCTGGTCTCTGAGCAGGTGACCATTTCTCCTCCTCATAATAACCCTTTACTTAGCTTCATTCAGGTAATGTAGTGGAGTGAAAAGTACAATATTTATTTTGGAATGTAGTGAGGTAAAAGTAAAAGTTCCTAAAATAAACATACACCAATAAAGTACTTAAAATACGTACTCAAGTACAGTAGTGAAGTAAACATACCCAGTTACTGTCCACCACTGATCTCATGCATTGTAATGTCATATTAGGTATGAACAGATTAATTTTTGTTTGATTGTTTGTTTGTTTTTTCCTATATAAGCTTTCCCGGAGTACCAGATGAAATTCTTGAGGAAAATGGTATTAAATTTCAATTTCAAGTCTTCAAGAAGGAAGTTAAAAACTGATTCTGTAAGGAGACAAGACAGTCAAACATGATGCAGGATTTGATTGATGTTTACAGTTACTTTTACAGATTTTAATACAAGTCAATCATATATTTTACTTGTTTTTGATACAGTTAGAGTATATTGGCTTTGTAGAATTTCACAATATTGCACAAAACACTTTATCTCAAAGGCTGTGTTAGGAGCTTCAATGGCACACTGTCGGTTTTTGGGATTGACAAAAGCACTTACTTGATTTAGTCTGAAATGGCCAGCTCACACTGCAGCTTTCAACACAATATTCTGTTTGTGGCTATCACATACTGTAAGCCCATTTCCACTACAATACAGCAATAGAAAGGTAATTGTGACATTTATTTAACAATTCTCGTTTTTTATAATCACGTTTCAGAGAAAAAACATCAGAACTGTGCATTAGAAATTACAATTCTGAGAAAAATGTTTAACATCCATTAATTATGGCTTTTTCTTCTCCCAATTGTGAGTTTAAATATTGTACTTTGTGACTTGAATTGTGACTTGTTTTGCGAATGGGTGGCTCAGTGGTTAGCACTTTCACCTCACAGCAAGAAGGTCGCTGGTTTGAGTTCCAGCTGGGCCAGTTGGCATTTCTGTGTGGAGTTTGCATGTTCTCCCCGTGTCCGTGTGGGTTTCCTCCAGGTGCTCCGGTTTCCGGTTTCCCCACAGTCCAAAGATATAGCGCTCTAGGTGAATTGGATGAACTAAATTGTCCATAGTGTATGAGTGTGTGTGTGTGTGAATGTGACAGTGTTGGGTGTTTCCCAGTACTGGGTTGCGGCTGGAAGGGCATCTCCTGTGTAAAACATATGCATGAATAGTTGGCGGTTCATTCCACTGTGGCGACCCCTGAAAAATTAGGGACTAAGCCGAAGGAAAATGAATGAATGTTTTTCGAATTTTACATTTCAGTTGCAAATGTAAAAATTTTGTAAGTAAGTCAGAAGTCTGCCTGAAGAAAGCATATATATATACATGCATTTCAGAAAAAGAAAAGTCAGAAATGTGAGATAAAGTGTCACTATTATCATTTTTAGTATAGTAACCACAGCAAAGTGACTAAAATAAATAATGAAAATTGATTGAAGACAGGAGATTGATTAAATGCATTTAATACTGAAAGCTTTACATCCAGTAATAAAGGTATCAAATGAATCAATGATATTGATCCCCACAATTAGGCACTTGAAATCCTGAGTCCTGTAGTCTGACACAGAGACAAGACCAAGACCTTTAAAATGGCCTTGAGTACAAAAACACCAACCTTTGTGATTCCTGGACATTTTAGATTGTCCATGTTTTCCATAATGTCCAAGCAGTTGAGAAACACTGCAATTATTAAACGGAAGTTCCAAGCATCCAGAGCTCCATAAAGAAGCAAAGACAAAGACAGTGGGGGAAAAAAATGTTGTTCACACTATGTTAAGATGATTACTTGAAGAACTTTTCACTAAAATGGGGATGTATATGCACTGCAAAAAAAAATGCCTTTCTTACTGAGATGTTTTGGCTGGTTTCTAGTCCAAATACCTCTAAAAATTCTTAAATCAAGAACCATTTTCTAGACAAGCCAAAATATTGTCTTGTTGTAAGAAATAATATGTCAAACTTAACTGAGTTTTTCCTTAAAACAAGCAAAATAATCTGCCAATGGGGTAAGGAAAATAATCTTGCTTTTCCCTTTGACATAAGATTATTTTGTTTACCCCATTAGCAGATTTTTTGGATAGTTTTAAGGAAAAACTCACTTAATTTCGACATTATTTCTTAAAACAAGACGATATGTTTTGCTTGTCTAGAAAATGCTTCTTGATTTAAGAATTTTTAGATATTTGCCCTAGAAACAAGACTAAAAATCTAAGTAAGAAAATTTTTGCAGAGTGGCATCACTGTGAAAAGTCATTGTTAGATCTTCTGGGCACCTTTATTTTTCGAGAGTGTACATGACATGTATTCTGCTTCTGTGTGGTAATTTATAAACATCTGAAAAGCTGCTAGTTCTTCATGAAAATCCGTATGGAGAACACTTTCCTGCTATCAGCCTCAGTTCTTACATAAGAAGTGGCACAATGTGGAACATGAGGAGGACTCAGACAGTGATGAGCAACCCTTTTCTTGCGATTACACACGCTGCAGTCTGACTAATCAGATCTACTGTTACTCATCTGATGGTCAGCACTGACACGAGCGTGACGATGACGAATCAAAGCAGATGAAGAGGACCACACACAGCAGATATACAGACCATCTGCTGTTTCAACTCACTGCCTTAATGTAGTATTCCGTTTTTGCTTGTGTGTGTATGGTTTTTGTGTATTTAACTTCTTTGATGTATCATTGTATATGTATTGTATACATTGTATACTATATTAACAATCATTCCTAGTTAAAATTAAACATTTTACATCTGTGACAACTAAAATGAGCAATACTGTATATGTATTGGATATATATGAGCAAATGTCTATTATGCATTGTGACAGAGTGAATTTCCCCACTAGATGGAGGCAGTGGCTTGGATGAAGACTGGCTGTGATGCTGAAATCGGCCTGTAGGGGTTTTTATGATGGATATACTGCATTGGGCTTCCTAATCAGGAGTTTGGTCAAAACACGCTTTTTAAAACATTGTGGATTTATGCTGGATACTATTTCAAAGCAAAAGCAAAGGGGAGACATTGTTTTGCTAATCGATTGCATACAATCGTGTTCAAATGTTCTGTGTTTGTAAAACGAGTCGGCACTATAATACAGCAATTACGCTATAAAAGATTAAAAAGTGACAGTACTACAGAATTTATATTAATAAGTAAAGAAAAAAAAATCAACAATACATGCTAAATAAATGCTGTTCATTTGGGGGGAAAAAAGATGGGGGTTTACATAGAATTGAGTATCTTTGCTTTTAACATGATCACGATAAGAATAAAGTTTTTTTTACTCTATTTCTGAACAGATAAATGCAAAATATGTTACCAATCCCAAATTATACCCCCAATCACTATTATTGTTATTATTTTTGTAAATGAAAAAAAAAAAAAAACGGAATAGATACTACGGATTACTTCGACACGTTACTTTTAGAATTGAAAAAATAAACTCCGAATAAACTTGGTTCAATCAAAATTGTGAGATATCTATCTATCCAAAAAAATCTCAAATTAGTGATCCAAAAATTTGTAGTCCAAATTTATATGTTAGGAAAAAAAATTAAATAAACATTTTAAAAAGGGGAAAAAAATAAATCAAGAGAAACAAAACATATGAAATTGAGTTGAAATTTAGTAGTGTCTTTTTTTTATTTTGAAATACTTCACATGAATTTAAATGTATTATCTTTCTATTTCTAAAGATATTCAGTGACTGAAATACTACTTTTATAAATAAATCTGTTTAATAAATCTGTTGTGTTCAAATGCACCAAAATATACACACCGGCCACTTTATTAGGTACACCTTACTAGTACCAGGTTGGACCCCCTTTTACCTTCAGAACTCCCTTAATCCTTCGTGGCATAGATTCAACAAGGTATTGGAAATATTCCTCAGAGATTTTGGCCTATATTGACATGATCGCATCACACAGTTGCTGCAGATTTGTCAGCTGCACATCCATGATGCGAATCTTCCGTTCCATCACATCCCAAAGGTTCTGTTTTGGATTGAGATCTGGTGACTGTGGAGGCCATTTGAGTACAGTGAACCTATTTTCATGTTCAAGAAACCAGTCTGAGATGATTCACGCTTTATGACATGGCGTGTTATCCTGCTGGAAGTAGCCATCAGAAGATGGGTACACTGTGGTCATAAAGGGATGGACATGGTCAGCAACAATACTCAGGTAGGCTGTGGCGTTGACACGATGCTCAGTTGATACTAATGGGTCCAAAGTGTGCCAAGAAAATATCCCCCACACCATTACACCACCAGCCTGAACCGTTGATACAAGGCAGGATGGATCCATGCACGATGTTGACGCCAAATTCTGACCCTACCATCCGAACGGCGCAGCAGAAATCGAGACTCATCAGACCAGGCAACGTTTTTCCAATCTTTTATTGTCCAATTTTAGTGCGCCTGTGTGAATTGTAGCCTCAGTTTCCTCTTCTTAGCTGACAGGAGTGGCACCCGGTGTGGTCTTCTGCTGCTGTAGCCCATCCGCCTCAAGGTTGGATGTGTTGTGCTTTCAGAGATGTTCTTCTGCATACCTCGGTTGTAACGAGTGGTTATTTGAGTTACTGTTGCCTTTCTATCAGCTCGTCTGGCCATTCTCCTCTGACCTCTGGCATCAACAAGGCATTTGTGCCCACAGAACTGCCGCTCACTGGATATTTTATCTTTTTTGGACCATTCACTGTAAACCCTAGAGATGCCGTCTGACACCAACAACCATGCCACATTCAAAGTCACTTAAAACACCTTGCTTCCACATTCTGATGCTCGGGTTGAACTGCACCAGATCTTCTTGACCATATCTACATGCCTAAATGCATTGAGTTGCTGCCATGTGATTGGCTGATTAGAAATTTGCGTTAATAAGCAGCTGGACAGGTGTACCTAAAAAAGTGGCCGGTGAGTGTATAACCTGTGTTCACTGAGAAATGGGTAAAAATATTCATTTTCAAAATGGGGTGTACTGATTTATGCTGAGCACTGTATATATGTGTGTGTGTGTACAGTAAATTAGAGCTAAAATAAGATTTCTTAAATATAAGAAATAAAAATAAGGCATTTTGAAATATTATATAGCACAGATGGGCTACAATGTCATATTACCTCTTTACATATTACTACATTATTTTTACAGAACTCGTATGTGTGTTTAATGCAACATGTTCATACTGATATCAATAAAAACCCTCTCATGGCATCATACTGTACATCCAATAAGTGCGTCCACAGCTGTGATGAGCAGATCTCAAGAGGACAGTCATGCTTCAGAGTCATCTCACACATGGAATATTTACCACCCTCATATCCCAGGATGTAAAGTCCAGGGCAGGAAATTACAGACTTTAATTGCACGCGTCGTCTATTTTCATAATTTCCTTGAGTTATGCGTCATAAAATCAATGTGTAACATTTTCTAATAATACCCACTGTCACATTGCGAATGGAAAAGAGCTATTTATATCCTCGCTTATTAACCTCCTATGCGTTGGGGTATAACTCAAAGTGCCATCTGCGGGATAAAGCAGCCATCCGGCCAGCGGACAGAAGATGGAGAACAAAAGAAAGCGTGAATTTAGAGATGTAGAGAAATCAGAACAGCAATAAATATTAATGAAACCTGGACAAAAAGGTAATGCATAAATTAAATGAGCTCTAATCAAGCTCAGAAACATCCTTGTTTTGATTCCACATGCAGAGAAGCTTTAGTTTCCATTAAAGAAATCATAAAGTCCATCACCGCGTAAACAGTACATGCCACAAGGCAATATGTAATATATAACTTCATTATAGATAGCAGTAAAGCTTTAGTCTAATCATTAAAAAGCACAAAATTATCTCAGAACCCTGCCCAGAGGCCAAAATATTGGGAAATGCTTGCAAATGAGATTCTGATGGCAACAAGCGGGCAACCGTTCATTGATCTGAATATTTATCTGCATAATGCATACCTCCCAGAGTTGTTTGATATTGTTCATTATTAGAGACTTTGATGAGAAATTTCAAAGGTTACATAAAATGCTTGCTTACAGTACAACCGATGACTCACAATGGGACAAGTATACGTTTAGAATTAAAAGAAATGTAAAGAATTTGAAATGTAATAATCTCATTGATTTTTGCAAGAATGACCTTCCACAACATTAACAAAACATGCAATCATTTATCGCTTTCAGCCGATTAATAACACAGTAGATAAATATATTTATTTATTCACAGACAAAACAAAGAACACTGCTGTTAATTTTCAAGTTACAATATTGATTAAGGAAGATTTTGCAACACAAACACAAGTTACACAGCAAAAAGTAATTGTGACTTATCTCACACTTCTAATTTTATTTCAAATAATATATATCTTGCAGTGCTGATTTAAAAGAAAACGTGAGATAAAATATCAAATTTACTAGGTGGAATAAAATGTCAATACAAAGTGGTATAAACAAAGCATTATTTGTATCAAAATCTCACTTTTTGTTTTTAATTGCAAGATATATACAGGTTTTTAAAATGTCATTGTGAGACTTGTGGGATCTAAACTGCGAGATGTGAACTTTTGATTGACTTTTGCCTTATTCTCACTTTCTCACAACAGATTTCATATTACAGATTGAATTTCTGGCAATTCTGACATTTTTATTTCAGTTGTGAGATATGAACTTAGAATTGCAAGAAACAATGTATTGTGGCATAAACACAACTGTGATTTTCTTTCTTACAATTCTGTTATATATGGCAAAGCTCATTTGTTTTGTTCTCAACTAAGATTCTGTGACAGAATTGCAAGATCTAAATCTAACATTGGTGAGGAAATCTGAATTTTGTGTAACAATTTCACTGAATTCTGAGGGGCAAAACCTACAGTAGATTTGTTAGCTAGAATTTGGTGTCAGATTTGTGTGTTAACTTGCAAACAAGACCTGTTTCTCAGTTTATATCTCTCAATGATCAATTTTTAGATATGAACTTAAATTATGATATACAAAAAAAAATATTTTGGTTTTTTTTCTTTTTGATATTTGATATTAGAGTGATATTAAACTTCCTTCATTTGTTCATTTTCTTTTCAGCTTAGTCCCTTTATTAATCAGGGGTCACCACAGCAGAATGAACCGCCAACTTATCCAGCACATGTTTTAAGCAGCGGATGCCCTTCCGGCTGCAACCCAGCACTGGGAAACACCCATACACTCTCATTCACACACATACCCTAAGGACAATTTAGCTTACCCAATTCACCTATAGCGCATGTCTTTGGACTTGTGGGGGAAACCGGAGCACCCAGATGAAACCCACGCGAACACGGGGAGAATGTGCAAACTCCACACAGAAATGCCAACTGACCCAGTCGAGGCTCGAACCAGCGACCTTCTTGCTGTGAGGACACAGCGCTACCCTATGCGCCACCGCATCGCCTGATATTAAACTTACTGCAAGTAAAAACTGTTATTTTTACACATTTTATTCAATTAAACTTTTAACTTAAAAAAATATTTGACAATACTTTTATAGTTTTATGTAAACAAAAACAAAAAAACACAAAATTGTGTAAACGGTGAAATCAAGCGCATGTTCACTTTGTGTTTAGTACTTAAAAACCAAAATTACAGTGGTGGACAACTGGACCATATATGTGCGCAGGTGCATAGAGCACTCAAAAAATGACTTGTCTGCTTGTTCAAACAACTTATTTAAAATGAGTTGAAACAACACAATTCTTAAGTTTTTGGGGGACAACTAAATCCTTTTTACAAATTCAAGTAGATTAAACATAAAACAATTAAGTTAACTTAATTGATTTGTTGTTGGGACAACATGAAGGAATTGTGTGGAACCCAGCACTTTTTACAGTGTGTTTCATGACAAAATTACATTGCCCTCTACTGGACAGGATGAATGGATTCTTTTGACAATGCTACTCTTATGGGGTTTTCACACCAGATGCGACTTGTGCTAATAAATTGCGCTATTCACATGTAAATAGACGTGTGAACATTGAGTTTAGTCACTTCATTCGCACATCAAATTCACTTCACAATAGATGTGGATTCGAGAGATGGGCGGGGCTTCTGTCAGCCGAAAGCAACGAAACCGTTTAGCAACGAAACTCTATTTTCGTTGCTAAACGGCTAACATGGTTAAAATCTACCAAGGAAAAAATTGCACAATGTAGAACTGCAAAAAATAAACTCAGAATTGTGGTATAAAATTGTCTCAATCAAAAATTGAGACATAAACTTAAAATGGCAAGAAATAACATCCAAATAAACTCAAAAACAGACTTCCATACTTAATCGTCAGTTCGAAGGGGAGCTACTGGATTAAAAATTGGCCTCTCTCGTCTAAGACGCAGCCTCCCGTAGCTCATCTCAAAATCCTTCTTCGTGCCATTGAGGATGTCCAGGCTCCCTGAACGTACATCATAGCCATAAGAGCGCAGTTTCAGAATGCGAAATTGAATTATCTGCATCGTCAGCTCCAGCACTGTAGGAGTCTCCATGATCTGCTCCACACTCACTCCAGCGCTGAGAAGGCCTTTGAAGCGATCAGCTAGGATAGGCACGGAATAGTATAACAAGGCTGGACACTGAAGAACAATCCGCCTGAGCTCATCTTCAGTGCATCCGAAGATCTCCCGAGAGTAGCTGAGGGTGAGCCTCATGCTTTCAGGGTTTAGCTCAGTAACAAATCCCCGCAGTTTGGAAAGCAGATGAAGAAGTTCACTGCTGGTGAAGCCTCTGTCGTGTAGGAATGTCAAGTTATCACGCAAGGCATCAGAAGGCTTTAGAAGCACATAGGGATTTTGAGTGAGAAGCTTCTGCAACCAGACCTTCATATTGTCCTCCTTTCCACCCAAGTCCAAAAAGGTATTCTGAAGAGTTTGGATCATCTCCTGGTTCTGCTTCACGGGTCGGCTGAAGCTCTGAGGAGCGCTAGCCATGAGTTTGCTGATGATGCGCTTGTTGAGATGCAACGTCTGGAAATACTCAATGTTGGCCTTCTGATTGTCGTGATTTGAGGACGAGGTGAAAAACGAGGCTGGGAATTTTTCGACAATTCCAACCAGATCTTTCTTGTTGGCGCACACTGACATCCAGAGCTGTTTTTGTGCCTCCATTTGCTCGGGTTTGCAGAGGATGGCTTCGGGGTGGAGCTCCAAAATGCGGGCAATGACAGGCTCGTTTGCGCCAATGTCCCTCAGTAGAGCGACGGTTTCATTCACATAAACGGGATTCTGTCGCAAAACCCAACCCTTCAGCTTGCGGACTTTACTGATGTCTACGGACAAGTCGTACAAGGCGTCTATGGCCAATGGGTTTTCTTCTTGAGTAGCTGAGGAGCACGTCCTCTGGAGAAGTAGAGGTGATACTTGAGCCCGCTGGCAGTACAGACACAATGATGTCGTGACTAATCTTAGCATGTTTGCACAATCTACAGGTTTGTGGGTAGGGCTGTTGGGAAATCCTGTGTATCGCGTGCATGTGCCTGAAACAACTGGAAAAACATATGTACATCAAAGAAACGCACTGCAATTCCTGAGCTATTTTTTAATGGGAGGGTTGCTCATACTCATGCAAAGCTAATATCATGTGCAAACATTTGAGTTTATTGACCACACTAAAATAAAAATAAAAATCTGTTAATTAAGTTGACGTATTTTGTTTATTTACAGTTGTGAATTGTATTATGGGATGTTGCATTATGTATGCTCTGTCAAATTCTGATGTTTAAAAATTTAACTCTACAGTTTAACAAAGTGACTTTTATTGACATTTTAGTTGTCTGAAATAATATAATACATAAGAAATAATATATAGAGAAATAAGTCAAATTTGTAAAATAACAGAAAATGTACTGACAGTTTAGTACAAGGTTTTTCATTCATTCATTCATTTTCCTTCGACCACAGTGGAATGAACCGCCTACTTATCCAGCATGTTTTACACAGCGGATGCCCTTCCAACTGCAACCCAGCACTGGGAAACACCCATACACACTCATTCACACACATACACTACGGCCAATTTTTTGTTTATTCAATTCACCTATAGCGCATGTCTTTGGACTTTTGACACGCCAACACGTGGAGAACATGCAAACTCCACACAGAAACTGGCCAACTGGCCCAGCCGGGACTCAAACCAGCAACCTTCTTGCTGTGAGGAGACTGCTAAGTGCTAACCACTGAGCCACCAAGTCGCCCAGTACAACCCAGACAATAAATCACTTTAAACTATTTACAATGTTAATAAAAGTCACTTTTAAGGTTAAAAGTTGTTGGGAGAAAGATCACGGTCCCAAAATGCAATTCGAAAGCATAAATAAATGGAGGAAAAAAACTGAATAAAAACATGAATCTCAAAATATGGAAAACTTCTAATTTATGGATATTTTTTTTTACAGTGCAGAGTATTTAGACACTAAAAGTCTACCCACAGGATGAAGAAATGTCAGATATCTACTAGACTAGACAGTTGATTTCTGCCAAATGTCAGATGTTATTTTACACCAACACCTCTAAACTGATTTCCTAACTAGATACTAGCTTTGGAGAAAACTGGGAAGTCACGCAACAACACTTATGTACACAAACAGAAAATGAAAAGGTGCAGTTAGACTGTTTCTTTATAATGAGATCATGACATATTTTTTCTTGAGATTGAAAAGAAAAACACTAGATGCCTTGAGGGTTCAGAACGTCCCAATAGTTCTCGAATGACATTTGAGAGATGACACTATTAACCCTCATGTTCTGTTTTGGGTCTTTCAGGCATGAAAGACAATAAAATCTTTCTAAAATGTTTTTTTTTTTTTTGGACTACTGAGGCAATCTATATGCTGGTGTATTTCTAGTTTTAGGGTGGGAAAATAAACTCTGAGATGTTTTACACATGAAAATTTTATAGTACATGGCTTCTGGGAAAACAAGATATCAAAGACTCATTTTGTACTGATTAAGGTAACGTTGCTTTTATATTCACACATTTGTACTTTCTCCTTAATAATATAGTTTCAGAAAAGTATTTTTTGCAAATTCTAAAAAAATCATATTAGCGGTCAATGACTATCAAAGCAGACCATTGTTAACAGTCAAATAAATATTGCTAATGTTGTTCTGAAGTCATACTTACATGCAATTTCAGACCGAATATTCAAAATACTATGTTAAAAACATTATAAGAAGCATGTCATAAGTTGCCACTGAACGAATATCAAACCAGCTTTACCTCAGTCTTGTACTGAGGGGTCCAAGTTTTCGTTCAGAAAATTCTTGGCCATATTAGTTAACAAAACAAAGGTATTTAATGTGACTTTTTTTTAGTTTTTAGGATAGGACAATATTCGCCATATATACACAACTATTTGACAATCTGGAATCTCTGGGTTAAAAAAAATCTTGAGAAAATCGCCTTTAGTTTAAAGTTGTCCAAATTAAGTGATAAGCAATGCATATTACTCATAAAAATGTTTATTTACAGCAGGAAAGGTTCTTAATGCGTGATGTTTACTTAATATTGTAATGATTGTTGGCATAAAATACTAATAAAATGCTAAAAAAAAAGAATAAATAAAATGACCCACACTGCACAATGCATTTTTGGCTATTGCAATATAAAACAGTTTTTTTGTTGTTTGGTTTGGTTTGTTTGTTTGTTCGGTCTCTCTCTTTCTTTTTTCTTTCTCTCTGTACAGTAATCAACCTGATGAGACCATGAGGGGAGTGTGTTCTCTTACGAAACAGAAGACGTGACATCGCAATAAGGAAGAGCCTGTTTCAAGCAGCTGCTTGCATTCATTAGTCGGCAAATATATCATAACTGAAACGTATTAATAAGACAAAATGACCAATACCTCAGCAGTTACAGCGATCACATAACAGGACAGTGTAGACATAACAGCAGCACCTTCTTGTTCTGATGACAGTGACAGCCATACAGTCCGAGCAAAACAGCGCCACCCTCCGTACAGGATGAAACTTTTCATTTACAGATTTTGAGAAGGAAATATTCATTCATTCATTCATTTTCTTTTCGACTTAGTCCCTTTATTAATCTGGGGTCGCCACAGCGGGATGAACCGCCAACTTATCCAGCATATGTTTTACGCAGCGGATGCCCTTCCAGCTGCAACCCATCACTGGGAAACATTCATACATACTCATACACTACGGACAATTTTAGCTTACCCAATCTTTGGACTTGTGGGGGAAACCGGAGCACCCGGAGGAAACCCACGCGAACACGGGGAGAACATGCAAACTCCACACAGAAATGCCAACTGACCCAGCCGAGGCTCGAACCAGCGACCTTCTTGCTGTGAGGCGAACGTGCTACCCACTGCGCCACCGCGTCGCCTGAGAAGGAAATATGTAGCAGGAAATTTGATATTGACTCACTCACTTAAAATGACAAAGGCAGTCAAAACTGGCAATAATACAATATGAACATGTATGAATGGCATCTAAACAATTTCTAGCAAAGAGCTAACACTCTGCTAGCTATTTTTGACAGAAACCATATTGGGACTGTGTGTTTTTAAACCACATGAAAACACATGAAGTAGCTTAAAATGGCTGTGGTTACTATAATGAGCACAGAGAGCAATTAGTTTGAAGGGCAGTGGAGAGTGAGTGACAGTTGGAGTTTAATCACAATGCTGGATCATTCCTGCCTCCTCAAACTGTTCGCTCTGCCCACCCTCGAGGACTCCACAATCTGGAGACTCACACAGAGATCTGCCTTCTCACACGGCCCCCAATGAATATAAGCTACCTGTACAAGACACAGCTTAAAACAACCATTGTTCTTTGTTTGAAAACTACCAGGTTTATTTTTTTTAATAAAGGGTGTTGAAATCTTTTAGACATCTGAAACTTTATTTTGGAGGAATACTGGTTACATTCATTTTTCTTCGGCTTTGTTACTAATTTATCAGGGGTTGCCACAGACAAATTTAAATGATAGGTAAAATAGAATGTGTGTTATTTTATATATTTTGCTAATTATTAATAATGATGTAAAACTATTAGTGTTCCAATAGTTTTGCCCTATTAACTATTAGTGGGCAAAACAGCCTAAATTTTTTCAACACACTTTTGAACATAATAGTTTTACTAACTAATTTTTAATAACTCAATTTTTTTTTTGCCTTTGCCATGATGACTACATAATACTTTACTAGTTATTTTGCAAGATACTAGTATTTTGCTTAAAGTACTAGGTTAATTAGGTTAACTAGGCAAGTTAGGATAATTAGGCAAGTTATTGGATAACAGTGGTTTGTTCTGTAGACAATCCAAAAAATGAGGGCTAATAATATTGTCCTTAAAATTGTTTTAAAAAAATTTAAAACTGCTTTTATTCCGAGACAAAATAAAAGAAATAAGACCTTCCCCAGAAGAAAAAAATATATACTGTGAATATTTCCTTGGTTTGTTAAACATCATGTGGGAAATATTTGAAAAAGAATACAAATTTCACAGGAGGGCTAATACTTGGATAATTTTGACTTCAATCAACTGTATGGTTTAATGAAACTTGTAGAGAGTGTCTTAATTATTATAATTATATGTATAACTATTATATTCTAAATATTGCAAATAACATGTAATAAAATTAGGCTTAATTATTTAAGTATATTTTTGCAATACACATATTAAATTGCAATGTAGTATGTTGTTGTTAATACAAGAGTGCAGACTCTTGCAAATGTTTTTTCCCTGTATGCAAACATTCAGGTTTCAGCAAAACATTGCTGAAATGGTTGACTGAAGCTGTGACTCTCTGCAAAAAATGAGTCACTTCCTTATTTTACTTTCACTTAAAAAAATAACTAAAAGACTGAATTGCTTTAAATTTAAACATAACAGAACTGTATTTAATTTATTCTTAATTCCATGTTATGTTGAATCAAATAAATCCAGTCTTAATGAGTATAAGAGGCTTATTTCATATTTTCTCAGCTATGCTTCATTACCATTATGGTTACTCAAACACACACACACACACACACGCACGCACGCACGCACGCACGCAC
>CAIGQV010018227.1:13590646-13647226 GCA_903798115.1 Danio jaintianensis
CACACACACACACACACACACACACACACACACACACACACACACACCTATATAATATAACCTGTAGAGAGAGTATACAATAGAGAGAACATTGCCTAATGTTTGAAAATTCCATTTGATTTATGAGATAAAACATTCGACACAAGATTAAAAGCAGCACCTTAAATGGAAAGATAAATGATAACCATGTGCTCTGGGTTATAAGGGAGGATACTGGCATGAGGAAAGCAGAGCAAGAAAAACTGCACCTGAAAATCCCTGCACCTATGAAGGACAACATCACAAGTGGGTGGAACTTATTGCCAAACTCCAGAAACAGGTTACTCAAATTTCTGAGTATGTGAAAGGCAACAGGCAGTAATCAGTCTCACGGATGGACAGAGGAGAGCAGGATGATCCCAACCAGGACAGCTGTGATACTTCTTTCTCTTCTGCTGGCGAATACTCTCGCCGAAGAAAACCCAGATCCGATTTTCAAAGCACTCGGTGAGGAACTGGAGATGGGTTTTTGCTTTGGCGATGACATTGCTGTGTACAGACTGACTTCAAAGGGAAAGGAGTTACTGGGTCAAGCCTCCAGTTCCTTAGTTTCTGATGCTTTTGAAGGTCGGATCAAAATCTCCAACGACATCGAAGGATTGCTCGGACTACAGATCTCAAATCTTCAATTCTCAGATTCAGGCGTTTACATTAGAGAGTGCTGGAGTGGTGACTCTGTGGATAATTATCAAAAACATGCTCTCTACGTGTGCAACAAGGAGATGGCCTCACAAGAAATTGCTCTGACCCCAAGAACTGGTGCGGATCTGGTATGCAATCTGGATTCCAGAAAAAACGCTACAATAAAATGGTACAGAGATATACATAATGTATCTTTGTTCATAGACACTAGTATTTCTTTGGAGCCATTACAAAAGGACTTTAAAAGCCTAATTCAGGTAAATGATGAAGGCGCATCTTTGCACGTTTCAGATGCATTCATTAAAGACAGACCTTATTTCTTTTGTGTGGTCATGGAAGGCCAGGAATGCAAGAGCTTCCAGAGCATAGGACTACCAGAAGAACCTGAGACGAAGACAGTCTATCGTTCTGTGGGAGAAGACATTATTCTTAAATGTTCAGCTGACCGTCTTAGAGAGAAACACTGGATAACTCCTATGGGACAAGTTAACTCGTCAACACCAGTGTATTTCAAAGGAACAACCATGAATCAGATCTACGTGTCGACTAGCGTGAATTCAGAAGAATATTCTCTCAACATTCACTCGCTTGCTGAAGAACATTCTGGGAGCTACAAATGCTTCTCAACCTTCCTCGTCGAGGAGTACATTGTAAATGTTTGCCCATTACTCGAATTAACTTATCTTACATTTTCTGCCAAAAATAAGAAGGAGCTCCTCCAGTGTGACTTCATGAATTCGACGGCAGTTATGGATAAAGTTGGGTCTGCCAGCATTCAGTGGTATCGAGAAGTCGGTGAGAATGACATCCTACTATTGGACACGGGAGATCCTACTATAACCCCCCCCGGGGATCTGAAGGACAGGGTGACATTCTCAAACGTAGATTCCTCTCTCGTCTTTACAGATCCCAAAGAGGAAGACAGTGGTACGTACTGGTGTGTGGTGCTGCTGGATAATGATTACCATGATGAGGTTGATGATGATGATGATACTGCTTACACCAGTCATGATGTTGGTGTTGACGAAGAAGAAGAAGATGATGATGAGGAGGAGGGGGAGGAGGAGGAAGAACTCCATTCATTGATAATGGAGGACGATTACATGGACATGTGTCTCTTTAGGCAGGTCACCAATGTAAAGTTTATAGGTGGAAAGAACAAACACGAAACACGAATTTTGGAGACTGACAGCAAAAGTCAGCAAACAACTCAAAACGTCAACAAACGTCGTGTAGTTCCTACAACTCAAACTGACAACAAAGGTCAGCCAGTTCCAACAGCTCAGCCTGAACCTGAGACTAATCTAACAATATATGCCGTTTGTGTAGGGATTGGAGCCCTAGTACTGTTTTCTCTGATTGGTGTTGTGGTGGCTTTAAAAAGGAGAGCCAAGAAAAGTACTACATCTGCTCAAGGAAAAGGTCTCGAACTATCTGAAGAAGAAGCAAAATCACTTAAATCCAATGTGACAGTATGAGTGTATGAGGTCAATCCTCTTGATCCCTCTACATTTTTTAATTTAAATTTTTTACCATATCTTGTGCATAAGGTGCATGGAAAATCTAACTGCGAGAAAACTATCCAATGTCTACCTAAAAGTGAAAATTCAGTGATCATTTTCTGGAGACCCACTGATATGGAAATTATGGCCAATAAAGATTATCAGTAACTGATATATATATATATAAGCCGATAAATACAAACTTGATATGATTTTTTCTGAGGCTGATTACCAAAAAAAAGACAAATAAATGCAGTGGACAACTGATTTTATTTTAAAACCCACATAAAGCAAGGAAAACCATCAGGAAGTATCAAGATTTTTCTTACCCCAAATCATTTACAAATTTTACAGTTTGATTTCTTGACTGATACTGATATGGCCGCCAATATATCGTGCGTCAATTACTGACAATATGCTGACACATCAACATATTGTTCCAGACCTTTCTTTTTTTCTATGGAACTCAGTATTTGTGGAGTAAGTCAGTTTTCTTTCCTTCCATACAATCATTTTAAATATACATTCTTCATGTTGTTTGCAACAACATGAGAGAAAGTAAATAATGACAGAGTTTGGTGAACTTTCCATTTTTAAGTACAATTTCACCTTCATCTTTGCAATCATCAACCAAGCTGAAGGAGAACAGATTGAGACTGAATTGTATTAGATACTCAAACGGGTATTGCAAAGTCATAACTTGAATCCATTGGACAAATGCTAAAATGGATGGCATGTGAGTGTCTTCTGGGTGATGGCAAAGCAGGACTCGGGCATGAGGATAATGTAAAACAGCTACTGTCTGGCATACGTGACATTTAAGTTGTATAACGAAAGACAAGACCAGCTGGTTTGTTTCCCTGTCAAATCTTGAGTACACACTAAGCAAATGGTGTGTAAAAAAACAAACACATCATAAAGCCTGCATCAAAGCTTAAAGGAATAGTTCAAAATGAAAAATCATTAGGTCTTTCCAAACCAGCATGTGTGACTATCTTATTTTTTGATCCAAAGTCATACAGGTTTGGAACAGCATGAGGGTGAACTCTTTTTGATATATGGATGAATGTGTTCTTTAACCGTATGCTGTTTGATTCATTCTGCATTTTTTGTGCATTATGCTGTGTACAAACACCTCCGCTGTTCACATAGCCCATACTTTCATCTGTAACGAAGCATTTAGCACCACTGAACTGCTAGAAACATCATCTCTCCCGTGACAGAGATCTTGGTAATGATAAACAACAGATGTGCAAAACACATCCGTAAAAGATTTTCATTCTTCTCCTGACAAGGGACGTGTAGTACATTTCCTGCTGTAATTTCTCTTCAGTTTCCATTAATGTGTTGAATCTGCTGCTGAATTGAATATCCTAGTCTAACAGCTGGCTGCGTAAGTGAGAAGAAAGCTGACGGTGCCTAGAGAGAGGATTTGATGGACACGGTTATGTCATGTAAAGCTGCACCGGTGGTCCTGTGTGCATTCGCAGATTAGCAAAACAGTTTTGTTTATGTACATGCCAGATATGACCAAAGCATTTTCACTGTGGTTGGGCTGACAGCCAAAGTGTGTTTGTTAATAGGTATTAAAAGGATTTGAGTTACAATGGGACGGTTAAGGTTATTTGAAAGCTTGAATTCATATTTCTGTTTCTGCTACAACACAGGTGCGTTCTCAATGGATAGAAATGATCCAGTGCTTTGTTAATGGGTTTTCCTTTTCATAATAACTCCTTGATTGCATTCAGAAATGCATAAAATAGGTGAACTCATCTTGATGTTTAACCGAACGTGTTATCGCAACTTAAGCATAATAACAGACAGTAAAACATTTAAAGAGGTGTTGATGGTTACCACTAAATAAACACAGTGCTTGTTTTCCGAAGGGGAAAAAAAATAGACTCCCTTTGCGTGATTGAAACCACTAATCTCTACTTTACTCTAGTTTACTGTTTGTTTTTCTTTTAATATATGTCAGTGATTCATAACGAAGTCCTGAACCATGAATCATACAGCAATGTAGACCAGTTTAACAGGCAGGGTTTTTTGGATTGGGCCATGTCTGCTTTCACTTGTCAAAATGGGCTTTCAACCTCCCTAACTGTCATTATGTATTTTGCCAAAAGGCAAGAGTCGTATTTCATGGGTGTCATTTGTGCTCCAATACACTTTAGCACATTCTTTGGAAGAATATGCAAACCCTTGATTCATTAATGCTGTTTAGAAGATTCACTCAGGCTATCTAAGATTGCTTTGTGTGTTAATATTACCCAAGCAATATGAACCCATTTAATGACAATGTGCATTAAAAGACATTACCTGAAGCATTTTAAATGCATTTCTTCCTCCATAGTTTTAATGGCAGCAAGATATTATCAGGCCCATAATGAAGTGCATTTCCACTGGAGGTTAAGAAAAAAGGACATATCGAGTTCATGGCGATCTTGCCAGAGGAACAAACCAGTTGTTGACGTCAAGGAAAAAGCATGCAAGAAAAACTGCCTTTTTTTCATTTCAGAGAGGAACACAAAATGTTTCTTCAAATGTATCATGCAAGACACATGACACAATATGACTGTTTCCAAAAATATCCGTTCCTAGAGACAAGCCGTGTTTATAACTCAAATATGTGTCATGAGGCAATGTGACTTTGCCGTACAGCAACACTAAATCAAAAAAATCACATTAATAAACTCAACCAACCAAGAGTATTCGTGCAGACAGGACATGGCCTCTGAAATAGCCCTGGAACAGCCTAACTGTATACTAAAAAATGCGCACACACATACACCATGAGCGACTTCTAGGACAAAAGGAGCAGCGTAAGTCCTCTTGCTTTCTGAGGGTTATGAAATGTTCATCACTGAAAACTGATTAAATAGTGAGGAGTGCTGGGCTTCTTGGAGAGATAATGACTGTTGAAATGATGAATGAGGTTGACAAACCTGAAAAATCAATCAGTCTCTTAATGTGTTAAGAGCTAGGTTATTAAACGATTCGACATTTTAATTGAGTTAATGACATGCTGGTTCAGTATTTTCATATCACAAATTGTACTAAGGAAATCCCCAAATTAAAACCATTTAAAACAGTAGAACGTCATTGGCCATGCTTGGTCAGTTTAATACTGATTACAAATTACATAGAAACAATTGCACTTTATGTAATCTGACTACATCTTTTATTACTTTAGACAACTTATTTATCACATAGATTTTTATTTTGCATCACACTGATCTAAAAACACTCATATAGAGAAAGAAATTACATTCAATTTTTTATCAACATGAAATGTATATATTGTCAATTTTTTCCAAAAGAACATTTTTTTTGTTTTGTGAGTAATTACAGCAATGTTTAATTAAAATAAATAATTATAGTCAAAATAACATGAACTACTAAATAAGTATTAAAATTTTTGATTTGGTTACCCAAGCATGTGGCCATCAGAGAACGTTTTATATGTGTTTATTAATATGACTTTACCCACAAAATAGGGGTTCAGCCCAATAAAAAATAATGTTCAGGAATTCCTACAGTAAATTACATTAACAAACATTATTTATCATTACTTGGCCAAAGTGGCCAAAGGTTTCAGATTTCTAATATTTTTGTCAAGATTTTGATTTTTGATTCTGTATATATATATATCTTATATCTGTAAATATATCTTATACACACACGCGCGCACACACGCGCACACACACACACACACACACACACTTGAACTAAATCACTGCATTAAACTGACAGACCCATTTTTTATTTAGTAATCTTGTCAATCCACTGTTCCTCTCTCCAAGTGTTTAGCTTTATTTTATCACTTTTAATGGCCAAGTGTAAATAATGCGTTTGCTCCTTTGTCTTATTGTATGTTTTCCCTCCTCAGGGTCTTGGTAGACCTGCAGGTTTACTTTCCTGCTGTCAGGAGCTGCATTTCTTTCTCCCTTCTCATGCTTTGTGGGTAATTATTGCTCCTAGTTTGTTAGATGTGTTTGTGTGTGTGTGTGTGTGTGTGTGTGTGCGTGTGTGCGCGTGTGTGCGTGTGTGCGTGTGTGTGTGTGTGTGTGTGTGTGTGTGTGTGTGTGTTGAGCTTATCTTTTCACATGCTCTGTGTTGGTGGTGATCTCCCCTGAAGTGATTTACAATCTGGCATTTGGGGTCCATCAGCTCCCCTTTTGTGACTATAAAACAAGCTTTATAGTGCAATGTTCAAATGGGCATCAATGAACTGCATGCACCTTTCCAATAAAGGTGTTTTTTTTCAGTGTTAATCTGTGGTTTTAATCAAATCTGTGCTGAAGTTATTTGTTACAATATTCATGAACCCAATGAGGAATGACTGCACAGTATATTTGCAGCTGTAATACATAATGTATTACAAGTATGATTATGGCAAAAGGAGTTAAATAAATTACATTTTCTTTCAACTTTTAGCAAAGACTTTTATCATGCAAAAAAGCAATAAAAAGTATCATAAGCGATCCACACGACTCGTGCAATTTATTCCAAAGCTTCTGAAGCCATATGCTAATAATTGTGTGAGCAGCAGAACCATAACTTAGCTACTGTAATTCACTTAAAATTTAACAATATCACCTTACTCTCTTGGATTATACATGAGTTATCAAGGGAAATAGCAATTTACGAATAGTGAACAGATTTGAGTCCCAGAGTAGTAAAAACTGCTTGATCTGGTTCTTATCAAATTCTTTAGTTGACTTTTTTTTTTTTTTTTACAATTACTTGCACGTTTACCCAAAACTGAAAATCTTGTCATCATTTACTCAACCTTCACTTGTCACAAACCTTTATAAGTTTCTGTCTTCTGTTGAAAGCTGGAAACCGGTAACCATGTAACCATCGACTCCCATAGTATATGTTTTTTTCCTTCTATGAAAGTCAGTGGTTACCGGTTTCCTGCTTTCTTCTAAATATCTTCTTTTAGGTTCAGCAGAAAGAATCTCATTAAGGCTTGACAAAACTCAAGGGTGAGTAAATAGTAATAATTTTTCATTTTTGGGTGAACTATCCCTTCAATGTCTGTGATTAAACATATTGGTTTTATCATAAACATGTTAACCTTAAGGTTATTTATAAGCTAGTATGCTCCAAAACATGACAAAATTAGCATTTACTGTAAAATATACACATTCAAAATATACAGTCTCTTTTCTGCAAAACATGGATCTGTGATTTTGATGACATCACTTTTGCACTTCTTTCAGATTTCCTGTGCAAATGTTCTCTAAAATCTAAAGAGTCTCTTAATCTACAATATATAACTGGATGCTGAAGCTGTGGCTGAAATCAGTCACTTGTTCACAAACTATTTTGATAACATTACTTTTTTCTAGATGGCAAATAGCACACAATGCACTCTAGAGTGGATACGTGATTCAAGCAGTGTAAATTTACTTTCCACTGGGGTGAATGAAGACATTGATGGTTTCACAAAGAATGTTAACATCAATAGAACAAAGATTTCTGTGCAGTAAAAAATGATTCTTTAGAAATGGTTCTTTTAAGAAGTGTTTGCTGACAAGCTCTTTGAGGAACCAGATTGGCTTTGCTCCAGAAACCCTCTTTAGGAACCTGTTTTTGCCAAGTTTACAGGTGCATGGATAACACCTGCTAACTAAAACTATTCACATGACTGTCATTCAGAAAATGCCTCCAGTGGACTCATAGGGTAGTAAAGTGGCCAGAAGTAGTTCATCTAAGTACTCTTTTATGAGTGCTATCATGAATTTGGACATTCTCTTCAATACAGTTTGGCCCAAGGGGCTTTTGTTGAATGTGTCTCCCAAATGCAAGCTAAATATATACATACATTATGAGATTATACATTATACATTTATATCAACATGTATATAATATATATATATATATGTATATAATATACATAGAATTTCCTTCTTTTCTTGAACACAAAAGTAGATATTTTGAATAAAGCTGGAAATCTGTAACCATTGACTTCCATTGTGTTTGTTTCTCCTATTATGGAAGTCAATGGTTACAGGTTTTCAGCTTTCTTAGTTTAGTGTTCAACAAAAGAAAGGAACTCACGAAGGTTTAAAATGTAAACACTAGAACAAAGAGCCATTTTCCCCCCATAGATTTAGTCTGAAATACCTTTTGTGGAATGAAAGGTTTCTATTAATGTTTAAGATTCTTCATGGAACTATCAATGCCAATAATGAAAGTTTTTTTTTAAGAGTGTATAAACAACTCAGCAGGCACAAGTATGTCAAAAACACAAAATAATTTATTTAATGTCAATTGACTACGGCTGCATGGTGGCGCAGTGGGTAGCATGTTCGCCTCACAGCAAGAAGGTCGCTGGTTCGAGCCTTGGCTGGGTCAGTTGGCGTTTCTGTGTGGAGTTTGCATGTTCTCCCCGTGTTGGCGTGGGTTTCCTGCGGGTGCTCCAGTTTCCCCCACAAGTCCAAAAACATGTGGTACAGGTGAATTGGGTAGGCTAAATTGGTCGTAGTGTATGTGTGTGAATGAGTGTGTGTGGATGTTTCCCAGTGATGGGTTGCAGCTGGAAGGGCATCCGCTGTGTAGAACATATGCTGGATAAGTTGGCGGTTCATTCCGCTGTGGTGACCCCAGATTAATAAAGGGACTAAGCCGAAAAGAAAATGAATGAATGAATTGACTACCTTTGGAGATAAAACCACATCCAACATTGGTGTTTATTGTTATTTTTGACCAATTTTTTTACGTCAATGTTAGATGCCAATTTTATGTCTTTTTGACATTAAGTTAGTTTACATGCATTGTAGGGATACAAAATCCAATGTAATTTTAGATATTTGAAAATGAAGCTTTCAGATGAATAAAACGTTTCTTATATAATAATTTTGTGTCATTTCGTTGGTCAAAAGGTTATCAACCTGTGGATCATGGCAAGTGGACGTCAAGGTTTTGACATCAAATCGATTTTAATTTTGACGTGTTTTTTGAGGTCATGCTTGATGTCAATTTGATGTCGTTGTGACTTCCAGGTGCCCGCTGAACAGTAAATTTTTGTAAATGGTCCCTTTAACAAACTCGTGTGTACGCGTTTTTTCCAGAAACACTTTGTCAGCAAGCGTCCATGGAAATTACTCGAAATTAAAAAGCAACGTGTTTGAACTAAAAGGTACCGAAAACATGCTTCCCGTGTCCGTTTCCAGTCGTTGTCTCGTTAAAGCAGAGCGCAGACAAACCAACGGTACTGGAGGAGAATGAGCCACTGGTTCTCCACGTGTGATGAGATGCCCACCCCCTGCTTCACAGAAAGCCAACATGATCCATCTGTCACTTCATACGTACCGTTGTTTGGCTGACAAAGGTGGACTGACTCCAGACCCGCAGGACTATCTGAATAACAACTTCGCTGTATCGAGTTCCATGCGTCTTTTATTGTGGAATATTCAGCTCATCGTGAATGGTAAGAAACGCGCGTCCTCTCGTTAGCGTCAGACTGTTTTCATCGTTTTTTTTTAATGTTGTGTTTCTCTGGTGTTTGATTTTAGACTTTAAGACTGATTTTACTAACTTCTAGACTGCAAATGGATTTAATTTTGCTTCCCTCGGAGCTTGGGGAAGAAGTTGTGTCAGCGGAGGCTGCGTGACGGGATGCTCTTAACAGAAGCGGATGGGTCACATACACAAGCTCTGTAAACTGAACTCAGTCATGAATAGAATAGGCGATATGAAAAGTTATTGATTATGTAAAGTAGCTAATTGATACGTAAAATAGTTATTTGAGTAATTAAACTAGTAATCTTGTTGAAAGTGCTGGGTATGATTCGTTGTTTATTCAATGTAATAAATTTAAACAAATGAAAAATCCAACCTTGTTCCACTTATCGGGTATGATATGCATATTAAAATATCTAAAATATCTCTTAAACAAGACTATCTCTTAAACAAGACTATGAATTGTCAGAAATATCTGGTCTGTCATGTTAGCTATAGTCTTAGACAGGTGTTAAATGTTTTTAACAGGCCATATTAGCTAGAATACCGGTTTGGCCAGGCTGAGAGACAATTTTTAACCCAGCTGGCACCAGTTTACAACTTTACATAATCTAAAAAACAAAGTTTAAGATTAAAAACCTATTGAAGGAAATATATGCTATTAATGTAGGCTCCTCACCCTCAGGCCACCTAAGATGTAAGTGACTTTTTTCTTCAGAAGAACATTAAAGGAAATTTGCAGCTGATCCTTGGAGATTTGTAAAATCCAAGTCAACGGCTACCACCACTTTGAGAGTCCAAAAGCATACTGTATACAGGCAAAATGAAATTAATACCCTCAAGATACATTGAAGTTTTATGAAGTGCATGATGCTAAACATTATTTAAAGCATTTATTCACCGCCTCTGGAAAAAGTGCTGAGCAAATTCATAAGGACTTTTGGTATTTTTTCAGCCTTTTTTGCTTGCAAATTCTGCAAGAAAGCTATGGCTTAATGCACTATAGACGTTTTGATGGTTATTTATTGAGTGAGACTGTATTTATGCCTTTTTTGATATTATGGATTGGTCGCTCACATTAGTGTCTTGCCTGTAGCTGTATTGGCCATAGACACACATTAACCTTGAATAACACTGTGCCTGAAGGCAAATAGACTCATGGAGAGTGTTCAGACACAAAAGTAATAATTTTCATGTTCATTCAAACACCTTTGATTAATTGATTAATTAATTATGCATGTCTCTCTGTTGTTGCGCTAACATCTCAATAGTAAATTTGCAAAGGAAAAAAGTATTTTGTAAAAACTAAAAATTTAATTCAAAATGATGTAGACCTTGTAAGACAGATTTTGCATGATTATATTTGCAGGATTCAAATTATGCTTCAAAGTGTGGCAAATTGGAATTTTTGTGCACTTAAGAATTCACATATTCATTCGGATGTTTAATTAATTCTCAAACTATTCATTAGGTGAGGAGAAAGAGCAACTATTTGAATCTGCTTTGTCACGTAATGAGTTTTTAAAAATGTATTAATAAATTCACAGCAAGGTCAGGAGACCCAGAGACATTTATAGAGAAAGAAATGTGACAGACAGGAATAGATATCAATTTTCTTCCAGTAGCACTCTTCATGGATGATAGTACTGGTGCTTGATTGTGTTGGTCGATGTGGCTGGAGCGATTTTGTCAAATGGCACAGAAAGCTAATCGTAGCTCACAATGTGCACATTGATGGAAATACATTTTCCCCAACACTCCATATTCCCAATGTGGTAATCAGTTTGTTGAATGAGAAAGCAGAATGATAAGAGAGTTTATTGTAAGAGACAACCCTGAAAATCCTGTAAATGCTTTGAAAAGAGCTGCAGCCAATGATGCTTTCATGCTCGCGGTGATTGGAGAGAGAGAGAGAGAGAGGGACAGTTTTTACTGCAGTCTAGACACCAAAGTATATGTCAGATTTGATTCATTTTTTTTATTTCAAGAGCCACCATAATGTGTTCTTGACCTATTTCTTGTAAATAAAATGCAGTTATGGCTGAAAACATCGGTTGACCAACAGGAGGGTCAGAACAGCACTGTAAAAAAAATCTGTAAACATTTACAGTATAATAACAGCATCTGTGGTTGCCACAATTTTACCTTTAAAAATAAGTCAGAAACTGTTTCTGTGTTTCTAATCTCACAGTAAATCACCGTATTTCATTACTTTATAGTGTTAATACACTAGGGCGACGTGGTGGCTTAGTGGTTAGCACTGTCGCCTCACAGCAAGAAGGTCGCTGGTTTGAGTCCCGGCTGGGCCAGTTGGCATTTCTGTGTGGAGTTTGCATGTTCTCCCCGTGTTTGCGTGGGTTTCCTCCGGGTGCTCCGGTTTCCCCCAAAGTCCAAAGACATGCGGTATAGGTGAATTGAATAAACTAAATTGGCCGTAGTGTATGTGTGTGCATATGAGAGTGTATGGATGTTTCCCAGTGCTGGGTTGCAGCTGGAAGGGCATCCGCTGTGTAAAACATATGCTGGATAAGTTGGCGGTCCCTTCCGCTGTGGCGACCCCTGATGAATAAAGGGACTAAGCTGAAGGAAAATGAACGAATGAATACACCAATGATTTGAAATACTACACACTGTACCTTTGTTACACATACAAAAAGAAAACAGCTATACTAAAAAATATATAGAAGGCGCCATTCACAGTGTCATTCACACAAAAACACCATCATGGTAACACACATGAAATCAAATTAATGCAATAAACATCATATGTCCAAAAAAAAAAATAGATGCAACATACAACTCTAATGTACTTAATTCATGAGAAAAAATTAAAAAGAGCCCAACAATGTCAAAAAAAGGATACAACTGTAAGTTTACGGTTATTAAGGAAACTTATTGTTAACTATAGGTTACAGATTTTTACTGTAGCATCTTTACAGTTTCAATCACCGTCATTTTTTACAGTGAACAGCTGACATGCTGCTATTGGATTAGCAATTTCAATATATCAATCTACCTCCTGATTGAATGTTTTAGTATACTATATATCTGTGTTGAAGTGTCATTATATACAGACTTGCAGTTGGAGCTACTGAAGAGCACAGAGAAACCACCTCATTGAATGCTCAATTACCAAGCCAGCAAGAGCCTTTTCATGCAAAGTTCGAGGAACTCGAGGCAAGCGACATGCCTGTTCATTGATAAGGAGTGTGTGGAGTGTTTGATTGCCATATCAGTAAATTTAGGCTCTAATAATGCATTTGAAATTCTAAAAACGTCCAAAAATTGCCACGGTACATATCTCTGAAATGATTCTTGCTAATTTAAATTAACTGCACAAGAGAATGTATAACATTTGTACTTTCGCCAATACCACAGACCATATTTATTCAGGCCATAACCGCAAAAATCGTACTTGCGGCCATCAGTGGCAATTTTGTGCCACCTCTGATTGATGAAATTGTTGTTAAAGGCTGGCTCAAGAGACACATGTGGCAACATACATCACAGCTAAAATAGGCACTGCATTATTTAAGATGGTATTTTTCAGCATTTGAAGAGAAATGAGACTGTGATGAGAGGCAGAGGCAGAGGACATGTTGCAGATATTGCATTTCTAATAGCAACTCTGAACTGAAAACTGCAGCAAGCAACACATTGATTTGGAGCAGGTCCAGGCAATTTGAAAGTGGATGTGGATTTTTAGCTGAGAAAAGACCAACTAGCTTGGGTTGCCATGTGTGACTAACTTGGAGATGGTATCCTTCAATATTTGAAGTGAATTTTTGATATTTAAAGGTAGAGGAACTGTTTTGAAACAAATGCAAATGGGCTGAGATGACTGATTACTCCTCATTTATGCCAGATCTTTGACAAAAAGGCAAAGAGTAATTGTTGATATTCTTGCCAAGAAAAGTTTTTTTTTTCTTTTTTTCTTTGATTTATAAATTCGAATGAATTTTCAACCATTTTTTACAGTAGTTCTGTTGTTGTCATTTTATTTAGCTATTATTAGTATTATATTTCTGTACTTTTGTTTTATTTGATTTAAATTGTATTTATTTTAGTACATAAGTGTAATTAAATTGACAAATACTTCATTGATAGCCGAAAATAAAGTTGTTGATATTTTCAAATAAAGCAAAGTGTTTTAAAATAGATTTTATGATTTTTATTAAGGTTGACTAAGGTAACCAAGAAAGAAAGTGCCTGATTAACATAAAAATAAAATGTCAGGGTTTTACTTGCTGTTATACAGTTGACTGTTACTTATTACAAATTACATGATGGAAATGTTCGTCTCAGTTGCTATCTAGATTACTTGTTTACATATTTTAGGTAATGTATTCTGACTACTTTTGGAATACATTTAGATTCCTTAATGCTAATTTGTTTTGTTGCTGTTGTTGTTTGTTTGTTTTCAGAATCAGAATATGAGACAAATGTTGGTGACCAACTAGAATTATTTACTCTCAAATCAAATCATATGCTTCAGTTTGGTTAACAAATATGTTTCCTGATGTAATAAATAAAATCAGAGACTGACAGATCAAGAAGAGCAACATACAGTAGGTTTCTGATCAACAAATAAAGCAACTTATAACACATTAAGTTATTATTTAAGGATGTCAAAGTGTGGTAATAAAACAAAGTAGTCTATTTAGTGATTGTGTGAATGACCAAAGCTTCCACAATAAAAATGCGTGGATACCAATGTTAATATTGTATTGTTAATATTGTTTATAAGGTGATTTTTTTTTTTTTATTCAATTACTTCAGACATGAAAAATAGGTAATTCCCCTAGGTATGGAAATTATTTAAGTATGGAAAAGTGTGGTAATAGAGTCAAGTAGCCTATTTTGTGATTGTGAGAAAATCTTTAATACAGCCCCATCTCATTATATACGCTTTAGTATCTACAACGATAATGCATCTCAAATTAAGCACTCAGTGCAATGATCTGTCAAAAGCAAAGTAGACATTTCACCCATAGTTAAAGCAATCTTCTCCAAATGTACTTGAATTAAAAGTTTAAAAATGAAGTCATTTTCATGAAAAGTCTAATCCTTATCTAATACTACTTTAGTTTTTGTCTTGATTCTAGTCTAAATATCTTCCTTCAAGAAGCATTTTCTAGACAAGCAAAAAATATTGTCTTCTTTTCAGAAATAATATGCCAAAATTAAATGAGTTTTTCCTTAAAACAAGCAAAATAATCTGCCAATAGGGTAAGCAAAATAATCCCCCCCCAAAATCCCCAAAATAAACCCCATAGGCAGATCATTTCGCTTGTTTTAAGGAAAAACTCACTTCATTTCGACATATTATTTCTTAAAACAAGACGATATGTTTTGCTTGTTTAGAAAATGCTTCTTGATTTAAGAATTTTTAGATATTTGGACTGGAAGCAAAACATAAAATGTGCAAATTTGCAGTGCATATGCAGTAAGAGTGCATGCTTTCCTTGTTCACAGAGCGAAGCATGTGACGGTGTGCGAGCAGTATGGAGTGCTCGTGGAAGACTCTGCTGCTGCTCGTGTGCACGTCACTGGGGGTTCAGTACACCGCCATCCGCTCCCTCCACGACTCCTTTAGCGGCCCCTGCCAAGACTCCACCCACTGCCAAGTACATCAGGGTAAAGGTGAGTCACCGTCCTCTAACATTTAATATTACCAGCTTCCATCAGAACAGAACTATCACTGGAAGAAAGGAAAATTTGAAAGGAAAAATTGAGACGTTATGAACTGTAAAATCGGAATTCCCTTGATCTTTTGACATATTATATGATATTGTACTATAAAACATCCTGTAAGTTTCATCTTATATCAAAACTAATCTGCCAAAATGATGGAATGTGCCTCTTTATTACGCTTTATACTCCACTTCCACAGAAAAAGATCAACACTTTCTTCTACACCACTGATTTTTAGCTCCGCCTACTGATTTTACTCTGCAGTAGATGAATAACGAGGGAGTTAAATGTACGTCTATGCAGAAACCAAATGACCAAAAGACAAGAAGATTCTGTACAGTGCAGTGTTATGTCTTCCTTTGCATCTAGGGCCAAGTTCCATACCGCATCAGTAAGAAGCCAGTCCTTTTTATTTCATTTTACAGTGAATTGGTTTCACAATTTGACACAGGATGTTCAGAAGGATAATTCCTTTCATTTGGATTTGAGAGTAATGTCGCACCACACCAGTAAGCGACTGTTTTTATCACACATCACTCAACAATCTACAATCGGAAAAAATAAATATTGTACTGTGAAATAAAATACAATTTTTGATTAGAAGACTAGTTGATTGGAAACTGGTTTGCCTTGTGTTGACCTCCAGAATTCAAACTATATTGGTAGTTGCTGCTGTTTTGTTGCTTTAAATGCTCAAGGTCTGCAGGATGGAAAAAAGGTCTAACAATCAAGAAATATTCCAACAATATTCTTCATACATGCTGTTAGAGTTGTGGTGTGGTTGCTTTTCTTTTATAGAATATTTATAAAACTTTACTGTTACTGCTATAGTTATCATCTTTGGTGTGAATAAAACTTTACAGCCTTTAAATATAGAAAAACTTCCCTAAGCATTATAACATTTTTAGATCCCAATTTCTGCATAGCAGAAGTGATCTATTGATGTGCAGTCATTTTCATCTGCATTCAAGTTCATGTGCCAGGCTGCATTTTTAGGCACAGTTTAAGCCATCCATTAAATTATAGTTTGCAAAGAGACTCAAATTCAATTATAATTCATGTTTGGTTATGGACGAAGCTTTAGCTGTTTTTATTTTTTTTTTGACAAGAACATTCTGAAGGATCTAAATGACATTCTCTCTATATCTTATCACTCTCAGGTCATCACTTCTGTAATGAGCGAGTTTGTATGGAAAGAAATTAAAAGAGAACTGTTAGAAATGCAACCTGGAAATTCCCCCCTCATCCGCTGCAAAGGAACGAGTGATGGAATATCAATAATTAATTCTACAATTATCTCATCATTAATCTGCTGTATTATGTCCTCCAGACCAGCTGTTTGCACTTCCAGCAAGCGTTGACGCGCACAACCTAATGTGCCACGCGCAATCAGTCTCTCATCAGCCGTAATTACAAGCGTTATCAGTCTCTCCCACCCTCCTGCTATATATAGTAATTGTTCATTTTGAGCAAAAGTCCCATAATCTTTTTTTGTATGTGCAGTATGTGGATTGTTCATTTTTCAATTTTATGTATTTCCCTAAAATGGTGAAATGATTACCACCACACAAGGAGGCAATCCAGATCTTCAAAACAGCACTGTTGTTGCTGCACATTTCCTCTCAGCAGGGAGAAAGGGTTTCTGAATTGCGTTGGACTTTAATAAAGAGTTAGTTAGGATTATACTGTGTTTTTTTCCCCTAACTAAAGCTCCAGGTATTTCTTACCCAAATAACTGATTGATTAAAGATGAAGCTGAACTAATTGGGTCTTTTGTGGCCTTATAATGTCCTCTGTGGTTTCAGAGTGCCGTATTATCTCAATTTCTCTACTTCTCTTCCCCAGAGCAAAGATGGAAATCTCTCTGCGATGACAGCCGTGTCCTTGCAGAGACTAGTGGTGCTGCAGCTCGGAAGCACATCCTTCTGTTTGCACAAACCCGCAGTGGCTCCTCATTTACTGGACAGCTTTTTAATCAACATCCAGGCATATTTTACCTTTTTGAGCCTCTTTATCACGTGCAGCAGGCTTTTACCAATTCTAGTAGCCGGCTGCAAAGGACTCTGGATGGTAGAGCTCTTCTGGGAGCCTACCGAGACCTTCTACTCAATCTCTACAACTGTGATTTCAGCTTCCTGGAAAGTTATATTCGTCCCGAACCACAGGATCACATGACTGGGGCCTTTTTCCGCCGTAGCTCCAGCCATGCCCTGTGCATGACACCTGTCTGCCAGGAGGGTAGTGAGGAGATTCAAGCAGGCCAGCCAGATGAAACCTGGTGCCCCAAAAAGTGCCAAGCCTTGAACCTCACTATAGCCTCTCAGGCTTGTCAAGATCGAAACCATGTGGCCATTAAAACAGTTCGAATCCCAGAAATTGCCGACTTACGTACTTTATCAGAAGACCCACGTTTAGATTTGCGTATCGTCCATTTGGTGAGAGACCCCCGAGCCATTCTTGCTTCCCGAATGACTGCTTTTGCCAGCAAGTTCAGGGCTTGGAAGATCTGGAACGCCACTGGTCGTCAACCACGGTATGTGGACCTGACACAAATAACAAAAACCTGCAGAGATATTGAGTATTCTGTGGAAACCGGCCTCCAGAAACCCACATGGCTGAGAGGGAGGTATCTGTTGGTGCGCTATGAAGACCTGGCCTTGAATCCTGAGGAAAAGGCAAAGGAGATATACCAATTTCTAGGCCTTAACCTGCATCAAAGAGTCCTCAAATGGATTGTTCATAACACCAACAGCAGTGTCCCATCTTCTTCAGAGTGGAACTATAAGTACTCCACCACAAGAGACTCTAAAGCTACAGCACAGAGCTGGAGAGTGCATCTAAACTTTGACATTGTTAAGACTGTTCAGTCTCTGTGTAACAGAACTCTTGCCCTACTTGGCTATAAACTTGTCCAGTCTGTAGATGAGCTGAGGAATATAACAAAAAGTCTAATGGAGCCAAGTACGTAGTGAAGTAACTTTTAAGTGAACTACTCATTCAACTGGAAGACCCATTTATCCAAAGCAACTTACACTGCATTCAGTGTAAATGTATTGGAGGCCAGCTAGTGAGAGTTGTGCGAGTAAACGTTACTCCCCTGATCTCAAGAGGCACACCAGTAACAGATGCTAGAGGCTGTGTCCTTGATTCTGTAGCATTGCATTGGTGCCATGACCCAGATGAATGTGAGGTTTGGGGGATAGGTATAATGGATGTCAGCTATGAGAGCTAGGCAAGTAAACCTTACTCCAGATCAAATCCCGCTCACAGTGGGTTGAGAAATAATTTGGGGGATGTCATTGGTGACGTGACTTGAATGGGAGTGAAGTTTAGGTCAGCTATTGTAACAAAGTAAACGTCACAGATGCAACCTTAATAGATGTTAGAGGCAGTGGTCTGAAGCATCCTTGTACGTCTCCCATGCTGGAATGGCCAGTTTGAATTCCACACTAAGTGGCTTGAGCAGAACTGGACGCTTTACATATACATTCAATCAAACAGAAGTCTCAACAAAATCTATTTGTTACATGACATTGTCTTTATGGCTTTTTATATTTTCACTCTGTTTTTATCACTTGCAAATCAATTATCAAGGCTATATAAATGCAACATTATGGATGCTACTTTGAGGAATACTTGGCTCATGAAAAATAATATGGTCATGATTATAATGCTTGGTTACTTTTGCTTAAAACAGGTATGCACAATTTTGTTCCTTCAGAGTTTAACTCCCACACACTTGGTAGGATGTTTCTAGTGAGTATCAAGCCCAGAGTATACTTTTGTCATTCTTGTTTCACGACAGTCCACACACTGTCCATGTAACACAATTGTTATCACCAGGAAAGTCCTCAGATGTCCTCAGGTGCAAGAATGTTGAAAAAGTCTTTGTCAAACCAGCCCATCTACATTCTTTTGATGTTGAATATACATTAAACTGCATGTGCTGTGTTTAATTAGGGTTGGAGCTAAACTTTGACCTTTGACACGTGAGACAGACCCCTCAAGAACTGGTTTGCATACTCAATTAAAAAATCTGTAATTTCTGTAATTCCAAGTCAGAAAATGTTGATTTCTATCATTCCTCTAAATATATTGGCTTCCACAGAAAAAACGAAAGCCATACCATTTGAAACGACTTAAGGGAAAACAAATGATGAGAGGAATTCTTTTTTTTTGAGTGAAATTTTCCTTTAAACATCTTTGAAATTTGTAATCATTCTGCAATTAAACACCCATGACCACCATTTTTAGCCTGTAAATGTGCATTGATGTGACCAAAGAAACACTGGCTACAAAAGCACAGCACGCTTGCCCATGACAAACATGCCAGAACTGGCCAATTGACCAAATGAAGAGCATGTATCAACTGGACAAGCACTTAAATGGCCTTAAGTATGAATGTTAATCAGTAAATTTGTCCTTACAACATCATAAAGAATCAAGCAAACACCTAAATTGACTGAAATGTCACTCGCTGCTATTGAAAAACCCCCTTCCTTGTTCTTCTTAAAAGCAAGTCCCTAATGAAATCAACTCGGCACAGAAGGTCGTGTTCAGTTTAAATCTCTGGCAGACAGTTCAATGTGCTTCCATCCACTAAAGTCCTCAAATTATTTTTTAGAAGCCCCAGCTTCAGAAATTATCTCTCTATCTGATGGCGTTTGGGAATTTGTAAGTCAGAGACAGTGATTAATTCTAAGTGCAGTGTCAACACTGGGAAAAGCACTTTTGAGCTGTGGAGCCACTTTGCTATTTGTTGATAACAAATATGAAACTATACAAATCAAAATCCTCATTTAATTATTATGCTATCTCTTATTCACAGAGCCCCCTTGAGGTTGAGCCTTTGCCTGCAGTCCATTTGATCCCTTGGGTTTATGTGACTCTGCTAATTACTGTTTTGGTTCATATCATGGATTAAAATTCTAAGTCCATGAACACATCATATTTTTGAAGCCAGGGTTCAAATACCTGCTGATATTTAATGAAAATGACATGTCATTGCATACATGTGTTCTTTTGAGAATAGAAATATAAGACTTGAGAGATTTGTGTCATTGTTTAGCGTTAAATATTCTTGAATTTCAGGATGTCTTGTGTTGTTGTTGTTGTTGTTGTTGTTGCAGTTCTATATACATTAAGTAATTCATAAATTTTATGCGAATCATGCCTTTAAACATACACTTTTACATATTCTAAATATGCTGTGTAAAACAACTGTTCCTCATCTCAGGTATATGATGATTAAATGCAATTGTTCAGCCCCACTGCCAATTTATAAATATGCAGAGAAAAGAGGAAAACTGAAATAAATGATTACTTCTTACCTTTATTTTGCTTCACTGGTTCACACTCATGAAAATAAATAAATGAATAAAGAGTTTTCACTGGCATTGAGGGTTCCATAAAGAATCTTTAACATCCATGGAATCAAAAAAATGGTCTTAGGAATGTAATTGTATATTAGACACTATGCAACTGGAGAAACATGATGAATTGTTTAGAATGTCTATTTATGTGTATGTAAGCTTTCAGTGTAATACAGATAAACACACTGACCTGCCTTAAGATTAATAATTAATTAGGAGCGATGATGAACACCATCATATGGTGTTTGCAGCTTCAACAGATGCTATTTAATGGTCTGCTATTCTCATCAGCTTTTTATATACAGTATATAATTTTCTTGTGATACTTGACATTTATGGTGTTCTGCTGAGGCTGAAGTGCTGATCATCTTTTCAATTTCAGCAGTCCATCTTCAGCTTGAAAATAAAAGTGATTACCAAGGGAAATGGCCATGGTTCGGACTCACTTTTGTCAGTTCCTTTGTTTTCAAAGTCTGAGCAAAGACTCATTTAACAAAATATTGGATGATAAGGTTTGGATTGATCATGAAAACAAATATATTTTATGAATAAATAATCTACCTAAATAAACTAATATAATCTATCTTTTTATGTTTTACAGCAGTGTTTTACCACTCAAAACAACTAAAGGTGGCGGTTTAGTAATCTGTCAAACACTAACTAAATTAATTAAAGATCTATCTATCTATCTATCTATCTATCTATCTATCTATCTATCTATCTATCTATCTATCTGTCTGTCTGTCTGTCTGTCTGTCTGTCTGTCTGTCTGTTGGGCATTCTGGCCAAGGAATGATTCAGTGAATCGTTTACGCAACCGCGGTAATGAACCGATTTGATTCAGTTTAATTCAGACCGCATACGACAGAATAAAAACAACAGGAGCACAGGTTAGTCTTTTGTTTGTACAGTTATACTCCCTCAGCTTTCTGTATTTAAAGTATTTTGTGCAATAATATATGGTCAAAACAGCGTTATGGCAATTCCTAAGGTTTTGCTCATTAGGCATAACGTTGTCATTTATTTTTGAGCAACACTGAATGGAGCGAATCACCGCCATTGAACGATGTACAGTAGTATAATTAGTCGCTATTTTTAGTTAGTTATAAGTGTGAGATTAATATTTCTCATTTCGTAACGGTGTTACTGCCCGGTAAGATATAACTTTCAGCTTTGGATAAAGAATAAACAGGTCAGGAGGAGCATAATGAGTAACGTAAATGGCTGCAGTCAAAAACACGGACACTGCGAATGTGTCACGTTCTCAAGAAAGCCCAACTGACCATAACCACAGGTTTCTATGTCAGGACATACAGTACTTCTAGCCAGACTCTGAGGGGTTAAAAGCCCCCTGAGGGAGTAATCCTCCCTCATTTACAATCACTCTCTGGCCTGCAGCTGCTGACTGCAGGGTTTTTTCTCAGAGGCCCTGAGAATATATCCATAGAAGAAACGCAATAGAAACGGGATTTAAGATGGAGAGAGAAGAGAAGCCATCTCTCTTTGAACTTAATCTGCAAAGGCAACACAAACCGGCAATAAAGCAGACTTTATGACACCCTCTGAGAACTGTTTCATTGGCTTTTCCATCGTGCCCTGACGTACAAAGACACCAGCCGCCTGAGTCAGCCTCACAGTTAATCGCCCATCTCTTCACAGCCAATATCAGCCCCCTCTGTCCCTCTTAACCCTGCTGACAAATATAGACCTCTGAGGATGATGGTAACCCATGTTCAGAACAAATTCATGATACATGGGGGTGTAGAACTTTATACACGAATGCATTAGCATGAAGAGATGGATGTAAAGTGGCCACAGCTCAAGAGCCTAGCATATGTTCTGTTGCCAAGCGAGAAACTGAAGGGGAGAAAAAACAACAACCTGCTCTCCCTGAACGACCCATTTTTTTCTTAGAAAACCGATCGCATAAAGGTCAAGCAGAGACGTGTGGGTGAGGAGAATAAGTCTAGTGTAGGAACCATTAACACGAGAGCTGGATTCAGCCTATGTTATATAGACAAATATGCCTTTTATACTGTTCTACTGTCACTGCTCAGATTAAAAGTTAATATATTTACATTTTCTTTCACATGCATAATTCAGAATGCATTTTAGATAACAGAGTTCATTTACACAACAATTATGCACCTTCTAAAAGTGGAAATATTTTTCTTTTACATATTTTTAGATATTCACTATACAAACGAGGGCATTGTTATAACAATCTCTTCTCACACGGATATAAAAAACCCAGCTTAAAACACTGTATTACGCATTCCAAGCCAGTAGTTGGCTACTGTTGTAGTTTTGGTTGTCAAATACTCATGCAATGAATTGCAAAAATGCATTTGCATCTTTTAGGATTGAGAGACAGTGTAAATGACCCTTACGACTACTAAAAGGCTAGTTTCCCTGTACTGACTGCAGACATTATCCATAAATTAAGAAAATAATTTCTAGCACAATGTATTTATATTTTTTATTTTTCTGATTTTATTTATTTTGAGATTTTGTGGTATGTTGTTTACACACCAATGTATTTACGATAAAGTTCTTCCTTTTTTCATTATAAACAGTTACAGTTGCAGTTACAGACAACAGTGTTGTCAAAACCATTTTAGTTCACACCAGTCTGCAAACATGACTAAAATTGCTGTAAACATGTAGATCAGTCTATGGTGATTTACACTTTGTAAAATAAACCCTACATGCTTAAGCAACAGATGTATTCTTCTTATGCACAAACTAGTCCGCTACTTTGTTTTGGTCTTCAAGCTTGCATAGCTATAGATGGAACATGTAATATGCATGCATATGACATTGACATTTTCATAAAAATCACATTCACAAATTTATAGATGATAACAGTATTATTTTCAAATGTTTGTCAGTTAAATTATGTTTAAAATGCATTAAAAGTTTCCTATTTTTAGTTGTAATCCAGCGTTTCTCAATCCCGGTACAGCGATCTGCATATTTTGCATGTCTCTCTTATTTAACCCAGCTAATTTAGCTCTTTAGAAGAGCTCCGTCTATGACATGTGTTCTGACTGACACGTTCCCTACGCAGTGTGCATACTTCCCTAGTCCCTTCTCCTTCATTGTGCTGTACCGGAGCACAAGAAAACATTATTTCACTCTGAAACATTAGTTCACAGATTTACACAACAGCACTGTTTGCAGCAGCTTACAAGAGAAGCATGAAGTGTGACATAATATACCTCTGTAAATAAATACAATGTAAATTCACAAATCACAAACTAAAATTCCATTTGAATGAAACCTGCGCTAATCATGGCGAGGACTGGGATTGAGAAACACTGTTGTAATCAGTGTATGTAAACACCCCCTATGTAGCTCAAGACGTTTTGGCCCCACTGAACAGTCTTCAGGCCAAGACAATCAGTTTTTATTAAAATAAGCAATAAAGCACACACTGCTGCTAAGAATTGTGAAATAAATCCAATATTTTCTGCCCCCTCCATCACACCACTCAACTCCATCAATCTCACTCCCAAAATCTCAATATCCACAGTAAAACTTAAGACAAATCACTTGCCAAGCTAGCAATTTAATACTGTGATTCCCAAAGACTGATTTGACAAGTGCTGTGAAGCCAATAAGCTATACAAGTGGGGTGCGAGCAGAAATGTGTAATTTATGAATGGCCAAGACATATTGTTCAGATCGTTTATCTGTATAACAGCATTGGTTTGTGGAGAAAAAAAAATTGTGTTATCCATCTGGCTTGTCTCTTTTTTCAGAACAAACGTACATCTGGTGAGCTGCACAAAAACAGATTCAGTGCCCACGAGGTAACCATTGCCTAACGAAAGACTTTCCAATTGCCCTGTTCTCTCTGTCTGAGAAGGTAAATCATAAGTCCACATAATTAAAATAATGAAATGCTCAATTGACGCCCCTCAGGTGCCATTTACTTGAAATTTCGTCTGATGGGGGCATGAGACAATTGCTGAAGCAATCCTACACGGCGAGAGGTAATTAGCCATATTACAATTTGCAGTAATAGGCACCATAAAATTGAATCCTGAGCACTCTCTATATTTCATGAGCCTGTATCTTTTTATAGTCTCTAGTGGGCCTAGGGCCATAGGAATAGAGCATGATAGTTCCGTGCTAAAAAAAGAGAGAATCTGAGTGCAGGAATGGAAGAAATGCAGCTTGAGAAGAGGACCGAGCGCTAACGGGGTGTAGGTGTATGTATGTGTGTATGTGTGAGTTCGCATGTGCATGTACAACTATGCCAACTTAGCATCTGTTCTGTCAGTGTTCTGTTTTTCAGCAAACCAGGCACCCCCACTTTCACTCTTCCCACACTTTTTCTGTAAAAAAAAACACATTTCAGCCATTTTTTCATGAATAGATAATTACCAAGTCTTCACAAACCATGATTCTCGTGACACTGCAGATACAGTAGCTAGAGAGTGAGTGCACTGCTATTTATGTCAGTGTATCAGTAGCTTAAAAGCAGTAATGTGCGTTTGTTACAGTAAATGGCACGGTTAGGCAGTCACTCATGCTTATGCTCCGTTTTGACCATTATACCATGAACTTTGTCTTAAAAATAGCTGTGCTGCAACGTCATATGCCTGTGAACTTCAGAATGCAATAAGACAACGCATTCTGACAGCATACCAGCCAATATGTTTCCCGTTCCTTGTGGCTTAGATTTTCTTGGTTTAATTGTTTTTGTTTTGCGCTGAACCATGCTAGGAAGGTGATTTAAAAGTAATTTCATGCAATAAAATATTGCGCTTGGAGTATTACTGAATTTCAGGGTAGGTCATAATCTGTCATAGCACAAATGAATTGCTGTAAAAACAATAACATGTTATGGTGCATTGTGGGATAATGGTGTGAAGAGTTTCGTTTGAAGTCACCGTTATGATGACGTGTAGTGCCTTTGGCTTGGAAGTTGTATTTACTTTGAATTAATTTACTCCCAGCAGATGTGTCGCAGAACACAATTGGTTCCACTGTGTTATATGGAGAAAAAAGCTCTGATTACAGACTAACTTGCACTTTATGACATGCATTAGACTATTATATGATATATTACAGAAAAAAAAGTGATGTTTTATAAATAATAATAAAGGGATGAGGAGACGTTTTCATTGCTGTTGTGATCTGGTGAGCTGAGTAGTTATTTATCTAGTGAATTTATAGGATGTATTTCCAACCTGATATGCAGAGTTATTAACAGTTGGCAGATGAACTCAATGATAAAGAAAAAGCATTTTAGGTGAGATTTTGATTTTAGAATCTAAAAAGGTTTCTGAGTATCACAAAACAAGTACTTAAAGTGAGTGATCACAATATTCACTTTAAGTACAAAAAGTCTCTTTAAGTACACTTTAAGTCCAAAGACATGCGGTATAAGTGAAATGGATGAACTAAATTGGCCGTAGTGTATGGTTGTGTGTGTATGAATGTGAGAGTGTATGGGTGTTTCCCAGTACTGGGTTGTGGCTGGAAGGGTGGTTCATTTTGCGTTGGCGACCCCTGATAAATCAGGGACTAAGCGTAGGAATTAAATTAAATACTCAAAAACGTGTTTAAAAAAGACAAAACATGCCAAAGTGCATTTATAATATAGACATTTAAAATACTGCTAAAAGGCATCACGGTGGCGCAGTGGGTAGCACGATCGCCTCACAGCAAGAAGGTCGCTGGTTCGAGCCTCGGCTGGGTCAGTTGGCATTTCTGTGTGGAGTTTGCATGTTCTCCCCTTGTTCGTGTGGGTTTCCTCTGGGTGCTCCGGTTTCCCCCACAAGTCCAAAGACATGCGGTATAGGTGAATTGGGTAAGCTAAATTGTCCGTAGTGTATGTGTGTGTGTGAATGAGTGAGTATGGATGTTTCCCAGTGATGGGTTGCAGCTGGAAGGGCATCCGCTGCGTAAAACATATACTGGGTAAGTTGGCGGTTCATTCCGATGTGGCGGCCCCAGATTAATAAAGGGACTAAGCCGAAAAGAAAATGAATATACTGCTAAATGATTAAATGTCATTTTGCATTGAGCAATCAGTTGGGGTTCAGGTTATGGCAACATAACCACAAACACAATGTCAAACAGAAATGTTTTTATATTATGTAAATTTATAAGGAAGTATAATGACAGTGCTTGTCATTCATTATCATGCTTATCTCAATTGAAAGTGAATGAGAAGCATGCTGTTGCTATAGTTACCATATCTGACGAACACAATTTCAGTTTGTTTTCTATCTATTTTGGCAACAGGAGAAAACACATTATAATTAAATACATAATTATGTACTTGTATTATGTTAATCATGGTCAAGACCATCTCTTGAAGTTCACACTCTGCATCAGTATGGGAAAAACAGGTGATTTAAGTCATTTAGAATGTGGCATTGTTGTTGGTGCTAGACAGGCTGGTCTGAGTATTTCAGAAATCTACAGTACTGGTCTACTGGGATTTTCACACACAATCTTCTTTATTGAGTGGCCAGAAAAAGAAAAAACATTCAGTGAGCGACAGTTCAGTGCATGATAATTCCTTGTTGATGCCGGTGGAGAACAGCCAGAGTGGTTTAAGCAGCAAGGAAGGAAAAGGTTGCTAAAATAATGTATAAAATAACATACAGCTTGTTGAACCTTGAAGAAGATAGAGCATAGAAAACCACACTGGGAGTAAACCCTCACCGGCCACTGTATTAGGTACACCTCACAGAATTATCACCTGCACATCCATAAGGAGAATATTCCGATCCACCATCCCTAAAGTGCTGTACTGGATTGAGATCTGGTGACTGACCATTTGACTATAGTGAAAAAAAACAGTTTGAAGTGATTTGAGCTTTGTTGACATGGTGCTTTATCCTGCTGGAGATAGCCACTGTGTCCACTGGGACCATAACGGGTTGGACATGGTCACCAACAATACTCAGGCAAACTGCGGCATTTAAATTAAATTAAATTCATTACACTTTTATAGAGCACTTTTTTCCAGGCACAGATTTTTGGAGGGAATCTCCTCAGCCACCACCAGTGTGCAGCATCTACCTGCATGACACAACAGCAGCCTCAGCATCCTCCCCAACACCATTAGACCAGCAACAGCCTGAACTATGGATAAAAGGCAGGGTGAATCCATACTTTCATGTTGTCCACACCAAATTCTATCTCTCCCATCTGAATATTGCAGTTGAAATCGAGACTCATCAAACCAGGCAAGATTTTTCCAATGTTCTTTTGTTCAGTTTTGGTGAGCCTGTGTGAATGGTAGCCGCCGTTTGCTGTTCATATCTGACAGGAGAGTCACATGTGTGGTCTTCTGCTGCTGTAGCTCATCAGTCTCTGATTTATCAGGGGTCGCCACAGTGGAATGAACCACCACCTACTCTGGCATATGTTTTACACAGCGGATGTCCTTCCAGCTGCAACTCAGTACTGGGAATACATTAAAATGAAAATGAAAATTTTGTGTTGAAACACCCAGGTTGTTTTATATTGTTTGAACTTCATCAGATTGCCATGACTATCAGTATGTTCCAAATGGGATAAATTGCCCTCTGAAGGGCACTTTGGAGTGTAAACAGTCTTGTTTACGATATTGAATTGTCATTCCAAACCGAAGTGCTCAAAACTGGCCACTTTTAAAGGTCCTTTGAAATAAAGGATTTCAAAGGGTAAAACTGATGGACACTTTGAGCCCAGTGATTTTTTGCGCAGGGAAGTTGTTTGGTGTCATATAGTGCCTTCCATTCGGTAGGGCTCATCCCTATGCCCTAATCCCTTTGTAGCTGTCACTCTGGAGGGTAAACCCTTCGAATTAGGGCATAGGGACGCACTCTTCTGAATGGAACGCACTGTAAGTCTAAATGCACCGAGCTGCAGCCAAGTGATCTGCTGATTAGATATGTGGATTAACAAAGAATTGAACATGTGCACCTAATAAAAGTGGCCAAGTGGGTGCTGATTCATATATAGTGAATAATATGATGACTACAATTCAGAAATATTGCAAACCGTAAATCCAGTCTGTACATTTTCTCGAGTGCAATTTATCACATAAGTATGAACTTATGAGCACCGAATCTGAAGATGAATGTGGAGAAATGGCAGGATCCCAGAGGCTGGTATGCGGTGGGAGGAGATCACATTAGATTGCATGTGTTATTTATTCCACAGCTTTATTGGATTATTTTGCCCACCAAACATATGCACCATGGGGGATGAAAGGATTGGATGGACTAGTGTGGGGTTTGCACTATATCGCAGTGACTATTGTATGATGAAGGGGAGAGGATTTACAGTACTTCTTTTTCCCCATACGCTCTGTCTTTTTCTCTCGCTCTCTCCCTCTGGATCAAGGTGCACCAGAACTGTCAGCAAATCCACAATGAATTCCATACAGCACTCGTCTTTTGAGTGAACTCATCCATAATTCAGTCTCAACGTCAACACACAAACTTCACTAAGAGAAGTCTTTCTACCACATTTACCTTGTGTTTTTTAGCCTAGACGATACACACACACACACACACACACACACACACACACACAGGAGAAAGGAAGACTCAGACTGAAATGTGTCTCTGGGGGAGTGATGGGTGAGGTGAAATACTGGCATGATTATATAGGAAATGTTTCATGGTTAAATGACCCTATGAAATCGGAAATAGAGTTTTCAAAGACTATTATCTCAAAGTGCATATCCATGCTAGCTTTTAGCATATGCATTTTAAGTCTTTGTCTTTCTAGTTCTCTATATACTTCTCGTTCTTACCGAGCTACTGCTTTTAATATTAATGCAAATGTTAATGCTCTTTCCAGGACTTTCTTGGAGCAAAGCACAAAGATATACTGTACCATCTGTAGTGATGGTGATGAAACTGTCAAGCCGGGATTTTTCCTAAGCCTTTTAGAGGACAGTAAATTTAGCTAAGAATTTATAATAAACCCCCATTTTTTTATGAGAACGTATATATTGTTTAGTGTCCTCAAGCACCTGCTATTAGCTGCATCTATTAAATGGTGTTGACCTCCAATGAGTGGGCAGCCGAGCCAATAAAGTGGCTGTTCTCAAATGCCGAGTGTACACTAAATTGTGCAGTGTGGATACAAATATAGCACAGAGTGTAATGAAAAAAATAAAGGTTGCTCATTTATTTCTTTTGAAGACGCAAGCGAATAATTAGCGGGTAAAATAATCTAGCCTTTTTATGAAAACTTGACATTCAAATCAAAAAATGAAATGCACTAATATTACTAATTAGTTCTGATTCATGTAATAGCCATGAAACATAGTTTTGGAACATATTATTGTGAAATACATTTAGTAATGTTGTTCACATTTGTTCTATGCGTTTCACATTAAAATGTTCCAAAACCATCTCTCTTGTTTTGCATTTTTTTTATTGTGACGTTCATGTGATGTTTATGTTTTTCTGACTTTTTTCTTTTTCCATGCGGTGTGCAGCACCTGTTCTTTCACTCTGTGTTCTAGAAAGCAAAGTACCAGTGATCTTGGCAGTGCATCACAGGGAGGCTTCGGGGCAAGTGCTCTGTGGCATCGCTGTATTCCAATCTAAGTCCGTTAATGGCAGGCTGAGCTCCATCTTAATGAGCCTCGTCACAAATTCCATCAGGTTGCTTCCTTCGGATCCTTCGGAACGAGCTTCTAAGTCGGTTAACTTTGTTTGCGCATCTCTCTAACTCTCTAACACTCTGAAAAGAGCATCACCTGCCGCTATGTTCCATTCCTTAATATGAGTTATGCGTTCTTCTGCTTCAATCACTCTGGAGTTAGCAGCTTGTAGATCACCTGAGAAATTTTTACACCTCTGGTTAATTTAATCTCTAAATTCGATCAACTCCTTCTGCGTATCCTTCCGAAAAGACAGTCGAAACTCATCCATATAATTTTTAAGATCCGCTCTAAATGCTCGAATTTCATCTTAATAGCGCCGATATTTGAGTTAGCTACTTCCACATTCGTTTTTCCCGCACCGCCATTATTTTCGCTACTCTCCTCACCGCCGTCAGTATCATCAGTTATTTCTCCTTTTGTGCTTCTCCCCTTCCATGTTGACTTTTAGCTTGTCTTAAGTTTCTTAAATGTACCTTCTTGGGGATTTTGAATCAACCGATTAAAATAGGTTCTTTCACACAGCCATCAGCTTTGCCGCCACACTGGAAGTCGCGACGTTTATGTTTTTGCAATGGATTTTTTTATAGTCTTTATATAGCTTCAAGTTTTCAAGTTCTCATCCATTTATTGTCAGTAAGTTATATCAATAATATATTTTTTTATTTAAATAGGAGAATTATTCGTCCTCGCTTTTAGACATGAATACATTTATTTTGTGCATTATTATATGCTTACAATTGCATTTTATTAATGCCTTTTAGACCATATTAACCCATTTTTGGGTCTCGACAAGTTGAGATCAGGTGAATTATTTAGTACCAATAATTATGAACAATTAGACTTTGCAGATTTAAATAACTACTGTAAATAGGAGCTTTTGTATTATGCAAACACACTCTTCATCAATTAGAAATGTGATTATAACCCCAGGCCATCAGATCTGAGCTTATTTTTGGTTCGTAGCTACAGAAGTGGAGTTCCAGAAGCCCTTCAGCCTGACACAACTGTTGACGGTAACAAATGACAGGCCTCTCCTGGACAAGCAGTCCATCTGTCTGTGTCAGAATAATTGAATCTCGTAAATATGATCAGAGAGCGATGTTATGATAAATTTTGAATGATTCCTATCTCTGTAGTCTGTTTTATGCAGGGTATGACATATAATTCAGACAGATATAAAGATACAGACCAGCTTTGTGGTAAAAATAGGCCAGTAATCCTTCATAGTCCAAGTACACAGCTCTGTTGGTTCAGAGTAGAATGAGTCTAGAGTTGTTTGATCTAAGAAATTCTGTGTTATATGTGAGATTATTTGCTATTGCACACTATATAGTTGGTTCTTCTGATTGAGTGAGATGCATTCATACATTGTCCAACAGCCCTGTGTCGCTTTTACATATTTTATGCTTTTGACATTGTTATATTGTACCAATAGTGCATCATTATTAAATCATTGAAACTATAGGCTGTCCAAAATGGCACGCTTCATGTGCCTTACATATAAATTAAACAGTGTTGCGCATAGTTAGATTATGGACATAAGCTTGCTTGGCTTGTAATTCCTCCCACACAATTTGAACTGCAACCATACACGTATCAATGATTTAAACGTTTCTCCACATTGGAAAAAAATCACAACAGTACAAAAATGAAAAAGATTCACTCTTCATGGAAAATATTGCGTATAAACAATTCAATTCAGTAAATGACAAACTTCAGTTTCTGTTTCACCTGCCAGTTTTTAATGTTCACCAGCATCGTTATTGTTGTGCTATGGACTTTGCTATTTTTAGAGAAATTGAATGGTTACTAAAACTTTATTGTTATTCTAAGGGATTGTCAAATTCATGTTAATTATTCAAATAAGTTCACTCTAAAAAAATGACATTTGCTTTTTGTTCAAACTAGGCATGGGCGGGTGTAAGATTCTGATGATAACCTTGGATAAAAATTTGACAGTATTGTGATTACTGCTCTAAAATATGATCTTGTTAAATGTTTGGGTAAAAAACAACAACTTTTTTCCCAATTGAACACAATATATTTTATTTTAAGAAACATTTAAAATATTTTGGATCAGTAAACATGTCAGGCTAAATAATTAATATAAAACATTGACTTCTGCTATCTTCATTAGTTTCATTAATAGGAGCAGTTAAGCTTGAAACTGGTTATATCATCCCATGCCTAGTTCAAACTACTTATTTAAAATCAGCTGAAACAACACAATTATTGAGGTTTTTTATGTTCAATCCACTTAAATTTGTAAAAACTAATAAGTTAACTTGCATAATTCCTTCTTGTTGTACTAACCCAAATTGAGTGTGTGGAACCCAGCATTTTTTACAGTGTCTGTAGTAAAATGCCTTTGCTCTAAACTAAATAAGACAATTTTGTAAGTCTCAATTTGTAGAAGTACACTATGATTTTAAAATATATTTAATATCCTTGGTATGAAAGGCTCATATTTATGATACTGATACAGTGTATGTTTGTGTCCCAACGCTGCTTATAAACATCTTCAGTTTAAGCTGAAGGCAGTAGCTCAGAGTTAGAAGAAACAATGTTTGTTTTGATCTATGGCTAATTAGACACTTGAATTTGAATATCTGTCCATTTTTTTTGGCAGATTCTGATGAATATTTATACTCCATCTGTTTTTCATTAGTCATCATAGCTTCCAGCGTCACATATAGCTTTTTTCAAATCATGATAAACTTTAGTGCTTAATGATGCACCTGAACTATAATTAAGTTTACAGCCTGAACGAATTTGCAGCCCTGCTAGGAAAATGACTTAAAATCAGTTCGTCTTTACTCTGCATTAATCATAATGCCCTCTGTATCTGATCAGCCTTCAAAAGAGCTTTGTTTAAAAGCCTGCCATTAATTAGGGTTTACTCTAGGCTGGCTCAAAGCAAGTCCCAGCACTGATAATCCCAGCTGATGCATCTGAGCTAGATAGTTCATTGATTGAGAAGCCCAGCTTTTGTACATGGGAACACAATCGACCAGACAACCACAGCTTTTGGTGCAGTTACTTGGTGAAGACAGACCAGCAACAAAGGCACAATTGATGTTCTGTGGAGCTTTTGAGGCAGTGGTGTTTAATTAGCCTACAAGACAAGTAAGAGTGTGTGTGAAAATCTCAAGTGATCTAGTGCTTTTCACACGGTCCATCAATTTTTATCTTTGAGAGTACATGCCATGTTAAGAACAATCTAGTGCAATAGTTGGTGGTTCATTCTGCTGTAATATCTTTATTAAGTGCTAGCAGAATTCCTATGCTGTTGTACATTGTTACATGTAAATTATTTTATGTAATAAAAAAGAGTTTAAAAATAACTTGAACCCACAATCTCTGGATTTTCTACATCAATAATTATAAAACTTCAAACTTTTGCACCTGGATCACGGAAAACATAGTGACCTATGACATCATGTGAACACATGACATGATTCTAAATAAGTATGCAAACTTTTATAAAGATTAGACCATTGGTGGTGCTATAACTGTTGCAATAAATGCTGCATTTTTATGCCAAATTGCATGATATTTCTAAAAAAAAAATGTTGTAGCTGTTGTTACAAGCTAGCTAAACAATACATAATTCATTTTTAAGATTGTACTCAAAGACCTTAAAATTTCTTGATTCCCACTAATTGCTGCTTGTAGCTATCATTTTTGATCGTTTCTTCAATATGTGATGTATGAGTGTTGTCTAAAACAGAGCTCAGATGTAAGACACAAACTCAATATCAGTTCCCAACGGAGTTGCATTGGCTCTGGGCTCATCCAACATCACAGCTATTCAGTCGTTATCCTCCAAACCAAGTTAAACCCAGATGCAGATCACATGAACTGAATCCCCCAATACGCACCAGTGTGGAGTTTCACTGCACACAGTTATGTTTCATTCTCACAGACAAGTGTTTCCCAGAGCATATGCTGTTTCAGGAGCATATGGCACGTTTAATTAGTGCAAGCTCATTTAATTTACCGACACACCTTGGTTTGTTGGACCCATGCTTTGTGCTCTGGTCCTTTTGTGCCTGATAACAGAGGGCTTCACTGAGGTTTCCGGACTGGTGAACCTGTTTATCCTTTTCATATTGCATTCATTCGAGCCACCTGAGCTCACAGTCTCACACTTTTTTATCTGTTGCCACTCAGTTTTTCATCTCATGGTCTGTGGTCTGTTTAGGTGTTGGGGTGACACAGAAGGAGGTCAAGGTTTGACTGGTTTAATGGTTCAGTTTAGTCTCAGACTTAGATGTCAGGATGCATTTGACACACCAAATTCAAAACCCTTCGGCGGTTTTGAAGCTGTTTATTGGATGAATTCAGTGAGATTCATGGTTTCAGTTTAGGCTCAGACTTGCTGTTTTTCTTTGCATTAGATAGTCAGTAATGAAGTCAGCACTGTCATTACATTGTATTCTTGTAGCTTAAATGGATAGTTCACACAAAAATTAAAATTCTGTCATCATTTACTCACCCTTCAGTTTTTTCCAAACCAATTTGAGTTTCTCCAACTTTTTTCTCTTGAACACAAAGGAAGATAGACCGAAGAATGTTTAAAAAAAACAGCTATTGACTTTCGTAGTTTTTTTTGTTGCTACTATGGATGTCAATGGCTGCTTTTTTCCAACATTCTTTAGAATATCCTGTTTTGTGTTAAACGAAGGAAAGAAATGCATAAAGAACCATCTGTTAGTAAACAGCATAGGTACATGTAAAGAGTGTGGAAATATTTGTTTATTATTCAATATTTCTGTTTATGTTTAGGTATTCGAATTATTTTATATGAAATATTCAATTCAAAATTATCCCCAAATTATTATAATCCATAAATATTACATTTGACAGTGTTAGATAACAGCAAAGGTAATCTAAATGTAAATAAAGGAATACACTTAATAGTATGTGAGAGTGAATGAGAAATATTAAAGGAAAATATTATATATATATTGGTTTCCTCCGGGTGCTCCGGTTTCCCCCACAGGTCCAAAGACATGCGCTATAGGTGAATTGGGTAAGCTAAATTGTCCGTAGTGTATGTGTGTGAATGGGAGTGTATGGGTGTAATTAATTGCTAAGGTCATCTGAATGTAAAAAGTAGTGGAAGCATTAACTAATGTAAACAAATGAAACTTTTTTAATTGACCAATATCTGATGATGTGTTTGAGCTGTAATAAATTGATGAAGAAGGAAATAGTAAACATATCTTTAATAGTAAATCCTGAAGAAATCAGTGCTGCGGACAAGAAACTGAAGGAAACACAGAGCTTAAATACTACTACGAACGTGAAACAAAATGTGTGTACTAATTAGCAACTATGGAGACTATCTAGGGCAGTGGTTTCCAAAGTGGGGGTCGCGAGACAACGAGGGGGGGGTCGCTTGGTGGTTTCCAAAAATATCATATATGTTATTAAACTATTAGAATTACCATATTTTATCCATAACCTAGAGAAGATATAAATAGTATTTAATAGTTACTCAATAAAACAACATTAAAATAAAAAGCCATCAGCCTTTAAGTTCTTTTTCCATTGGATTGTGACCCCTGGGGGTTATTACGCTAGATTAATGACACAGAAATAGCGTTAGTTGCAGCAGATTGATTTTACGGCACAATGTTAAACTTTGACACCTTTACGGCACTCATGTACATTAAAAATAAAGGCCACGACTGAACATATAGAGGACGATCTCCAAGTAGCTGTCTCCAAAATTAAACTAAGAACAGTCTTGTGCTGTAAACATTGTGCCCACCATTCTCATTAAGTGCGGTTAATATTAAATTAAACAAATGAATAATGACTATAAAAACTGTTGCACTTTTTTGTGTTGTCAATAAGCTTATTTATATAGTTCTTATTGGTGTGTGTGCACCGTTGTGTGCAATGTGCACTATCCTCCAAAGATAGTGGGGGTCACTGGAATTGTTATTTTGGGAGTCACGAGCTGAAAAGTTTGGGAACTCCTGATCTAGGGAACTAGACAAGCAAACCAAAACAGAGAACAATACCAAAACAACCTGAAACTAAACCTAAACAGAACAAAAATGTGATGTTTAATTTTGTGAATGAGAAAGAAATGTTATTGTTCTATTTAGACTCTTGAACAGATTGTACTGAAGTAAAGATATTGCTTTTGTGAATAATGAAAGAAACACACAGTATGCATCTATCCTTACTTTAACGTCATCCAATAGTGCCATGTCTGTTTTTCATACGGTATTTATTTTTGTCTAATGGATCTAAACAGATCAAGGGACGTTTATTGGCTTTTCTGCGAACATACATGGCTGAATGCATGTGTGCGTATGGAAGGGCTTTTAAAAGCAAAGTTTGCTAACTATAATGGATGAGATTAAATGCTCCTGTCATGTTCTGACAGTGTGATTTAGGCGAAATCAATGTACAGTATGTGAAAAACAACAACTGATGTCCTTCCAAGCTTTTATGGAATCAATTTAGGCATGATTCAGTTTCTCTTTTTTTCATCTTAACAGCCCTTTGAACTCTTTTAACCCCGAACATGTCATAATCTTCTGTTTTTGCTCAGTTTCTTGTGGGTAATGGCACTGGGCACATATTCCCAATGAGTTGCATTATATACAGTAGTTACAAAAAGAGACTTGAGAGATTTGTGTATGAAGTCATAGTGGATATTATGGGTGAAAGACAAAAAAGAGAGTATTTCCAGCATCAAAACAGTAAAAGTGTAATATTACCTTGATTTGTCTCCTGTTTATTAGAATGTGTTATGTTTGTTGTTTTTCTCTCTGCAAAAAAGTGTCAGTCATACAATTTTTTTCATGATTTATAAAATACACTTAAAATGTCATTCAGTGTAACAATAGTTTATATATCACAAAACATCTTAACAGTCATATTTAGAACAAAAATTACTTCTTTACATAGTAAAAGACTATTGCAGCAACAAAATACTGATTAATTGTCATTTTAAAGGTGCAGTATGTAAGTTTGACACCCAGTGGTTGAACTAGATATTGCATTCCTGGATCAAAACGCAGGTTGCCAGATTGACGAAATCAACAGGAGTGTGCCTGACTATCGAGCCTAAAGGCTGATTTAAATCGTGTTCTAAATAAAAGCAACGACACGCAATAGAAGGAATATTCTCCAAATTAAAAGGAGTTTTTGTTCTAACCAACACCTCAAATTTATATTTTAGAAACGGCTTCTATTTCTTGCATTTGAACAACAGAAAACTTTGACAATGATCACCTCAGGTACACCTCATGTGCTTTATTCAGTGTTCAACGCTAACAATGTGAGTGTGAATGCCATTTTACAGGACATTTATTGCCATACTACTAAAAGCAGCAGCAGATAGTTTACCTCAGATTTTAAAAATGAAATAAACCATTTGAAATTGTCGTTTAGAACTGTGACTCAAATCCAACACATATCAGTGATTCAGCATCTATTTAATAATGTTAAAGAGGTTTAATATTAATTAGATTATAAACCTTACCATTTCGTGAGTGAGTGCATATTCTGTGCTTCTGAATGGCTGTATTAAATTTCTGTCGTGGTTCATCTGGTGCAAACAGCCAAATTGCTTATCACTGTAAATCTCATGACATAGCGTATTGTTAGGACACGGGTTACAATATAACCTGCTCACCTAATGTTTACATTTGTAATGTTTATATTATTTGCTCATTAATAACCTCATGTGGAACTTTGAATCTGCATCTCATTTTGGAGTCTGCTACTGTCCACTGGAGGTCGCATTTCAGTCATGGATGCATGCTTTGAGAGCCTTCCTGACTGAATGAATGAAATATGCTGTTTTCCAACAAGGCAACCCAGTGTGCTGAAATATAATTGGCTAAAATGGCATTGGGCAGGTTAAAAGAACCAAAACAAAGACAGCGTTCTGGCACGTTACGCACATTTTCAAAGCAGAATATCTGACTTCGCAATTGGATCCCGCTTGCTTGCGTTTGTGACAATCTTGTATTGACATTTTTAGTAGGTTGAAACAATATATTGCATAAAATACAAAATCTGTTGAAGTAAGAAAAATACTAGCTGCTGTGTTTTTGTATTGTTATTTACATGACCAGCCCAGATAAGACTAAGTTAAAACTAGTAAAAATGGCAATAAAAATCACTTTGTTAAACTTTTCAACATCAATAGTTGTCAGAGCAGACGTAAAGGTAATGCAATGCCATTTGAAAGCGTACAGAAACCTCCCATGAATAACACATTTAAAATGATTAATTATTTTTTTTTTCCCCGTCTGCTACAGGGTGGACATTTTTGATACATGTTTAAAAAAATGTTAATAAATAAATACTTTTTGACAGTATTTTTTACATGAGCTTGACCAAAATATGTATTTTTTAAAAAGTTTAACATCACCCTCATCATATTTGCATAAAACATAAAAATAGTTTGATTTTCTACATTTCATAATGTCTAAAAAACACCAAATACCTGGAATAACTCACATATACAGTTTGCACATTTAATTTGATTCGGACAATAAGATTGGAGGTGATCTGTGCACATATTTTGAATGTGAGAAACACATTAGTACTTAAGAATATGATTTTTCATCATAACAACGCAAAAGCACCATTGTGCCAACAGGAGACACAGCCCTGATCCCTCAATCCATACTCAGGCTTGATGATCTGTGTGGCCTTGAACATTACATTCAGAGCTGCTGCGTATTTTCATTTTTCAAATCAATGGAAATTTGAATTGTTCAATACAGGGCAAACAAAGAATAAATTGTTCTGAGCAAAAATCATGAGAAGGCATGAAATGAACTCAATCTGAAGAAGCAAGATTGTTGAAATATATCATTTATATGCCCGATTCATCATGCTTCAACAGCATATTTCAGCGAATGTATAATGTTAATCAATACTATGAATCAATAGTCTTAGTCAATATGGATAAGGGTGAAATTCAGGTTTTGGAAAGGTCTCACTATTATGTGAATGTTACAGATGTTTGGTTGTTGTTTTAATCAGTGCATTTATCATTAAAACAAAGTGTTTTATAATCTGAATGGTTGTATGGTTGTCCCAGTATGATTCTACAGTGAAGTGACACAGTCTAGTGTAACAAGAGATTGACAAACTTGCTTCTTCACATCTGAACACTTTGACATGATGTGAATGTGGGTCTGGCGTCTAAAATTGTGAACTAAAGATCCAAGCCTCCATCCAAACTCACCACAATGTGTTTCTGATTGTCAAGTGAAACCTATAGAGAAACCCTGGACAAATTAAATACTTAAAATGTTAAGCTTATAGACATCATCAGTTATTAAAGTTACTCATTTATTCAGATACAATGTAAAAAAAAAACTTCCACCCGTACTCCTCCTTAAGAATATGATTTTTCATCATAACAATGCAAAAGCACCATTGTGTCAACAGGAGACACAGCCCTGATCCCTCAATCCATATTCAGGCTTGATGATCTGTGTGGCCTTGAACATTACATTCAGAGCTGCTGCGTATTTTCATTGTTTCAAATCAATGGAAATTTGAATTGTTCAATACAGGGCAAACAAAGAATAAATTGTTCCGAGCAAAAATCATGAGAAGGCAGGAAATGAACTTAATCTGAAGAAGCAAGATTGTTGAAATATATCATTTATATGCCCGATTCATCATGCTTCAACAGCATATTTCAGCGAATGTATAATGTTAATCAATACTATGAATCAATAGTCTTAGTCAATATGGATAAGGGTGAAATTCAGGTTTTGGAAAGGTCTCACTATTATCTCATTTATTCAGATACAATGTAAAAAAAAAACTTCCACCCCTACTCCTCCCATTTCCTAGACAGGGTGACACGGCGGCTCAGAGGTTAGCACTGTTGCTCACAGCAAGAATGTCACTGGTCCTTACTAGGCCAGTCAACGTTTCTGTGTGAGGTTTACATGTTCTCTCCATGCTTTCGTGGGTTTCCCCCGGGTTCCCTGGTTTCCTCCTACAGTCCAAAAACATGAGACATAAGTGAATTGACTAAACCAAATTGTCACTATAGATGAGCTCTTAGTCAGGTTCCTACCTATGCCTTTCAGTCAGCAGTTTGTCTCTCCTTAGCAATCCCTATAATTTGTATTAGGTCCTAAATAAACCAGGGGAGTTCTCGAGACCTACCTGAGCTCAAACTCTCCTCTCGCCCTGCAAATGGGAGGGAGCCCCGGGCTCGAGGATCTTCTGAGCTCAGGGCTCTCTCCCGGGACAGCATGCCAAACACGCTTTATTATCAATCATCATCTAAGTGTGAACTCTTGAAACTTAAAAAAGTGAGTAAAACTATTGTAACTTGGAACTGTTAAGTCGACTAAGTAATAATTATGCACATAGATAATTTAATTAATAATTTTAAGGCAACAGGATTACTCACTTTTTTATGCAAAGTCAAAGAATCAATTTAAATGCTACAGGTTCACTCAATTTTTTTAAGTCAATTAATAATTTTTTAACAGTGTACAATTAAACGTTCATTACCCAGATACTATATAATTTTTGTGTTCATCTAACAGGAAAATAAAAAGCCCTTTAATGTGAAGTTATGCATGTACATTAAAAATTCTTAGGTAAAAAATATAAAGTTCTTATTTATTAGTGATTTTTAAATGAATACTTTTATTCTGAAATTATGCTTTAAGCTTATAAATAGCAACAGTAAGTCAATAGAATGTATTTTTAGATACTTTATTAAAACGTTACATTTTAATTAAAACAGAATATTTAAAAATAAAATAATGTAATCAAATTATTAATGGAAAACTAGAAAACAACACCTTTATTGTACAACACTTTATTGCAGACAAATTTTGTAATAGTTTGAAATAAATAAATATATGTATGTATTTATATATATCTATACATATACAAATAAACATATGTATATATTAAAATGCAATAATGTGTTTTGTATTACTATATACTTTGTTTAATTCTTAATATTAAATAAGCTACCTCTAAACTTGCTGTAGAAGTAAAAAAAGATTGGCCACTTGAAAGAGTCACATGAGACCCCAATTATCCCTGCTCTCCCTACTGTTAACTATAACATATAAATATATAAAATATAAATATAATCTTGTCTGGTTAAACATGAATAGACTTCCTATCATTTGAATGATTGCAGTTGGCAAATGGTCTCATCAAGCGTGATGAATGGCTGTGTTCAGTCAGGAGTCTGTCTGTCACTCATGTGTCAGTCTCTCTCTCTCTTTCTCTTGTCCTCTGCTTTAGGAGGGTCCCCCTGGTCTTCCCAATTAAACAGGAGAACTGCACACGGTCACCCGCCGCTCACAACATTCGCTGACTTATCCTGTTTTACACTTCCACATGGATGGGGGAAGGAGAAACAGAAGAGAGAAAGCTTTTACATCGGCTCTTATTTAAAGTAAATCAACCTTCTGTGAGCCACTGCACCACATGGAGGAGTGGAAGATGTACTATGTGTGAGTAAACATTAACCCTGATGGTAATGCTTTATTTTGATGGTCCCTTAAACAATGTGTTGACTATAAGTAACTGCATATCAACCTGTAGTCACTTGAGTATTAGGAAATATCAGAACCCAAATCAGGAGATTCGTTTCAAGCAGAATTCTTTATTGAGAACGTGTTGGTTGTTCTGCAGTCAAACAGCATCTTTAAGGAAGTCTAGAAGAGTCTACTCTCCCGTCTATTATATACAGTGCTCAACATATATGAGTACACCCCATTTTGAAAATTTATATTATACAGGTAATACATTTTGGTGCATTTGAACAAAACAGATTTATTAAATGTATATATTTATTTAAATAATATTTTAGTCACCAAACATGTTTAGAAATAGAAAGATAATACTTTTAAATTCATGTGAAATATTGCAAAAAAATATACATAATTACAAACTACAAAATTTCAATAAAAAAACTTCTAGATATTTTTTCTTTCTCTTGAATTAGGCTCTTTTACATTTTTTTATTTAACATTTTTCCCATAAATTTGGGTGTAATAATATTGGACCGGGCAGCACGGAGGCGCAGTGGGTCGCACAATCGCCTCACAGCAAGAAGGTCGCTGGTTCGAGCCCCGGCTGGGTCAGTTCTGTGGGGTCAGTTCTGTGTGGAGTTTGCATGTTCTCCCCGTGTTTGCGTGGGTTTCCTCCGGGTGCTCCGGTTTCCCCCACAAGTCCAAAGACATGCGCTATAGGTAAATTGGGTAAGCTAAATTGTCCATAGTGTATGTGTGTGAATGAGTGTGTATGGATGTTTCCCAGTGATGGGTTGCAGCTGGAAAGGCATCCGCTGCGTAATACATATGCTGGATAAGTTGGCGGTTCATTTCACTGTGGCAACCCCAGATTAATAAAGGGACTAAGCTGAAAAGAAAATGAATGAATGAATAATTTTGGACCATTATCATATGTTATTTTATTAGATTAGCTCCAGATTTGGCTTCAGTACTGACTAATCTAATGTATATGCGCAAATATAGTACTGTAAAGCTTCCTTTAAAAAATATTAGTTTAAATGAGTGATTTGTGAGGGGTATACTCATATATACATACTCATACATGTTAAGCACTGTATGTTTTCGGTGGAGTAGTGATAAGGTGGAGGTGGAGACAAATCTAATCAAACCATGCAAATGAAGTACATGAGTCAGTAAACAGCATTTCTCCATAATCTCATCAACATATTAGTACCAATTCAGATGAATAGGTGTTATTTCAATCTGCCATTTGGGACCCTGCCTGAGGGTCAGGAAGTGCATAAAGAAGTCAAGTCAAGTCAAGTTTATTTATATAGCGCTTTTCACAATGTAGATTGTGTCAAAGCAGCTTAACATAGTTCTAGTAAAGTCCAGATTTCAGAGTTGAAGTTCAGTTTAGTTTAGGCCAGTGTGGTCTAAATTTCACTGCTGAAAGTTCAAACACTGCAGACTCCACAAGTTCCGATCCGAGCAAGCCAGTGGAGAGGAAAAAAAACTTCACCTATTGACGAAGTGAAGGAAAAAAAACCTAGAGAGAAACTTTGGCTCTGTTAGGCACGACCATTTTTCATCTGGCCAAACTTCCTGTTCAGAGCTGCAGTCTAGGCGCTGGAGGCTGAAGAAGCTGGACGTCCGTCGTGGAGAAGCTGGAGGTGTGCTAGAGTTTTTGAATAAAACTAGATTTTTAAAAACCAAAGAATTTAACTTTTCAGTTATATATATTATTGTTAATTTGGATTTACATTATATACATTTTTATTTCTACAGTACACAGGGTCACCAGACCACCAGTTCTTCCCAACTTGTTTCCAAATCCATGCTGTATCCTATATTTTTATCACTATAATAGTCTTGGCCTAATCAATTAGAGCCAATTATAGTGTATTTTGAAAAAGTACATAAAGCAATATCATCCAACCCAGGCTCATTGGGACAATGTGACCAGGGATACATTTTTGAGAACCGAGAAATATGTGCTTGCGTGTACATATGTCTGCATTTTGTGTGTAAAATGAACGCTACGAGAAATGACACATATGACACTGTTTTACAAATTTAAGTGCACTGTAAAAAAAATGCAGGGTTCCACACACATTTTTTCATGTTGTCTCAACACAAATAGATTAAGTTAACTTAACAAATTTAAGTGGATTGAACTCAAAAATTAAATTTCCCCTAGAAAATCTCCAAAATTGTATTGTTTCAGCTCATTTTAAATAAGTAGTTTGAACAAGCAGCAAAATCATTTTTTTGAGTGTGGATTAAAAGTAAACTCAAAAATGTACAAGAATTGTGGGGGTTTTTTCAGCTCAATGTAAGCAATATGAACAAGCAATATTTATTATTTCAAATATAATAATAATTTATATATCATTATTTTTTTTTTTTTGTGTTTTAATTTAAAAATAAAATAATGATAACTAAAACTGGTAGTATAACTAAAAACTAAAACTAAATTAATTAAAACTAATCTGACTTTTAACAAAAACAATACAAATACATCATAAAAATGACAAAAACACACAAAAGTAAACGTTAATTTAAATAAAATAATAATATATATTTTTTTACATTTGAGTTTTATGAAAATACCCCTGCCTCAAAGCTTTTAGCATTCAGTGTGTGTGCAGAAAGAGATGTTTTTGAAAAGATCTGCCAGCGTTTCTCTTTTCCTTCATAACGATGACCCCAACTAAATCATATTCTGCCCAGACTTTTGTGTGCTCCATAAGTAAATCCATTAGCGCTAAGAGAATCTCCTTTTGAGAGGCCATGGAAAAAACAAGAGTTCATGAGCGGCCCAGCAGTTTTCAAGGATGTGATGCTTTTCAAAGCACCTTTCATCTCTTATGAGTTAATGTAAAATGACAAAAAAAAATATGTCGCAAGATTGCTAAAAGCCACACAGGGGCTGGCGGGTGCTCAACAGAGCATTTAGATGGAAAGGTCTAAAGAACAGTATACATTAAATGACTTGTGTATCATATGTACAAGAGTAGCAAAGCCATGATTTAGCAAACATACACTAATAAAGTAGCATTGTGAGCAGGTTAGGCTGGTTCTTCATACAGTATAATGAGCATGCTGCTCAGCCGCAGGAACAGCTTGAACTCTGAGGAGATCTTCTGAGTCACAGAGCTGATTTGAGGCACTGATCAGATGAATAAACCTCAGGACATCTGGCCTGACCTTCCTTACTTCACTCGACATGAACACGGGATTTATTTAATGACAGAAAGAGATGAAGTTGAGTAAGAGAAGCCTGGGGAATGAGCTGAACATCCCAAGATATTGTAGATTAAATGTATTTTCTGGTTATTATGACTTGATTTATATTTGAAATGGTGTTTCAGAAGTTTTCTTTATTATTATTTGCTTTAAAACACCTCAATGTACTGCCAGATTGCTGGTAGCCATAAGCTATGTTTCCACCCATCTATTTTTATGCGCATTTTGGAATATCACATAAAAAGTGTTTAATGGATGTGCATAAATTTGGAAAAAGCACATAAACATGTATGACGATAAAATATAAAAATTAATAGGATAAACTTTTTATCCAAAAAGAAATAAAATGACGATAAACTCTGATGGAAACACATTTACTGAATAAATTCCAACATGCGAATATAAAAAGTAATGTGATTTTGTTTTAACAGATCATGTGAAAACAAAAGTGGAGCATTGGGACAGCAGTAATGGACAAACCAGTGGACCGACCATATTGAACAACATCTGAAATGTCGTTTTGGTCATTCTAAAATCCCTTAGCCAAAGTCTGTCATCATAGTGGTTTATTATTATTGCTACACAGAGTTGTCTCGTGCCTCCAAAAGCCATTGTGTTTCAGTTTCGTCCTCTGAGGTACAAGTTATTTAGTATATATTTAAAAAAAAAAAAAAAAACACAGTGCCTCCTCCTACCGCAGCAAATTTCATTTTTCGGTGATATTTGGGTGCAGTTTATCAGAAAGTTATGATTTTGTTCTCTTTGAATCATTGGAAATGATGCTTTATTCACAAATGTTTTTATGCAATATTCAATTTTTTGTGCATAAATCTAATTCGCCCCTTAAAAACATAGCTGGTGTCTTACAGCTTACACTGAAAAAATGATGTTTGCAGTTTGTTCAAACTACGTATTTAAAACAGCACAATTCTTTCGTTTTTTTTGTGACAACTTAATTGTTTTATGTTCAGTGCACTTAAATTTGTAAAAAACGAATATTCATTCATTCATTTTCTTTTCGGCTTAGTCCCTTCATTAATCAGGGGTCACCACAGTGGAATGAACTGCCAAAAAAACAAATAAGCTAAATTAATTCCTTCATGTTGTCCCAAAACAAATCGATTGTGTGGAACCCAGCGTTTTTTGCAGTGTATGAATCAGCAAGGATCACAGTTTCAGCTAAAAATCTGCAATAAATTCACATACATCTTGGATAATCCAAACATGAATTAACAACAAAATGTCAATTTTGGGTAAAAAAAATTATATATACATATTAGAAATATTAATCAAATAGAAATCCAAGATGAACAATCCCTTTAAGTGACCAAACAGTGGATTTACATGACACTGAAAATAATATATTGTGTTGTATTGAAATCTCAGTGACACTGTAAACAATGTTTTATAAATCATTTTAATATTAAGTTTGTGACCTTCATTTATCAAAAAGAAAGGAGCTAAAATGGGACAGTAGTTGAAGAAACACTTGCATTAAAACAGATTGAGGTATGTGAACTGAACCAGAAATGCCAAATTGGATTAGGTCAAAACTGATCACAAGAAAAAGCACCAAAACATTACAAAAAGTCACCTTCACTGCATCGCCATAACTCAGTTACTATGCAGATGTCGAAAACCTCATATCCATTAATATAATTTGTAAAATCAGTCTGTACATTACCTGTGGGCTTAAACAGTATCCTTGTGTCTTTTTGTCAAGCTTGGTGACAAGAAGCAATGTATTTTAAATAGCTTTGAAAAGATTTAAAGGGCATTCGTAGAAGGGTGATTATATTAATTTTAGTCCTCCGAGATGATAATAATAGGAATCCATCGCTTTAGAGCTGACGCTGATCATATATTCAGACAAACTGTATTATCATGACAGTCCATTTGGCAAAATACAATGACAGTGACCTAAAAGCTTCCTCCAAGGCTAGACAGCAGAGACATTTCTTAAGCACATACTGTTGTGAATGGGTGTATATGAGTATATGTTTGTGTGTGTTTGTGTCAATGCGTGCATGACCCTGGACGACAAAACCATTATTAAATGTCAATTCCTGGAAATTGAGGTTTATCTAAAAGCTAAATAAATAAGATTTCCATATGGTTTGTTAGGATAGGACAATATGTAGTCGTGATACAACTATGTAAAAAACTGTAATCTGAGAATTCAAACAAATCAAAATACTGAGAAAATCTTTTGTCAAGTTGTGCAAATTAAGTTCTTACCCATGTTCGTTACTAATCACAAATTGAGTTTTGATATATTTATGGTAGGAAATTTACAAAATGTATTTATGGAACATTATTCTTGGCATAAATCAAGGACCCATACAATGTGTTTTGGCCATTGCCAATAATATACCCTTTCATCATAAGACATATAGGTCATATGGGTGATATAGTGACCATTTTGAGGGATGTAAGCAGAAACAATTGTCCCAACGTATTTCCTGTTTTACATTTTTAATTTCTATAGCTTCCGAGAATCCAAAAAGAGCCACATATTGATCAATAATGTTATGATAGCTGTTTCAACATTAAGTTTTGATTGAATTGCCTCTTCTTACAGTTATGAAATAGTTTGATAACAAGCAGGAAATGTTCATGGGCCAATGACATGACCACATTGAAATGGTCTATACAGTATATTCACCTATTATGTCAATAAATGCTGTCATATCATTGCAAATGTTGTGTGTCCTCAGTAACTGTTTGTAGTCTTCATTACTGTTTGGTAGATTGTTTACCACCATGCTTTCTCCATTTAGCCTCTAAGTGCTTTGATTATGAATGCAGTTTGCATGGACACTTGCAGAAAACACAAACACAGAATGCATTAAAGCATCCTGTAGTGCATCTGTTTCAGTCAAGGTTTACTGCTCTTAGGTTTTAATTAACTGCGGATGTCATTATATCTAAATTCAGTATGTAAGGGATAACAGTATATTTTATCTGTATATAATAAAAAAGCTTTTAGCATTACAGAGCATTTATTTAGACAGCCGGGGGTTTTGGAGTGATACAGTAAATTTAAATGCAGTTTCAGGTTGTTTTCACACTTGATACATTTATTAACACAATTTTTTATGTCTGAATCTATGCTTTTATTACAAGAATGCGCTTGTATTTGTGTATGTGTGGTATTTTTATCAGTTGAAAGCATGAGAAAGGCTAATAAAATGTGTAAAGGAGTCAAAAAACCAACATGTATTCTTTTCAGTTAGATTTACTTAAACCAAATGCAAATAATAAGCAATACTAGCTAGAAAAAAGGTACTAGTACTAGTTAATAAGTATCAATGCTTATGACTTGAAATACTGAGATTGACCAATTATAGTCAAGTATTCAAGAGAGCTAATGAATGTGTATATCATCATCATCATCAATAAAACCAATATGAAATTAAGTTTTAGCACAAATCAAGCAACTTTCTATATTTTTTGAATCTTTACAATATGAACAAAAATAAAATCTTAAAGGTTTCCAAACCCATTAAAAATGTGTTCATCTTCAGAACACACATTAAGATTTTGCAATAAAATCTGAAATATTCTGTCCCTTCATTGACACTCAGAAATATATTCAAATAATTTTATTTGTGTTCTGAAGACTTGTGAGTTCAGGATGACATGAGAGTGAGTAAATGATGATATTATTTAAATTTGCACGTGAACCAACCCTGTAAAGTATTTAAAAACAGCAAATTCTTAGCAAAGGATGTTCCTTTAAAAATGACTTCAACAGTTTCTTGCATTAACATTGTAAATGGTTTATTTGCATAGAGCCCTAAACAGTTTCCATCTCATTACATTTGGTTCTGAATTATTAGAAGTCAAGAACAAACAAGGCAACAACGTAAAATTGATAATCCGTTGTCTTAGGGGCAATTAAACATATGACTCCACAGCAGTCATGCTTTGATAAGAAAACATGATATGTATTTTCTAGATCAAAGCCAAGCAAACCCTTTGATTGTTTCTTGTGCTGTTGGTCGAAAACAGAGATGATTAAAAAAAAAAAATCTATTCCCTGATGCCTGTTGTTTTAGGCAACTTTAATCAAAGAGCAGACATGTAAATAAATTATGCTTTCCTCAATTTCCTGTGTAGTGTTTTGCTCGCCCACTGTAATTGATCTTTCAGAAGTCCTTATGCTGAGCTGGGAGACTGCAAAGCCTCTGTGTGTGTGTGTGTGTGTGTGTGTGTGTGTGTGTGTGTGTGTGTGTGTGTGTGTGTGTGTGTGTGTGTGTGTGTGTGTGTGTGTGTGTGTGTGTGTGTGTGTGTGTGTGTGCGCGTGCATACGTGTGTGTGTGTGTGTGTGCGTGTGTCGACAGAATTTTTCTTTAATGTATATCTTGCGAATTTTATCCTAAAAATGACTGACAATGTGATCAATCTTTCAGCAGTGTCTGTCTTATGTGTAAACTCACATAAATCAAAATTAGAGAAAAAGCAACACTTTGCTCAATTTTAGGGTCATTGCTTAGTCCTGTTTGATGTTATCCTAATAGGAGTACAAGGGACTTTTTTTTACTGACGTTTGCAAAATGGTGAACCATTCTGAAGTGACTGAAATGAAGGCCAAATGGACGCTTTAAGTCATATCGAGGGAAGGGGGGATGTGATTTTACCAAGTAGGATGCGATCCATAACATCTATGTTGATCCTGGAACACCATTCCTGTTCAGAAATGTAATCCATACCTAAACTCTTCCTTAACTTTAAATGATTCCCAAAATCAAAGAGGATTAATAGTTAGATACTGTAACAATGATGTAGAAGCACATAGCCTAAACTTAACATAAACTGTAAACATATACCTTATATTTGATTGGCTGATTAGAAGGTTTTTTCAGGATCAATAGAGATGTTAAACCTACCTATGTGTCCTACTTGGTGAAATCACACTAACTCAAGAGGTGTTGGTCTTTCCAACTTTGTGATTACTAAAATATTGCATCTTTACAATGTCACTTAGTCAAGTCGGTTCAAAACTGCAGCTGAAAATGATCACCAGTTCAGCACTGCACAGGGCAAGGATCTCAACATATAATGTTGTCAACATTTAAGAGAATTCGAATTAAAAGCTGACTGTGAGGTGACCAAATGTTCATCAGCAGAAAGAATCAAAAGGCTTCACTAAGCTGAGGAGCATGCTGTGTGGACCGAGAACTTGTCCCAAGTTCACTTTAGTGATTAAAGTATTTTTGGGTTCGATGTGAAACATTATGTTTATCATCAGACTTTGGAAAGACTGAAGTCAGTGAAAGGTGCAGGAGGAAGTGTTATAGTTGTTTTTCAGCTACATGTCATTTCTTCCCTGCATTCAGTTCCTTGAAGCTGAAAACAGTGAAATAAGGATATGGCTGCCCAGAGTCCTGATCTAAACCTGATTGAAAATCTCTGGAAATTACATGGTGACAAGAAACACATATCCAGCATATGTTTATATTGGATACCCTTCCAGATGCAACCCAGTACTGGAAAACACCCATACACAGTCATTTACACACATACACTACGGCCAATTTTGTTTATTCAATTCACCTATAGCGCATGTCTTTGGACTGTGGGGGAAACCGAAGCACCCAGAGGAAACCCACGCCAACACGGGGAGAACATGCAAACTCCACACAGAAATGCCAACTGACCCAGCCGGGACTCGAACCAGCGACCTTCTTGCTGTGAGGCGACAGTGCTAACCACTGAGCCACCGTGTCACCCCAGTCTATAACCATATACTTAGAAATGGTTTTAAAAGGGAAAAAAAGCACAGTAATCTGGATTGTGCAAATTTTAGCCAATATATCATGTAGAGTGTTTTTGTTTTTTTATTTACAGTCCAGGAAAGCACTTACACCACCTCCTATAACAACTCAAGCACTTATATTTGGTCTTTGAAGTGTAGAGCCCTGTCTGCTCATTACATACAGGCCTTGTTATTGATCTGCTGAAAGGCTGTCTGAATCATGGTGTGGATGTGGAGAAAGAGGAAGGAGAAAAATCGGGATGTGAATGTTTAATTTTTTCCCTCTGTCACCTCTGATTCACGCTTGCTGGCTCAAGCTTGCGGCTCCTCGGATGCAGACCTATATTTTTTTATAAGTACAGCAGCAAATTGCCACGAGCTCTGTGAATAATGGAAGGTCTGAGCGTATTGGATTTATATAAACATACAAAAACAGGGCTTCTTTTTAACTTTGTTTGACATCAAATTCTAGCGGGCTTTTGCGGATATTTGAATGCATCTGATCACATGTACCTTCACCTTTTTGTTTTGGTGCCGCTGTGGAGCCTTACACTGAAAAAAAAAAGATTAATTGGATTTACTCCATTATTTTAAGGTAACTGGTTGCAAACAATTCATATGGCCTGGATTTAAACAAACAAATTAAACTTAGTAATGTTCAACTTCATTTGTTTATTTAAATTCAGCCTATATAAATTGTTTGCAACCATTTAGCTTAAAAAAAAATTGTAAATCCAATGAACCATTTTTTTCTGTGTAGACCCTGTTTATACCTGTAGCGTCGTCCATTTGTGTCGGAATTTACAAAACTGCATCTATATAATATGTGTAAACTGGCATGAAATCCTCCACTGATTTCATTCTCATTTTATTTCTTTCCAAATAGTGGCCAACTTGGATAACGTGCCTTTAATAACCAATCATTTTACAACCTTGATTTTCTTGTCAGTCAGGCATTGTTTGCGGAGACTATAGAAATGAATGAGAAGAAGTGCTGTACACTATTCAATGTAATTCTCTAATTCTTCTCTAATAAAAAACATTTTCCAGTTTAAAACTCGAAAAATAGATTAATCCAAAAATAGTGTTTAAAGACCAGGGGCGTTGCAAGCAATTTCGATCCCTATGCACAAATATTTGCAGAGGCTCCGCTGAAAGAATAAGCAAAGACTGGGGGGTGAGGAGGGGGTTGGGATATGTTAGTGATGTCGTAAGTGAGAGCGGTTGAATGTGGAGGAGACATTAGCGATGTCGTAAGCAGTGCAAATTATACATTGCTGATCAGGGGGGTCAATTTTTTTGGTAATTTTTCAGTGAATCAAATTTAGTTTTCAGTGTTTTGAGAGATATTTAATGTATTCTGATATACCGTAGCTCAGATTATGCGTCTAATTTTACTTTACTTATTGGCTATATGCAAATACAAACACCTATTTTACAAGAAAAGTGTCTCCTGACCACTTATATCCATCGCTGCTCTAGATCTGCTGGTTTATATTGTTGAATGATACTTGCAAAGACTAATTGGCGTGATTATGCATGAACCCCTATAATGGTATGAACCATTATAGGGGTGGTCAAATGTATATTTGTATTATCTATTATTTTAATTATTAATATTATTATTTAAGATACAGATCAGGGAAAACTATTTCTCACTAAGGGCTGACCCGCCCATACATCTTGTTTTGACGTCCTTTAGGGGGGGATCGAGTGTTAATTAGGGGGGTCAATCTCCACCAAACCCCCCTGTAATTTGCACCCTGGTCGTAAGGGAAGAGGGGGGTATCTCTGGCCCCTTCCACCTAAATTGCCAGTGCCCTATGCACTCTGCCATCCTTTTCCCCCCACTAACCACGCCCCTGTTAAAGACAAACAAATTGAAGATGATCTGATATGCTGCTGATTTCTAAATTACGCAATTGCCCACAAAAGCAGCATTTTGGCAGCTTATGACCAGCACATTTTATTCACAGCATTTAACTGGACCAAAAATGTGATGAGAAGCTGAATTGCAGTGTGATGTCATCAAAACCATCTGTACATATTGGTGAAAGTGAGAGGCTATAACATTTGAATGCATGTATTTTTTTAAATGTGAATTTTGTTGTTGTTTTGAAGCATACCAACTTCCAGACGAGTTTAACATATTTATAATAAATGCCAATTTTATTTCATTTTTAAATGAGCCACCAAAGATGAGCACAATCAATTCTATCACACATGCAAACTGATGGCAAAATGCTTTTTTTTCTCATTAAAATTTGGATATGAAAATTAAAAAAATCCAGAATACAAAATGCTGTCAGTTGATCACCTTAGATTTCTCACCATAGAAATCACACTGTTAGAAGTTTTATTGTATTTTTGCAGTAACTTACTCCCAGCACTGTTGCCAGTAATTTACCACAACTGCCCCTTTACAGTAACTTACCGGTAAATGTTTTACAGTAGCAAGGCCCTACCGCAATTTCATTTTACAGTAAAATAGCCTTACTGAAACATCTTTATATGGTAAAATGCCCTTTACCACATTTAAATTTTACAGTATGACAATATTTACAGTACTTTTACTGTAGTTTATTTACATTTTACACTGGCAGTACAAAACCTTTATTTTTAGTGAATTTAATAAATTTCAAGCAAGTGATGAGATCAGTATTTTTATTATTAGTTGTTATTAAATCCATTTTAAATACTGCATTGTGGGTCATTTTAAAACTTTTTCATTAACTGTCTCATTTTTGTCTTTAACTACAATACCAGTGCTTGATTACTTTGATTACAGTAGAATACCGCAAATCCCTAATATGGAGTAAGTTACTGTAAAAGTTTTTAAATTAACTACAATATAGTACATATTACAGTAGTGAACTGTAAAGAATGTATGTGGTATTTTACTGGCCGTTTTTGCAGTAAATAACTGTACAATTGCGGCAAAGTCTAATAGTGCACTCTCAGCTGTTAGTCGCTTTCTTTGACACAAAGAGTTGTGGAAAAAAAGTGTTCTCTTAATTTTTCCCACAGCTATGCACCGAGACGGTTTTCTTTTTTGTTCGTGTGAGATGTAGCATAAAGTACATTCCCTACACATTTTTCACCTCACAAAAATCACACGGCCCTTGACATGGCTGAATGCATATCTGTTCAGACAATAAAAACATAAACTTCCCCCTCTCACTAGAAATACATAACTTAGCTGAGCACCGTCTACCATCCCAGCAGCAAAAGGCTGAAGTCAATGACTGTGGAGCCTCCAGACTGTCTGTTTTTGATTTAAAGTGTTTACTGAAAGAGAAGCTCCAGGAGTGTGAGGAATGAATTTGTTCCAGGAGGTGACAGAGTAGGGAAGACCCCTGTCGCCTCATTCCCTTAGCATTAAACACTGACATCAGGCATGACCTTGGGACTGGAACTTGATTGCAAGTGTTTGTTCACTCCTGACAGGCTTTACCGTAGCCTCTCCCTGTAAGGTACAGACACCCATGTAAAGGAAAATCACTTTTCCCACACAAAAGGGACAAACTGTCTTCCAGATTGGTTTGTTTTTTATTCTTTAAAATTATGCATTGGTGTTTTCTCTGTTACAATGAAGAAAGGTAGATGCGTTTGTTGGTCAAAAGTATTCAGACCCTCCATTTTTAATTTAACAAATTTGGCTATTTAAGCTCAGAGATGTGTCGATTACTTCGTTACTGATTACAAATTACATGACAAATTTGTAGTCAGTAATCTCTTACAGCTCATTTTCACTGAGCTCTATGGTTCTGTACAGTACAGTGCACATTTATTTCCGTTTCCACTGTCAGAGGTACCAAAATACCATATTGTGACACCTTTTTGGGACCCTTTCATATGGGTACATATAGCACAACAGTACACTACCAAAAGAATAGAGAGAGACTTTCTTCTGAACTGTACTGGTTGACAGAGAATTGTCACCATGTTCAAACAAAGCTTGTCGTCTTGTTACAAATATGCCAAGCAGCAAAAACAGGATCTGCTGTATGTCCTCCATTGTTGTTTATGGACCATTCACGTCACGTCAAATAACGTGTGGAAAGTGCAATCTATTTGCACGCTTGCTGCTCCTCTACATTTAAATAATAAACTTGAGTGCGCAAAAGATGTACAGCTTTCTTTTTCAAGTGACATTGATCACAACTTTCTGGTGTGCAAAACGACTACCAAGTAGTACTGTTGGCAGTAGAAACGCAAGCCTAATCAGGTTGACTCGTACTAAACTACTGTACACTAAACTGTACCATACCGCTCAGTGGAAATGGGCCCTTATATTTCACATTTATGGCTACACCTTATTTAATGTTGCATAAATTGAAGTAAGATAACCACATCTTATCATTATAAACCATTTAAAATTACGTCAGATTTAGAAAACAGCAATATTACAAAAAACTATTTTGAAAAACATTTATTATGTTTCTTATGAAAAATCATCGTGATAGCCAATAGCCTAGTGGTTAGTGTGTCGACTCGTAGCACTGAGTTGCTACCTTGAGGTCCTTTGCCGATCCTTCCCCTCTCTCCACTATACTGTCCTATAACAATAAAGGCTAAAAATATATTTTTAATTATTATAAAAAAGGAAAAATCAGCAGAATCGATGAATTGTGAACAACTTACTGCCATTGTGTAAATAATATGCAATCATATAATTCATAGAAAGTTACTGTAGTCGAAGTATTTTAAAAAGTATAAAGTTAAGTAAAATCACTCAAGCAAGAGTCCTGTTTACCCGAATAGTACTGTCTGTGAGTTATCAGTATTAACAAGAAGTGAATATTGAGTGAGTTATTTAGATGCAAGTGAGTTATTTTGGACTAGTTCTTTTTAAATGAAAACATTAGTTTGTCTCATGTCTAAACATATCTGAAATCCAATGTTAGCAATGAGTACCAGGTTTACAAAATGGCAAATGTAGTATACACCCAAATTACATTCATACTAGACAAATTCTTATTCAAGTAATTTTTAAGGGGTTGTAATTATGTGTACCTACCCTTGAGAGTGTGTGATTTAATTACCCTCAAATGGTTCAAATACCTTTATAAATGTATTTTTTTGTTAAACACAAAAGAATGTTTTAAGAAGGTTTGAAATCGATACCCTTTGACATCCAACATGCAAGTCAATGGCTAGCGGTTTCCAAACAAAAAAAATAATTAAAGAAACAAATAGAAACTTGAAAACAAGTGGAGGGTGTGACGATGATGACAGAATTTTCATTTTTGGGTAAACTACCCCTTTAAATCAAGGACTTGCTGCCCCCTACTGATGGTTTAAAAAAAAGGTAACCACATACCTGTTAAGGACCAAGGTTTCTCAAACCTTTGCAAGGGGTTATTTTAATGTCAGCTATGTTTATATGTAAACCTCTTCTATGGAAAATATCTTACTCAGGACAGTAATAAACAAAAACAAAAAAATACCATGCATTTTGTATGATCTCTCTTATTTAGTCTAAATTATTAACACTTTCAGTTTCTGCAAGAGGTTGACAAACTTTCACGTAACAGTGAATATCTTTTGCTAGTAGAAAATAAAAAAGTGTGGAATTTGATTGAAAATTTATAGGATTTTTTTGTCCTACAGGGCCAGTTTCTTAGCAGAAAATGGTTAACTGACATTTTATATATAAAATATATATATATATATATATATATATATATATATATATATATATATATATATATAC
>CAIGQV010018227.1:13651444-13673132 GCA_903798115.1 Danio jaintianensis
TAGATAGATAGATAGATAGATAGATAGATAGATAGATAGATAGATAGATAGATAGATAGATAGATAGAGTATATTCATCGTTTTAAGTGTATTTTGTTTAACATTTATCAAGCAATCAAACACTTTTTGGGGAACAGATAACCCGATCCACTATTATACACTGTAAATCTTGGTTTAGAAAACTGATATAATTTTCTCTAATCTTTGATTCATCTTTCACGTTAAAACCCCATTGTTAAAGTATAACCATGTCTTCAGTTTAATAATCAGATCTACCAAGAATTACCCAATAAGACTGGAAATTATAGGGCAGCTGCCTAGAGTCCGCATTGGATTGTGCAATAGCTCCACTATGTGGCACACAGCATTATCATTCTCTTGCATGAAGATGTACAAAGGACAGCTGTATAAAATGATTCATTTAGCATGACTGTGCCAAAATAATGAGCTTAGTTGTTGCAATAAATATAACTGTGGTAATCCAATCTCACACTGAAAATTCACTATAGCATTACCTGTTGGTGGTTCATCATTCAAGTATGCAGGCAAGTCCTCCCGCTGCTGGTTTGTTTCACTCATTTTTAACCTAAAATAATGAATAAAATAAAAATAATAAATAAGATGTGACAGTTAGATTACCCTCCTGTTTCCCCAGAAGACATTATAAAATGTTTTCCATGAAGAATCTGGGTGGGGCCAGACACCAAAAACAAGGTGAAAGGTTAGGACTACTTGTGAGCTTCAACCCAACAAGGTGGACCAGTTTACTCTATCAATAAAATGTAACTTGCAACACCCTGTCAACATTACAGCTGGAAGACTGAACTATTTATTGCATAGGAACTTAAATACCAAAATGGTTTGAAATTATAATATTACAATTGAAGTTATCTTTTTTTTCCATATTAACGGGAGTAAAAAAAATTAAGAAATCGTAATTAAATATTAACTTGACTCACATATCCTGAAGTCATACTTAAAGGGACATTAACTTAGGACAATAAAGATAAAGTAAAGCTCATTGAACAGTTTATTATTACGTGTTCATTTACACGCAAGCAATTCTTGAATAAGTGGGTGTTGATCTTGAGTCAACTATATGATGTAACAATTGCAATAAGTGCATCATTATAGTAACTCTGTCCTAAAATGACCTTTAGGCAAATATGACGTCATCAAATCTGTCCTTGGCATTTAAATGAACCTTTTTTTTTTTTTTTTTAAGAAAATGATTCAAGATTCTTTTTTTGTCTTGACCCAATTACATGACACAATGTCCTATTTTTTGTTATGGGAGAAATATTGTAATTTGATCTATATAGTTCAGTCTGCTGCCATCATGATTCATAATATTAATATACATTCTATTTACAATAAACATTTAGCTTATGTACTATATGATGTAAAATGTTGTGCATTTTGAATGATATTATTCGTTAAACTGTAATAGCAAGTTTCTATTGGGTTTTATTTGTAATAATAGCCTGTTTATACTAATATAATAACATAGACTGTTACAGTGAAATGGAGAACATCACTATTTATTTAGCACTTAGGTGAAAGAGATGGCTGTGCACCAAGCCAAACTGGTATATACACGTAACTGTTGAAGTAGTGAGCTCTCTAGAAATGGTTACACAGTAGACAAGAGCTGTCTGGGACAGCACACTAGGTATCGCACACAGATGCATTGTGTTCAGTTCACATCGACAATCCAAAAGCAGTAATCTAATTACCAATCTAATTTAACCTCAAGGTTGAACAAAGTGGTGTTGAGTTTAAAGTGTTTAAATGAAAACACAATCTACATTTTTTGAGCTCTCTGTATGAAGCATATAGACTTTTTTCTTCTTCTAAATAATAAAAACAGTAACATATATAATCTTAAAGCCTGGTGTTTTGTTAAGTCATTGTGTACATGAACAATAACTTGGGACAAATACAATCCCAGCAAACAAAGAACATTCCCTTAACGTTCCCATATGGTTTCCTTTAGTTCTCATTTGGGCATTTTTGGGAAATAAATAAGAACATTCTCTGTAGGCATTTGTTTTAACTAACATGATTGCAGGGAGGTTTTTTCTTCTTTTCTTTTTGCAACAACTTAAATTAAACGTACAAGAACATTCCAGAAGCATCCTCCTCTCCTAACTTACAGGCAATGTTCTAATGTAAACTCAAACACCTAGCAAACCAACAGAGAATGTTCTGGGAACCAGAAACTAAAATTGCTAGAAATTGCTAGCAGGGATGTAAGCTAATTCTGCTTGCCATACGTTTGTCAACTCAGGTTAAAGTTACCTTGAGAACCGCTCGGAATGATTCGGGAATCGTTCAAACGTTTGAAAAAAAAAAAGTTTCAAAAGATTCGTTGAAAACGAGTCAAAAGAATGATTCTTGAATCGACTTCGCTGTATAAACCATTGTTGTCTCTTCAACTGAATCTTACCTTTGTGAAGCGTATTTTAATGTTACTTTATTTTACACTAAACGACAGGATTCATTTTACGACAAATGACAATATTCGTTTATCAAGAAATTATAGTCACATAACGAAGATGTCAATTAACGTTAGGTGGAGAACTTTCGACAGGTAAAACTGAAGTGTCAAAAACAAATCTAGCTTTGAAGAAAAAGTCAAAAACAGGGCGGCAGCGCATCAAACGACAGTTAATTGACGTTAGGTAAGAGATGCATTACAACCCAGCCATTGTCTACCATGTCGACGAAGCTCATCGTAAAATATCAAATGAAGCATCAACAAACCTCGAATAACATGCAAGAGAAAAAACTGTGCCAGCTGTGGTGTAAATACTTACTGTGTCTGAAGTTTGTTGCTTTAAACTTGTGCAAATCAAGCTGGAAACTTTTGTCTCCACCCCTTGTTTGTTACAAAAAAAAAGTGCTGTTCCTTTCGGCGATTCTAAATGACACACGCTAAAATAACGATGGATATGAGACCTGACGAGACTTTTCTTATAAAGACCTATCTTTGCATAATGTGTACGTGGCGTCCTAGCTGTTTTTAACCACGTACTAGCGTGGACACATCTGAGAGGAAGTGACGTTTCTGGTTCGTACCCTCCGCTGTGTGAAGTGACTTCACTATATTTGCCTGTGTGCAGTGGGAAGAAAATGAAGCGCGTTTCTGTGCTGTGTCCATGGTATTACTACCGAGATCACAGATTCTCCTTTGAACGGAGTTAACATGAAGGCATTTGCTGCGGGCCTTTTGTCGATTTTTTACGTTATTACATGTGCACATTGCTTTGTGCTGTAAGTTACAGGGCTAAATGAAATGCCCATAAACTAATGCTCTGAAAGAAATTTAGCAGTTCATTTTTTTCCAAGCAGGGATTTACAAAGCATAGGCTAAATAATTTTGTGCCATTCAGAATTAACAATGCCTTTGGAATTCAAATCACAATTAGAATGTATGGAAATTAAATAAGAATAGAGTTCTAAAAAAGTAATTATTTAAGTGAAGTTTTAGAAAACGCATTTCATTTTCATTTACACATAAATATGCTTATGTTCGTCAGTCACACAATGTGATATTTCTCGAAAACGTATCTGACATTATTAATGCTGTCTACTTGTACACAAATGATTTCTAATTCATAAGCAATAAATGGGATCATGTATAGGTACATTTAAACAAATTTTTGTGTGCCCATCTATTAAAACACTTTTTCTGACATCCACTTATTAAAATATGACAGCATATGCAAAAAAGTTAAATATTATTACATTTATTTAAAAATCTATAAAAGTATGTTGGCGGTTCATTCCGCTGTGGCGACCCCAGATAAATAAAGGGACTAAGCCAAAAAGAAAATGAATGAATGTTAGGCCTTTTTACACCACAAGGGAAATGTGAAGTGAATAACCCTCAGGCTGAAGGAGAGGTAAATTCACATCTGTACAGTTGAGGGTGTATCTCAAATGAACCTTTCAGCAATTCTGCCTTTCTGGATTGCATGAACAATAGCATGCATGAAAAGAAACTCTTCAGCAATGAATATTCAGAGTTTGCATTTCACAGTAGTTATTCATTTTAAAGGGTTCCTAGATCTGATTTTGTGCAGGTGGCACAAGTAAAGACATTTAAGAGAGAACTACTATATAATTTTCCCACATCATACGGAACACATCTGAACTTAATCCATCTGCACTGCACTGATTGTCGTCATGTATACGAACACAAAATTACTTTTTTTGGAAAAGGTCAGATTTTTTTTCATCACTTCACTACTTGAAAACAATAAACTGAGTATGTAATGCCTGTTACTTGTAATGTACTTGTAATACCCCTCCCGCATACATCACTTTTTCAATAATTCAACAATCATTCATAATTTTTAAAATGTTAATAATCCATATTTTAAATTCCACAGGTATATATTTAATATATAACCCATTTCCAAAAGGGGAGGACGACACGGTGGCTCAGTTGTTAGCAGTGTCTCCTCACAGAGATGGTCGCAGGTTCGAGTCCCAGCTGGGTCAGTTGGCATTTCTGTGTGGAGTTTGCATGTTCTCTCTGTGTTCGCGTGGGTTTCCTCCGGGTGCTCCGGTTTCCCCCACAGTCCAAAGACATGCGCTATAGGTGAATTGAATAAACTAAATTGGCAGTATGAGTGTGAATGAGTGTGTATGGATGTTTCCCAGTACTGGGTTGCAGCTGGAAAGGCATCCGTTGTGTAAAACATATAGTTTTGGATATGGATAAGTTGGCGGTTCATTCCGCTGTGGCGACCCCTGATGAATAAAGGGACTAAGCCGAAGGAAAATGAATGAATGAACCCATGTCCATAAAGCAAAACAAATGTTGTTTTGTCATTTCACCAGAGTTGTTGCTTGTTACAATTTCTCTTCATGTTGTGTGACTGTTTTGAACATAGGCATAATCTGTTTCAATTTTAATGTTATTTATTACCAGTAAGTCCAGTATGTTAGAATGAAAACTCAGCCTATACATTGCATGTAACACGCATTTAATTTTTTTTTTTTTACAAATTAAACTAGCAGTTTTCATTGGCTATTGATCCGCAGCAGCTGTCACAGGGCTGTTTTCCCGCTCTAATTCATAAAATGACGTACTTCCTGTATTGTCACGCAGCTTGTAATGTTTTGCGGGAACGCTGGACTTGCACTGATTGAAACATGACATTTATCTAGCATTAGATATCGCGTTCATTTACTTGTAGTTGGCGGTTTGCTGTGGCGAGGGATTTCATCGGTTGCTCTTTGCTCGTTTTGACGGTCTTCCCTTCATCCTCAGTCGGGTAAACAAATACACAGGCAAGTAACTATTTACATAGTTGTATGGTTCATTTAACATTTGAAAATCAAATTCTAGGTTTTTATTCAAAACTAGAGACTCTCGTTTTCTGAATTGCACGTTTTGAGCATTAGCAATGGGCAGTTTTGTTGTGAGGAGCTCATATGTGTTTGATGCAGCGGTTCCACAGAATCAGATACAGTGTTCACTTGAAACTCCTCATACAGTACGCTGTACAGTACGCCAATGAGTGTGCAGAATATTGCGTAACAGAGCGGCATGGAGGATTGTTACGACATAAATATTGAGCCCGGAGTTGATTTTACATGCGCATTTCCACAGATATTTTGCTTATTGAGTATTATGTACTGTGACAAATATAGAAACTCATCATACCCTGTAAAAATGTATACCTTCACTCACTTTACACCCTGCATTCAAAAGAGCTTCGGGATAAAGTTGTAGAAATATAGGCACAGGTTAGGATAAGGCTACAAAACATTTGAAAGGCTGGAAAAGTTAAAGTTGGGAATGTGATTGATTTGATTTCAGGCTGTGTGACAAAGTATTTATTTCAAAATGATGCTTTTCTATAGGCACTGTACCACACTCAATTTAAAGATTAACATTTTAACATTCATATAAGTAGGGCAGCGCGGGAACGAACAAACTATTTTAAAAAGATAATGGTTTAGGCAGAAATATATTTTTGCTGTGGTTACAAGCTCATAAGAGTGGTCTATCAATATCGGGTGGTATTTTGAACGAATGCAGAACAACTTCAAAATAATTTCACTTTAAACAAAAGTTGCACGTTTTGACCCGATAGGCAGGGACGAAAGTAACACATGGGTGTGTCAAAAACAACTATATTTGCAGGATTTACTGGCTTAATCTTGTTTATTTTAAATATATCTGACTATGACCTTGTTAATGTTAACTGCAAACATATTTTGTCATTTATTTTTGCAAAAAATATTAAACAGCATTTTCATTTAAAATTTCAGAAGCAAATTTGAATATTTTATTATTATTATTGGCAATATGCATTAATTTTATAAAACATCTGAATCCAAACACTGCAAACTAATGTGGAAGAGAGAAATAAGGCATGTCTATTAGCAGTGGGACATAAATAACAGTGTTACTTTTGTCCCCACAGGAACTCTTGCCATTTTAACCTGATTTACTTTTAAACTGAAAAACTGGGACATTTCAAACTTAAGGATGTGTTATTGCACTCAATAACCTGTAGGTTGATCATTAATGTGACACATGAAAAGAGAAACACAACTTGTAATAAGGAAAAAAGTACCACAACAATAATTTACTTTCTGCACTCAAAAACAGAAATTCGGAGGTAACCGCGGGACACGGTCCCAAAATCAGGTGACATTTGGCAACTCCATCAAGGGTTGCATGCTGAATGTGCTGTTATATCCTGGAAGGCAAATGTTGTCAGGGCTTCGAGAAAATCACTTTGTTACTTTTGTCCCATGTGTTAGTTTCGTCCCTGCTCTCCCCTACTTTAATGCCCCAGCTAGATTTTTTTAAATTATAATAGGAGACAACAAAAAAATTTCTGTACCTGTTAAATCTGATATGTAAATATAAATTGTTCGCTTTCAAAAATGCTGGGTTAATTCAACCGAAATGTAGGTTATTTGTGGACAAAACATACTTTGATCCTTTTTTTTTAAATTAAATTTAACCCAATATTTGTGGTTGTTTATATTTTACATAAATTTGGGTTGAAGTAACCCAGTTTACTTTTTTGATGTATTTTATCGCTATATTAACTAATAGAGTCCAGAATAAGTTTTTTGCATTTTTGCTATATTTTAGAATTTTATATTTTAACATTTTTCTTTTTAATGACAGTGGTACATTTTTATACAACTGTTGACATTCTTTTTAATGTAAATTTCTTTATTTGAAAATAAATTGTTAAACATGCAAATTGTAAATTTGTAACATCAAAAGTAATCAGAGGAGAGATAAAGGTGCCATAATGCAATTTGAAAACAAATAATTCACACTTTCATTTTTGATCACAGAAGCGGTTTTAAATAATTAAATTCATAAACTGCTAATGAATTTGGATTGTTTGAAAAGTTTAATTGAAATTTAATTTGTCCTCGTGTTGACCACTGAGTGGCAGCATTTAATAACATGAGGTGCTCTGGACAATCTGCTGATGATTATTGCTAAAAGGTTGTAACCTGTAACATTGTTTTCTGGACCGTTTGATCAAGTAATATTCAGATTGCACTCATAAAAAAATGCTGGTTTGTCGTAACCCAACATTGTGTGAAATATGGACAAAACAAACCACTGGGTTAAAGTGTTATTTGTGTTTGTCTGTATTTGACAATATATTGTACATAGACAATATATGTAGTGTAATAAATATTGAACACCATTGCTTTGATCAGTGTGGGTGGGTGTTTTCTTTTTTTGTTTTTTTATAAGTAGAAAGTTCAGAATGGCAGCATTTTTTGCTGTCTTTTAAGTGTGTTGTTATGCATTGTCATTTACCTATTGGACAAAAGAGGGCAGCAAATGACAGGCTGTAAAACTCATGAACTACACCATCGTTACACTACTCTCATCCCTGCCTGAATTTCTGGAATGTCCCACAGTTTGAAATATTATGGCCTTTTATTCTCCATTCTTCATCTATGCTAAGCTGCTTTGACATTGTAAAAAGCACTTTAGAAATAAAGATGAATTGAATGGAAGAGAAGCAGATCTGGTCTTCACAAAAGAGGACATTAAAAGCAATCTGCTTGCGTGATTGCACACTAAACAAATGCACAATACACTCATCAGATACATTGAAATGTATTTACCTTATGTATAGTGTTTTATTTAAGGTGAGGTTTTGTTATTGAGAAGTATCTGGCAGTACTATGACAGATCAACAGACTTTAAGTCTAATACTTTGTTTTAACATTTTCTTTTGTGTATTGTGTAAATAGAATAAATGATGAACAAAACATTGTAAATGAGTTTTCCCTCTCTGTCTGTTTTGGCTGCATCTGGACAAACAGCTTAACTAATTAAGCTCAATTTGTGAGCAGCGAGAGGCCAGAGATGTGTGCTAATATCAGCTCTGGGTCTGACAGGCGGCTCATTCCTGCCCGTTTCTAACCTCTTCTCCATGGTTTCACGCCTGTTGCTTTTTGCCTCTTTGGAGTGAAGCCTCTGTGCTCATGATTGGCCAAATCTGTTAGACACCAATTTTGCTGCTTGTTGTTTGGCTGCATGTCTTGGTGTTATTTCAAATTTGTAAGAATTCTTTTTTTTTTATTATTTATTCTCATAGGTGCACTACACATTAGTTAGAAATATGTGGACATTGCTAACCAAAAAGTACCAAGTTGTTTTTGATGTTCATTGGGAGTAGCCTGTAAATACTCAATGAAATGAATGTAGTAGTATAGTGTGCAGTACACTACAGGGAAAACGTCCCAAGAACCCATGGAGTTTTTTTTGTTTTGTTTTAATTTTTTTTTGCAGATGAAGTAGCAAAGTAAAACAGGTCACAGGTGTGTGTGGAGTGTTTATGGAGTGCCTTGCAACAAATTTGAGCTACTATCTATAATAACAAATATTATCATAAATGATATATCATCACTCACTATCCTTTGGCTAGTTCCTGATTTATCAGGGGTCACCACAGCACAATGAACTGCCAAATACTCTACATATGTTTTATGCAGTGGATGCTCTTCCAGCTGCACAAATTATATCCATTATTTTATTTATTTTAAAAGTAGATAATAAAGTAGAAAGGTAAAAATAAATAGAGATGGTTTCAAATGTTTTCAATAAATGTCCTATAAATAAATAATTTAATGTATTAATAATAATATTATTATTGTTATCATTGTTATTAATAATAATAATAAAATGACCATCAATGATTATAATAAACATCAGTATTAGAAGTAGTAGTAGTAGTTGTTGTTGTTAATATTATAATAATTTACGGTCATTTTATTAACAACAACATCAACAACAAGTCAAGTCGAGCTTTATTGTCATTCCGCTACATGTGTGGACATACAGAGGATCAACAACTACTACTACTACTACTAATGTTTATTATAATCATTTACTACTACTACTGCTTATTATAATCATTTATGTTCATTTTAAGTAGTAATAGAAAATTATTATAATAAACATTAGTAGTACTTGTTGTTCTTGTTGTTAATAAAATGACCATAAATGATTATAATAAACAGTAGTAGTAGTAGTAAATGACCATGAATTATTATAATAAACAGTAGTAGTAGTAGTAATAGTAGTAGTTAATAAAATGACCATAAATGATAAATACACATCCGTAGTAGTAAATGACCATAAATTATTATAATAAACATCAGTAGTAGTAGTAGTAGACCATACATGATGATCATAATAGACAGTAGTAGTAGTAGTAGTTGTTGTTGTTGTTGTTAATAAAATGACCATAAATGATTATAATAAACATCAGTAGTAATAGTAGTAAATGACCATAAATTATCATAATAAACATTAGTTGTTGTTGTTAATAAAATGACCATAAATGATTGTACAAATTAATATTATTGTTATATACTATACCATAAATAATTGCTTAAGCAATATTATTCTTAATATTAATGTTTAATATTTTGAACTTTAATCTATTAAGCACTATTAAAAATATTACTAACGAATAATGAAAGTATTATTAATAATAGTAACAATATCAGATAAAATAGAATAATTGTATTAACATTAAAATGACCATGATCGAACTACTGATAATCGTCATTATTATATTAGTAGTAGTAATTATTTTAACCGTAATTTAAAAATAATTTGATTTAAAAAAAAATTTTCTTAAATATAAATAAATACAAAGCCTTGTAGATGCTCTTTTCCCCTTCAAATTTAACAATACTTTAGGTCAGTTAAATGTAGTTTTTTTTTTTTTTTTTATTACCTCTTCAAATTCATGATTTAAGTGTTTCCAAAAATAAAATAAAACACCAAACAAAAACCTGCCTGAAACTTTTACAGTTTACACTTTTGGAATGTTTTTCCAAAGTCTCACCTTCATTTACAGTCCCGATTGAACAGAGAAACACATTGTAATGTGTGTGGATTCTTCATGCCATCTGCTGGAGTCTTAATAAGCTCAGCTGTGAGATATTGGACGTGCGCAGCAGTGTCTGAGTGTTTAGCAGGAGGACAAAGGCTCTGACCTCCCGTCCCCTGTAGTTTTTAATAGTCCTGTGGGAGGAACCATTACACCAGGGAAGGTGGGAGCAGACAATCTCATACTGAACAGCCCTGATCGCTTTAAAAAGATTAAACCACCGACTAATGACTAATTCAGTTCCATCTGCAGCTATAGATTTTTTTTGTTTTTTTTTAAACTTCAATGCATTTAAGCTATATTCACAACAAACTTGTATTATTTATTTTTGTGGAAAACATTTAAAAACAAAAACTAATGAAAGGTGCATAACAAATAGATAACAGTAAAGAAATCAGGCATTCTCGATTATTATATTGAATGTACATGTACCACTAGTAGGGTTGTAACAATTCACTTAACTGATTCCGTTTACTTTTTGATTTAAAAACTTTTTGATTTTACAACTACTGTTTTTTGGTTTTTTTTACTTTATAATATCTTTTAATTTCATTCATTAAAATGAAATGGTTTGTTTAATAATAATAATAATAATAATAATAATAATATTGCTGCATGTTTAGAAAAAATTTAAATAAAATTGTATTGAAAGTTTAAAACCAAAATACATTTCAAATAAGTTAGACAAATAAATAAAAGTATAATTTAGAAATCTGAATCAAAACCAGAATGGTCTGACTTTAGTTTAGTGAATCCATTGGCATACTGCATAACCCATCTGAAGGAAACAGCAGACGAGCTGAATGAGACACAAATTCACCCTCTGCCAGCAGGTGGTGCTTAAGAACAGCAACGATATAATTATGTTTCCTAGGTTAGCGCTGTAAACGCAAACAGCTCTGAACTTATTAGCACTACTTCATCTAACATGTATTGTTAAAGTCTGTAAGAAACGTTTATATCCATGAAATCCCTCAGAGTTTCATGGATATAAACTTCTACTCCAATTGTATCAACTAATTAATCAACTAATCAATCAACTTCAATCAGCATTTCAATTCATTGCTACATCTCAAATATACACAAGTCAGCATTTGGTTATTGCGTTTATTGTTTCACATGTTCTTGTTAAGAAACAAAAGCAGATCAACTCTGGTGAAATTTATCTTCTTATTCTGTTAACAATAAGGCAGACTTCAGAGAAAACACACTTTGTCGGTGATAAGTGCACACACACATAACGGCATAAAATTTGAGCTATTGGTTACTTTTGCCTATCCTTAAAGTATGGAAAAGGCTTGCTGCCATAGTTGGTGTTTGTGTGTTTATAACTAAATAAAACAGTTTAGTTGGACAGTGAATGCTTCTTATAGACTGCAAGCACAGTTGGACAGTGCATGCTTCTTATAGACTGTAAGCATAAGCTGATTTTCAAATATCATGCCGTACGGTTCGATATGCTTCAAGTTGTCTTTCCACGTGAGCCTGGAACAGTGCAGCACAAGTACAAACTGATCTTGGCTCTGAACTCTAGGAACTGTTAGAAAAATGTGCCGGACTGGTAGGGTGCTTGTGCACATGATGTTGCCTGACTACTTGTTTTTCCATATCTGGCTTGGCAGAAGTGTGGTATTTATTGATTAATTGACATTCAACAAAGTAAATATCGGTGAAAAAAATAGTCCCAAAAACAGAAATAGGTTCATCGTCCAATTTTTCTGTTTACATTACACTTAATTTACCAAGGCAGCGACTGACATATTTGTATTAGATTCCAAAGAGTTCCATTATCAGCACCACAGTGGAAAATGAAAATGTTTCCTGTTAAGCAAAGAAAACCGTTTGGCCCAATAGTCGAAAACCAGTTGTAGTACAGTGCTTGTTTAACATGATGTAGAGTTAAACCTAAAAATTGCTAAAATCCAATTATAGTTGAATACTTAAAGTTCATGGTCAACGGACATGCCTAATTTGAAGCTTTCGCATATTTCTTGGTTCTCATTATTGCTGTATTTTGTAATGGAATGTCTAGCTCAAGACTTAATTTGTCTTCCTCCATGAAACTTGAAGACCCTCTATCTGAGGTCATTTTTGCTGTGAGATGAGTTTCTTTTACATTTGTGCTTATGCCTGCGTTCATGGATGCAGTGATGGGCAGCTCGCTCTTCATTCATCTTCTTAATGATGTTGAGATGTTTGAATCTCACGATTCCTCATTGTGTTGGTGTTACTTGGTTTGATCAAAACATTGTGCACAAAGTAATTTCAGGCAGCCAATCAAAAATCAGTCTACTGCATGCCTAATGCATATAGAATGGTTAACTGCAATTTTTAGTTTGCATCCTATTATTTTGGATTCGCTCTTTATTTACTGTTAAATTTAAATTTTTTATTTAAATTTTTTTTTTTTTAATCGATAAATCACTTTACATCATATTAGTCTATTATTGGATCTCGGTTTGCAGGTTGTCAGATTTTGTTCATCCCGCAGAAGCTTATAGTTGTTTATCACTCCGAACACTGACCCCTGGTCATTGTGGATGTGACACTCTTTCTGCTGTGATAAGGTGCATCTCTGAAAGACCCGTCTTATCGCATTCGTAGGCTGTGACGCAGGCCCTGTTTTATTGCCTGTATCTCTTTGTATCCTCTGTCATTCATCCATAGATGTCAACAGCTTGAGAAATGTCCTCTGACGGCTCCAGGCGTCTTCTTCACCTCTCGTTTCCCACAAACCCTCTTTATTGGATTCTACCTCTGCATCATCCATCTCCATTCACTCTCTCTCTCTTTTTTCCCCTCCTTCTCTCTGCTCCAGCTGGGTTTGTTGACACACTGTCGGCCTCTTCCAGCTCTCGTACCCGTTCCCTTTGCCCGAGCCGTAAAGCTGCCACAGCTGTGGGCTGTTCAACCACCTTAAATATATTACAGCCATTAGCTTTGTTGAGGCCTGACAGCTTTAATACATTGAGACTTTACTCCAGCCGGAGGCAGGACACTACAGAGATCTGTCTGCTAGGATTTTAATTACACTTAAAATATTGCATCGGGCTGATAGAGAAAAGTATACAAAAAAAACATGTAGTAATTCATGTCTTCATCATGATGTTCAAGTGTTGTGCCTTTGTTTTTGACATAACAGATTTTAAAGACAATTTAAAGCGATTATTCTTTATAATTTACCTAAATTGTTTAATGTGTTATTTATGCTGCTTTTTTATTTTCTTTGGTGTGTAAATGTTTTGAGAAATTTAAAGAAAACTTTTTTTTTTGTATTAAACCCGATACTATATGCTATATTAGCAACCTTTTATTTAAAAATTAAATACCTGTCCAACATACGTGGATTACTCCATTAACTGAATTTGGTTATTGATGATTTGACACGATCCAGGATAGTTTCGTTATTCAAAGCTCATCCGAGAGTTGTTATTATAGCAACAGATATGGTATCTCAAACCTGCTTGGTTTATTTCATATAAACAGGATTAGATTGTGTAATTTCAAGCAAAGGTGATACTGAAAGTACAGTACGTACCAACTGCTGACATTTTCTAGTAGCCTATAGGTAGGGCTGCACGATTATTTGAAAAAAGATCACGATCTCGATTCGACCCCCTACACAGTCTTAATCCAGCATCTCTATGATTCAGTCAATTATATTTTCAAGTTCAGGAGAGAAGCATAAAGGCGGTCGCACAAGTCTTCACATTGTTTTATATATATGTTGCTCAGCAATGTGGACTCCTCCAAATGGTGTTAAAAGAGTCAGCCAATTCACCCAAAAATGTAATTTGTCTTCATGTAATGATGTATTTGACCAGGACAAATTTAAAGTCTTTTCAAGTCTATACAAATTTTATCATTTTAACCAGCAGTAGACCTACACATAGGCCTAAGATTATTATTATTATTATTCATTCATTCATTCATTTTCTTTTCGGCTTAGTCCCTTTATTAATCTGGGGTCGCCACAGCGGAATGAACCGCCAACTTATCCAGCATATGTTTTACACAGCGGATGCCCTTCCAGCTGCAACCCATCACTGGGAAACATCCATACACACTCATTCACACACATACACTACGGACAATTTAGCTTACCCAATTCACCTATACCGCATGTCTTTGGACTTGTGGGGGAAACCGGAGCACCCGGAGGAAACCCATGCAAACACGGGGAGAACATGCAAACTCCACACAGAAATGCCAACTGACCCAGCCGAGGCTCGAACCAGCGACCTTCTTGTTGTGAGGCGATTGTGCTACCCACTGTGCCACCGCGTCACCCATTATTATTATTATTATTATTATTATTATTATTGTTGTTGTTTTTTAGCATATGTTTGAGAAATAATAATAATGGCCTACTCATATTAACTTTATCTTACAGAATGTACAGAATCGTGAGGGGAAAAAAAATCTGTATTCTCATTTTAGCCAGAATCGTGTACCCCTACCTATAGGATATATTAGTATTTGGGAAAAACAGTAAAAATATATTTTAAAAATTAAGTAAAAATAAAAAATAAAAATCAAACTGTTATGTAATCTACACTCCGAAATAGAGGTATAAAAGATGTCACAGGGTGGTCCTCCCCAAGGGGTTCAAAGAGGACTGTGAATTAGTGACTGTAGGCTTATATAGGCTAATTTTATAAGATAATATGGGCTTTTTTGAGACAAACGCGCACTTTTAAAAGGTGCAATAATTTATGGGAGTCATTTTGACAGATTTGGCGATGATTTGATGCTTCGTAAAAGTTGCAGAAACCTTTCCAATAACAAAATGCTTTTTTTTAATGCAAAATTAATTTGAACAGCCAATTATGCATTACGCCACAGGAATTAAGAAACTTGCATACTATCCTATCCGCTCTAAAAGTAAAACTAAATGCATAACTGTAACTTTAACATTACTGTACCTCTCTTCACAGGTATCGTGATGAGCAAGGCGAGGCTGAGCAGGGACAGAAGAGCAGCTCCGGTTGGGGTCTCCAGAGTCACCCGCAGCTCCATGATGAGCCCTCCGGACTGTGAGCATAGCAGAGCTCCAGACTCCAGCCTGCTGGACGAGCTCAGCCTGATGAGTGTCAGTGAACAGCAGGCTTCAGCCACAAGGTCAGACCAACACTCAGATATTACTACACATTTAGACAGCATAGTGATGAAATGTAGTTTAGAACAAGGGAATTTAGTTATTATACCTCACCTTATCAACTGTCAAGAGCTTGTAATGAAATGTATATAGTTATTTTAATAATTTTGATGACGTTTTTAGTGTTTTAGATAATTATCCTTGAGGATTTGACTACATTTAACATTTGCTACAGTAAAGTCACTCTTAAAAATGAGTTTCAACAACTTTAGTTGTTTAATAAATTTGTTATTTATAACTTTTAGTAATCTTAACATTGGTTAATAAACACACAGCTGTTCTTTCATTAAATTCTATTAAATGTCAATAAATTAAAACCAAACATGTATAACTTTGTCTTAAAATTAATGATAACTAAGTTGAATAGAGGGCGTCACGGTGGCGCAGTGGGTAGCACGTTCGCCTCACAGCAAGAAGGTCGCTGGTTCGAGCCTCGGCTGGGTCAGTTGGCGTTTCTGTGTGGAGTTTGCATGTTCTCCCCGTGTTCGCGTGGGTTTCCTCCGGGTGCTCCGGTTTCCCCCACAAGTCCAAAAAACATGTGGTATAGGTGAATTGGGTAGGATAAATTGTCCGTAGTGAATGAGTGTGTATGGATGTTTCCCAGTGATGGGTTGCAGCTGGAAGGGCATCCGCTGCGTAAAACATATGCTGGATAAGTTGGCGGTTCATTCCGCTGTGGCGACCCCAGATTAATAAAGGGACTAAGCCGAAAAGAAAATGAATGAATGAATGAATGAAGTTGAATAGATGCTTAGTGTTCGTTTAATAGCATAAGTTAATATAAGTTTAATAAATGATGTAAAATAATTTGCTAATGTTAACAAGTGAAATTTTATAATAGTGTGACGCTGTAAAAGGTATATTTAGACAATTTAATTAACAAAATTCTGTTTTTGAAATTAAAATAAACATTTTTATTATAAAAATAATGACAAGGGTTTCCGGTTGCACGCATTTACCACGTGCACACACCCCACTGGGCGTGGCCAGAGGCGCTGTAATGTTAAAGCAGTGAAAGCTAAAATGCTGTCCAAACGCTGCTATTTCCATATTTGTTTCTGTATTTGGGCTTCCAAAGGACACGACACAAAGAGAGAAGTGCTTACAATTTAATTTTAATTATGTTCCAGAGAATTTTATATATATATATATCAGTGAATCAGTGCTGGATTCAGTTAAAACTCCTCAAAGGAGCAGCTCCAACAAGCAGAAGCTGTGGATTGTGAGCCACAACCTGTAAGAAAAATAACTTAGTTCGAGCATCAGAGAAAAATAGAAATAAACATCGGCTTCTCGTGTTACATGCGTCTACAGACTGTTCACACACACACACATATACATACAGTCGTGGCCAAAAGTTTTGAGAATTACATAAATATTGGAAAAGTTGCTGCTTAAGTTTTTATAATAGCAATTTGCATATACTCCAGAATGTTATGAAGAGTGATCAGATGAATTGCATAGTCCTTCTTTGCCATGAAAATTAACTTAATCCAGAAAAACACTTTCCACTGCATTTCATTGCTGTCATTAAAGGACCTGCTGAAATCATTTCAGTAAGCGTCTTGTTAACTCAGGTGAGAATGTTGACGAGCACAAGGCTGGAGATCATTATGTCAGGCTGATTGGGTTAGAATGGCAGACTTGACATGTTAAAAGGAGGGTGATGCTTGAAATCATTGTTCTTCCATTGTTAACCATGGTGACCTGCAAAGAAACGCGTGCAGCCATCATTACGTTGCATAAAAATGGCTTCACAGGCAAGGATATTGTGGCTACTAAGATTGCACCTAAATCAACAATTTATAGGATCATCAAGAACTTCAAGGAAAGAGGATCAATTCTTGTTAAGAAGGCTTCAGGGCGTCCAAGAAAGTCCAGCAAGCACCAGGATTGTCTCCTAAAGAGGATTCAGCTGTGGGATCGGAGTGCCACCAGTGCAGAGCTTGCTCAGGAATGGCAGCAGGCAGGTGTGAGCGCATCTGCACGCACAGTGAGGCGAAGACTTTTGGAAGATGGCCTGGTGTCAAGAAGGGCAGCAAAGAAGCCACTTCTCTCCAAAAAAAAACATCAGGGACAGATTGATCTTCTGCAAACAGTATGGCGAATGGACTGCTGAGGACTGGGGCAAAGTCATGTTCTCTGATGAAGCCCCTTTCCGATTGTTTGGGGCATCTGGAAAAAGGCTTGTCCGGAGAAGAAAAGGTGAGCGCTACTATCAGTCCTGTGTCATCCCAACAGTTAAGCATCCTGAGACCATTCATGTGTGGGGTTGCTTTTCATCCAAGGGAGTGGGCTCACTCACAATTTTGCCCAAAAACACAGATGAATAAAGAATGGTACCAAAACACCCTCCAACAACAACTTCTTCCAACAATCCAACAACAGTTTGGTGAAGAACAATGCATTTTCCAGCACGATGGAGCACCGTGCCATAAGGCAAAAGTGATATCTAAGTGGCTCGAGGACCAAAATGTTGACATTTTGGGTCCATGGCCTGGAAACTCCCCAGATATTAATCCCATTGAGAACTTGTGGTCAATCCTCAAGAGGCGGGTGGACAAACAAAAACCCACTAATTCTGACAAACTCCAAGAAGTGATTATGAAAGAATGGGTTGCTATCAGTCAGGATTTGGCCCAGAAGTTGGTTGAGAGCATGCCCAGTCGAATTGCAGAGGTCCTGAAAAAGAAGGGCCAACACTGCAAATACTGACTCTTTGCATAAATGTCATGTAATTGTCAATAAAAGCCTTTGAAACGTATGAAGTGCTTATAATTATATTTCAGTACATCACAGAAACAACTGAAACAAAGATCTAAAAGCAGTTTAGCAGCAAACTTTGTAAAACTAATATTTGTCATTCTCAAAACTTTTGGCCACGACTGTACACACTCACACACACACACACATAAAATGGCGATCTCTTAAAGGAGCCACACCATATTTTCACTCATTACAGACACTTGTCAGATTTTATTTTAGAGAGCAGGCATGAGGTTCATCCTTTTCATTTTCTGTCTGATTAAGGCTCAAACAGATACTGCTAACAGCTACTCTGACTGACAGTATTTACACAGCTGAGGCAAAGCGCATGCTTGTGGAGGCGTGACGCTTTACTGGTGACGTGGAGCCGATCCGCGAATCACAGCACGTTATGTTAGCTACCCAATCAAAGTCTCTTGAGGGCGGGCCTTTCAGAGGAAGTAGGAAACGTTTTCATGTTAGCAGAGTAGCTGTATATAATCAAAGTAAGATATATGAAAAAATAACGTGATTTTCTACAAGCAAAGCATGAGCACATATTACTTTACATCTTATAAACACAACCAAACCTTAAAGTTACACTCTGGACCACCCCTTTAAATCAACTTTGTGGCATACAATCAATATCAAAACAACTAAAGTAATACTAATACTTTAAAATATTCATATTTACTTTTATGGTATGAACTATGACTACAACAACTGAATGATAAAGCTTAATTGGACAATAAAAATATTTAAAATGAGTGCTTAATTGTAGTTCAAGTACTTGACCTACATCTTTTAAAGTGTTTATTTAAAAAGCGGCCCATAATAGAGCCTCAGTATTATGTCTTTCATTTTTTTATCAGTATTTTTGCATCTCCTCAGGAAGGGCAGTAGTAAGCCTTCTCTCTCCTCACCCTCTGGATGCTCAGTGCCGAGCGGGGCTCTGGAGACTATCGGCAGGCTGATGAAGCTCGGACGTGTGCAAAACATCGTGGTGGTTGCTGGAGCAGGAATCAGCACAGCCAGCGGGATACCAGATTTCAGGTGAACACACACACACACACACACACATATATACATATATATATATATATATATATATATATATATATATATATATACAACCTCAAACTTTCAGACTACTACTGAAATCATCATGACACTCAACTAATACTTGCCTTTATATCAGGACTCCAGGGACAGGTCTCTATGCAAACCTAGCGAAGTACGACATCCCTTACCCAGAGGCCATCTTCAACATCGACTACTTCTCTGACAACCCTCATCCCTTCTTCTCACTGGCCAAAGAGCTTTATCCTGGACACCACCGGCCCAACTACGTCCACTACTTCATCCGCATGCTGCATCAGAAAGGCCTGCTGCTCCGCATGTACACACAGAACATCGACGGCCTCGAAAAACGTGAGCTTAAAGTGATGGTTTTCTGCTATATATGTCAATGGTTACTGGTTTTCAGCTTAATTATATTAAGTAATGCAAACATTAGTTTACTAAAATGTTATTTAAATATGCAAATGAGGCATTCTTTTATTTTAAATGTATGCTGCAAGAGGAGTGGGATACATTTGAAAAATATTAAATTGTATGAAATTTCAAACAGACTTTCAATACGATTTGATCAAGTGAGTTTTACCAGATGTCGTATTACAATATCCCATGGTTTTTTGCTTAAAGGTGAAGACCCCACTCAGTGTTTGTTCTGCACAATTCCTCTTACTGTAAAACACATTCTACTGGACTGTCCTGCTCTTAATGACCAAATAAGGCTTTTTTATTTTGCTGAATATCTCCTTAAGTGAGTTCATTTCATCAAAGTGTCACCAGGAAAAATTGTAGAGTTTTTATCATGCATTAATGTTAAAAATCGTGTCGAATTTATGTATTTATTTGTTTGTTGTCTTTAATATTTGTAATATTAATTAAATGTTCTTGCCATTTAAAATAGCATTTGTTTCTGACATGGCATTAATTAAAAATACATTATCATCTTTAAATCTATGCTAATTTTTATATATTTCTAATACAAAAATCTGAATTTTTTTTTTTTTTTTTTTTTGAATCATTGAAAGTTTTTCAGATTTGTTTTGACACAATATAATTCAGAAAGTTTTACAACTAGGTTATTATTATTATTATTATTATTATTATTATTGGGCTGCGCAGTGGGTAGCACGTTCGCCTCACAGCAAGAAGGTCGCTGGTTCGAGCCTCGGCTGGATCAGTTGGCATTTCTGTGTGGAGTTTGCATGTTCTCCCCGTGTTCGCGTGGGTTTCCTCCGGGTGGTCCGGTTTCCTTCACAAGTCAAAAGACATGCAGTATAGGTGAATTGGGTAGGCTAAATTGTCTGTAGTGTATGTGTGTGAATGAGTGTTTGGATGTTTCCCAGTACTGGGTTGCAGCTGGAAGGGCATCCACTGTGTAAAACATATGCTGGATAAGTTGGCGGTTCATTCCGCTGTGGCGACCCCAGATTAATAAAGGGACTAAGCCGAAAAAAGAAAATTTATTATTATTATTATTATATATTTTTTGAGAATAAAAAGTTGTATGTGATGATGTAATGAACAAATTCCTATGTAATCCCAATACCGGTCAACCGTTTGTTTGTTTTTCTCTGGGATTCCCCTGTGATTTTACCATTCTGTTCTATCATCCCATTTAAATATTTTCTTGTATGTGCTTCTGCCGAACCACAAGGGGGCTCCCTTAATGACAAGAGTTGCTCAAGAATTATGCTTTCATTTTTATTCTTTCCATTAGACTAAAAAAAACACTTAACGGAAAAGTAAAAACATTTTTCCCCGCATTGTCTGGCCTCATTGCGGTGATCAAATCATCATTGCTGATTTGCAGTGTTCTAGTCATAAGTCACAGTATTTGTTTGTGAACCGTCTTTTTAACCGCCTGTCTGTAGTTTGCGGTATCCCTGATGACAAACTTGTGGAGGCTCATGGGAGTTTTGCCACCGCTGCCTGTCACCTCTGCTATACTCCCTATCCTGCAGAGGAAGCCAAGGTAAACCGAGATAAAAAGAAAAAGGGCCGTTTTGAGTTTGCATCGTTGCATGCACTATACATAATCTGCTTTTGTGTTTTCCTCTCAGCAAGCTATAATGAATGGCAGTGTTCCCATCTGCACTTTCTGCACCGGGGCCGTCAAACCTAACGTTGTGTTCTTTGGAGAAGATCTGCCGGAAAAATACTTTCAACATGCTGAAGATTTCCCAAAAGCAGATCTTCTCATGATCATGGGCACTTCTTTAAAGGTTGGTTTTAAATTGTTGTTGTTATTATTATTATTATTATTATTATTATTATTATTATTATTATTATTATT
>CAIGQV010018227.1:13673142-13698121 GCA_903798115.1 Danio jaintianensis
TTATTATTATTATTATTATTATTATTATTATTATTATTATTATTATTGAAGAAGAAAAAAATAAATTCTGCTGCTTATTCATATTCTTTAACTATCTGAACACACAAAATGCTTTGAATAGAATCGAAATGAATGCGAAGCTATTATCATCTAGAACTTGTCTAAAAGAACAACCTCACTATTATACTTTTTTTTTTTTAAGTTTTGTTTAATATGAATTTTTTAATATGAAGTTTTGCGTACTTTTTTATTTTATTTTATTTTTTATTTTATTTTTTACTTAACCTTGTCATTAAAATAGCCAAAGAATATACGGTAGTATTTTTTTAAATTTTATTTATTCTTTTTACAGACAAACGAGTGTTAATATTTTGTTTTTATTTCTTCCCCTCTCTCTTCTGCTTACCAAGGAAGCAATTATTTATTTGTATTATTTAGTAATATTTCACTATTTAAATTCATATTTTTTTTAAACTGTATTTCATTTGTGACGTCAAATCTGGATTTTTAGCTGTCAAGTGTGATCCTTCAGAAATCATTTCAAGATGCTGAATTGATCATCATAATGCCATATGTTTAATATAATTGTGCCGCTATTATACTTTTATTATAATAAGTACAAAAGAACCAGCGGTGAAAAGAGTAATGAAAAAATATACTCCAGTAAAAGTACCATTACTTGCCCAAAAATATAGTGCAAGTAGAATAGAAGTATCTGTTGTTAGAGTATCGTGATGTGAAAGGTTGATGTGTGTGTGAAAACATAACATTCTGTAGGGAATTGAGTGATTGTTGAAGGCCATTTGGCGATTTCAGTCCTCATACAGTAGACTGTTGCACGATTTGATTAAACTGGAGTTTCAGGACTAGTTATTCTACTTGGCCAATCAACTATAAAAAATATAAGTAAAAAATAAAGTAGTGACTGCAATTTGAAGTAAAATAGTAGAGTTAAAGTACTGATACAGTACTCAAGTGAAAGTAAAAGTACACATTTTTAAAACAAGTTAGTAAAGTACAATTCCTGTACAGTAATTTGAGTATTTGTAATTTGTTACTTTACACCCCTGAAAAGAACACTGGTAACGTCTGTAACAATACAAAAAGTCTTTAGTGTCCTTTTTGATTTTTATTCAGGAAGGATGTATTAAATTAAAGTGAAAATGATTCAAAGTAATGTTTTTTGTTGTTGTTGTTTTTTTTCTCCCCCAGATCGAGCCCTTCGCCAGCCTGATAAACACAGTGAAGTCCACAGTTCCTCGTCTCCTGCTGAACCGTGATCCAGTCGGGCCCTTTGAACGGAGGCCCCTGAGAAGAGCTGACTACATGGAGCTTGGAGACCTGTCCGAATCAGTCCGCAAACTGGCAGAGATCCTGGGGTGGCACACGGAGATCCAGACCCTGATGAACAGCCATGAGAACAGCCTTTATTCATACAGCAGCAGCAGTGGTGAGAACAGCGGAGACTCTGAGACAGACAGCATGCACTAATATCACTGTCAAATCTCCTTGTGTATGCAGATCTGTTACTCATTACATCTGAATGTCTTTTTCTGACCACGTGAACACAGCCATATTTGGTCAAATGGTAAAACCTGGCTTCTCTGGTGGTATTAATGTAATCATTGTCTGCATAGTGTTTGCTGCTTTTGATTGAACCCCCGTCTTCCAGTTCTTGCACTTGAGGCCGTCGGCAGGAAGACTGTACTGTAATATAAGCAGAGAACTGTAAGTATGGCACATCTGCACTTCCTGACAGAAAAAAAACTGTATCTGGGTGCTGCTGGAAAGACAAACTAAAGACATGGCACTTACTTTATTCATTTAGGACGGCTGGTTATCTCTGGACAAGCCAAAATGAATCATGCTAAAAGCTACTTTTCCATTTTACAAACTGTATTTAAGATTTGAAGGAATAGTAAGTTGTGAATGGCTGCAGATGAGAGTTAAAAGTTTTTTGTTGTTTTTTGCAATGATATACTTATGTCATTTCAAACCAACAGGACATTCATTCATTTTTGTAGCAGAATCTTTTTTTGGAAATTATTATAGAACTATATAGAACTATAATTATTATAGAATTATTATAGAATCTGAGGGCTGTTAAGTAAAAATTTGACGCTTGAAACGTTTCGAAATGTGTGAATTCTTCTGAAGAGACGCAGCTGTTTCATAAGATGAACCGATTTAATTTAGGCTTTTTATTTGCATATGAATATTGATCATTCAACATGATCAATTATGAACCTGCTTGACACAAAACAAACCTTACCGTTTCTTGTGGAAGCTCAAACGTGCAGCTTGAGGATCAGTAATGAGCCTCATTGGTTCTTGTTGAGCCTAAATGTGCAGTGTGATGCAAGGATGTTCTCATTGGTTCTTAAAGTGATTGATCGTTCACCTAATAAAAAATGTACTCCCATTCAAGTGGTTCTAAACTTTTTAGGAATTTCTTTCTTTTGCTGAAACAAAAATATTCTGAATGAACATTTACATTCATAGTAGGAACAACAATGCTATGGAAGTCGATAGCTGTTGTTTGTTTTTTTTATCATCATTTTTCAGCATATCTTCCTTTGTTTTCAACTGAAGAAAGAAACTCAAACAGGTTTGGAACATGTGGAGGATGAGTAAATGACAATTTTCATAATTGGATAACTGTCCCTTTAAGATCAAACATGGCTTAACATACAAAAATGACACTCCTGGTTTTTGTAAAGCTCAAACGTGGCATTACAAGAATGACCCTCATTGGTTGTTGCTTGTCAAGCAAGCATGGAGTTTCTGTGATCAAATTTGAATGCTGTTTGCTTAATATTTATGTGAATGGAAGCCTAAATGAAATTTTAAAGCAGTCATATCTTTTCAAAAGCTCTGGCTTGACCCTTTTCCTGTCACTGTCCCACAGATGGGATGTTTTTCAGGACATTAAAAAATCCACTGCATATTTATCATTTTCAAATCTGAATTCAATTCATATAGATTTATTTTTTGATCTTTGTGAACAGGCTTTCACCAGACCGAAATCTCTCCAATTTCATTCATTTAGTTCACAACACAAACAAAGTTAATTTGAACTAAAGTCTAATTGGTTTTAAACAACACAATGTAAATTGACCATCTTAATTTGCACCTGAACTAAACATTTCAAGGATTAATTTACCCCCCAAAATTTGATCCGTTATTAATTACTTCTCCTCAATGTCGTACCAATCCCCTGAGAGCTTCGTTCATCTTCGGAACACAAGATATTTTAGATGAAATCCGACAGCTCTCAGACCCTCCATAGAAAGTAACAGTCTATAGACATTCAAATCTATAAAAGGAACTGAAAACAATTGATATGACTTCAGTGGTTCAACTGTAATCATACGAAGCTCCAAGAGCAATTTTGTGTGCCAAAAAAGAACAGGAAAAAGATGACTTTGTTTGCCTAAGTCTTGTGCGTCAGATTAGGGTGTGCATCTGCAATACAATATTTGTGTTGAGTGGATCACTCTAATGGTAATATGTCATACTGCCTGTAGTAAACGTGCATCCTGATGGCCTGATGAGGAAGAGAAGACAGTGACGAACAAAGTTGTTTTTGATGGGTGTTCATGGAGCATCACATGGTTACAATTGAGCCACTGAAGTCACATGGAAAATGTTCTGACAATATTTTTGGCTCCTTTTCTTGACTTTAAACGTCTTAAGACCCTTGTCGTTTATAGAGGATGAGGGAGCTTTCATGTAAAATGTTTGAATATGTGGAGCAACATTAGGGTGAGTAATTAATAAGAGAATTATTCATTTATTTTTTTGGTTGAACTGACCCTTTAAAGCTTTTTTTTTTTTTTTTTTTTTTTTTTTTTTTCATGCTGTTTTTAATATTTTAATCTTTTTGTTTAGAAATGGTTGCGCAAAGTACTCGTGAAATGGAGCTAATGTCCAATTGTGTATGTAAACTTGGTTGATTTGGTATCCATGGAGTCATGTGAGTGAACGGAGCTGAATGAGCATGTGTGGCGTGAGCAGAGCAGTTTCCCCACTGTGTGTTTTCACAGCATTTCAGGCCCACTAAACTCTAATTAACGGCTTTGCTTGCCAACAAAGAACCCCAATATCCTGTGTTTGTGAGAGAGAGTGAGTGGCTAAGAGTGAAATGTGACTTTGCACAGGAACAGTGTAGTAGCTGATAATCATATCTCATCATGTCCCTCAGGGATTTTTGACAGGAGTAAAGCATATTTGGAGAAATGTAGACAAAAAGCCAGAATGTTTCAGTTCTCTTTCATGTATTCAAACATTGTTCAAATATTGATATGTTTGGTTGTCTGCAGTTTGTCTGGTCATTGTTTACTAGCTTCAGTGTTTCTGGTTCATGAACGTTTGTTTTGACTGAAACGGGACTCTGTGTTTTTCCAGTTTAATGGTTGTCAGTAATTTGAGCTTGTGTTTGTTGCTATTTGTACTTTTTAGTATTAAAATGCTGCTGTTTGTTTGTTCGTTCTGTATGTTATGTACTTTTTATTTGACTGTTTATAGAGATTGCATCTTGCAGTATTTAATAAACCCTTATCTTTGTCTCATTACATTTTGTTTGGATCTTTTTTTTTTGTTTTTTTTTTGATGACTGTAAAAAGAAAAAGGTTTTTACAAAGTTACTTCCAAACTGGAACGCATTACAGATGACTTGTTACTGTTATGTAACTGATGTAGAATTGTATTTCATTACATTTCTGCTGTATTACTTTTGAGTTACTTTTACCAAAAAAAAAAAATAACTACAGAGGTAGAACCTGAAGGCAAAATATGACATTTTTAAAATAAAAAATATCCAAGAAAAAATCTAGAACAGCGTTATATATAGTTTACTGTCTTGCGCACTTAAATTATTCCACATTGGGTACTTTGTCATTAACGCAAACAAAAAAATATCCTGCAGAATCCCACACATCTGCAAAAATCCTACCGGAAACATGTAGGAGTCCTACAGGGAATGTGCAGGATTTCTGTAGGAATCCTACAGGAAACATGAGGAACACCTGTAGGAAGCCGCATATGTTTGTGTCTATGTAGGTAGGTACTGCAGGTGTGTATGCATTTATGTAATATGTAATTTTTATTTTAATATTTCTGAATGCAGTTAGAATTCCGTTATTTGTGTTCCTTTTTATATTAATTTATTAAAAACTAATACATTATTATATTAATATATTATTTTTTCATTTACACATAGCTCCTTCATGTTTAAATAGTCTTTTGATGGTTAATATTTACACTTTATCTCAGTTTTAATTACATGTACAACATTACTACTGATTTATTAATAAAGAAAAATCACCCAATTCCTTGTTTATGATTGGATTCTGCAATTTCGTAATCCAGAAGTGTTTGTCTTTCTAACTGTCCAAGAACTAACTATGTGCAGAACCATTTCGGAAAGTATTAGCAAATAATGGGATAATTCATTTTATTGCAAACGATTGTCTGAAAAGAAAAGAAAAATCTGAAGGTAAGAGGAAAAAAAAAAAGAATATTTTATAAAACAAAGCCCCTTTATTCAACCCAAAGTATTACAGTGGTTCTAGACGTTGAATAATGGGGGATTTACAAATCTTTAAATAAAAGATCAGCCATATTTAGAAAATCAGAATGTATTACATGCTTCATCGTGTGTACAAAACTGAACATTCCTTAGAAAAAAAGATACATTTCCAATAACATCCAAAGGAGAAAAAAAAGCGGGAAATAACAGTACATAGAAAACTATGCAGCTAAAAATAATATAGAACATTAGAAAAGACAGATTCATTTGTTTGAAACCCCAGGCATAAGTGGCAGACAGTGTCGGTGCACTTTTTTTTTTGTGCGCGACGAACATTTCTTCCATGTAAAATAATAAGATCGCATGGCTTGTATCGGCATATAATATTTCAAAAGCCATTCAAGTATTTCGAAATGTCGTGAAACAGTTTTCTTCGATCTGATAACCAGCAGCAGCAGTCAAGAACTCTAAATACAAATGTAACCAGCTTTTATATATTGATTAAGTATCAGGAAGCCTTTATACTTCATTAGTGTAAACCAAGCGCTCTTCCTCCATCACAGAGTGCCACAAACACACATTGAGCAGCTTCTTACTCATTTCAATCTGCTGAAACTCGTGTGTGTGTGTGTGTTCAACGGCAGCTCACTCTGTACATCTCAGTGAGAAAGATGAGCACTGGTCTGTGTATGTGTGTGTCCAGTGATGTGCTAGTCAGAGTCGGAGGCGCTGCTGGCTGGACTGCAGTCGTGAATAGCCTGTCCTAGAGGCGCCAGAGTCCCGTCTTTCCTCACTCCCATTGGTCTGATCAGCTCCTTCCTGTGGACGATGCAGAGCAGAGGTGTGTGTTTTTGCATGGGTGATGCTTTGAATGTTTACAATGCAAATAAGTGATGCCGAGAGCAGAAACTGGCCAACTGCAGTGCAAATGATTGCAGACACCAAAATGGCATTGTATATATATAGTGCAGTTATAGTAGCATACAGCAGGGAAAATAAGTATTGAACACATGTTTTTTTGCTGGGAATAATACTTTTAAAGGAGCTCCTGGCATGGAATTGAACCAGATTTTGGTAAAAACCCAAACAATACAAACATAAAAATAAAACAAAACAAAAACAAATCTGAAAAATTAGTGATGTGTTATAATAATGAAATGGCACAAGGAGAAAGTACTGAACGACTGAAATGTATTTAATACGTTATATAAAAGGCTTTTTGGTGATGGCAGCTTAAAGACGCCTCTCATGTGGAGAATGAAGTCACATGCATTGCTCAGGTTTCAACAGAGTGTAAAAAATCTTGATGGTTCTGTGGGTTTTGTCTATCCAAACTGATCTTTAATTTGTATTTTCTATTGGATTCAAGTCAGGTGATTGGCCGGGCCATTCTACAGCTTGATTTTCTTTCTCTGAAAGCATTTGAGAGTTTGATTGGCTGTGTTTTGGGTCATTGTCTTGCTGAAATGTCCACCCTGGTTTCATCTTCATCTCTCTGGTAATGTAGATGTTGGACTGAAGCAGCTAATATTCATTTACGATGACGAAGGGCAGAGGGTTGCTGAAAAAACTACTGAGAGATTTCAGCTGCTGTCTGGGCTTTCACTGCCTTTCTACACCTCCCTTTCTTCATGTGTTCAATACTTTTTCCTTGCGTCATTTCATTTTATTACGCATAACTTAATTTGTAAACTAATTAGATTTGTTTTCTTTGCATATATGGATTTCTTTGGTTGTTACAAACATCTGGGGAAAATTTCAAGTCAACGGCACCTTTAGAAATATGTTTTCTGAGAAAAATGGTGAAGTGTTCAATACTTATTTTCCCTTAATTCATTCATTCATTCATTTTCTGAACACAACTGAGCTGTGATTGTCATGCACAGCTTGTCAGGGAAGCGCGGTTGTGTGTTAAATAGTAAATCTCCTCCGAAGGCTAGTGGGCGCTCTTGTGAAAACTCCAAACACCCACAAAGAAGAAACCCAGGAAATCCCCATAGTTTTGCATTTTAAACAGAAGATTTAACTGCTTTCATTGATTCAGTGTCTAATCGTCATGCAACTATGGAATCATCTCACAGAAGCATTTATTTCAAACCCTAGACCATGATAAGTCATGAAGCGTGTTTTGAGTAAAAACATGTTATTAAATGTGGTATTTTCACTGCATATATGCCATAGTTCACCGAGAAGTGACAAAAAAAAAAAAAGCTTTCATGATCACAGAATGATTATTTTGATTCTATTATTGTTTAATTAGGTCGATTACAAATTTTAAAACTGACAAATCTGTAGTAAACACTGCAGTAGCAAATGTATATTTTGTATACTATACACAGTAAAATATGCAAGCTTCCACACAATTCATTCACATTGTCCCAACACAAATCAATTAAGTTCATTGGTTTCGATTAAATTGTCCCAAAAAAATTTCAGCTCATTGTCAGCTCACAAGTATTTTTTTAGCTATATTTTTTGAGTGTACTATACTATAAATTCATATCATATTCCATGGTACCTAAGAAATGAGTTTTTTATAATAGAATTTGTACATTCATGTTGACACTTGTATTTAATATGCCACATAAATAAAATCACCTTTTTCATTTAATTTGACGAACACACCAAAATATGTGTAATTCAGAATAATTAATTTATATATTAACTGATATATTTTATATTTAAGTTTATAAATAAATGTATATATTTATAATAATTAATTTATATGTGGTTATATATGAAAATTGCCTCATAATTTAAACAAAAAAGAAATTTGTATAAATTTGTACCAAACCCCAGCAGTCATCACCGACCCTCCAGCTTTATTGTGCTCACGTCTTGTCGATTTGGTTTTTCAGGCCACTAATTTGTCAGCACAATCCAGCTGCTCTTTGAAAGCAAGTCTTTGTATCTGCATTCTAAAGAGGCCTGTTGGTGTGTACAACATCTTTCTTTGCCTTTACATCTGGACACATAAGAGTCCTTACAATCACAACCCTAAAAAACCACCCCCAATCCCAGCGCGCCCTTGCACCCCTCCAGGGTCCCGGGACTGTGCTTTAATTACAGGATCAGTGCTCAATCTAATCTCTTCAAAGCCTCGGCTGCTCCTCCACACTAATCCAATTATATGTGCACTGCCAGATCATCCATCACGGCATCAGCCAATCAGAAGACTCCCACTGATGAGTGAGAAGAGCATTATCCAATCAAAGACTTTGGAAAGCTCATTTGCATTCATTCATAAACGCCGAAAAACTACTAATACTTTATAGTAAGGTCATATTAGTTAATGCATTGACCGTGAGGAAGAGTTTGTGTTTGTTAGAGTGTTTATATATTCATCTACTTCAACTTAAAGGGACAGTTCAAATAAAAGTGAAAATGCATTCACCATTTACTATAAACCATTTGCTGGAAGTTGTTACAAACTTGTCTGAGTTACGTTTTTCTGCTTAATGTTAAAGTAGGTATTTTGAAGAATGTTGGTAACCAAAAAGTTGATGGTGCCACTGATTTCCATAATAGGGAAGAAGTACTATGGTGACCAACAAGAGTTACTTACAGTATTCTACAAAATATCTTCTTTGTGTTCATCAGAACTGAAGAAATCATTAGTGACCAGCAATGGTTACTTTTGTTTCCCAGTGATGGGTTGCGGCTTGAAGGGCATCCGCTGCGTAAAACATATGCTGGATAAGTTGGCGGTTCATTCCGCTGTGGCGACCCCTGATTAATAAAGGGACTAAGCCGAAAAGAAAATGAATGAATGAATGGTTACTTTTATTTACAATGTTTTTTAGTTTAATTTAAAGTATTAGTACTAATTTATAATGTATAGTTTAAGTATTTTTTTAAATGTAACCTTAAAGTACATACATATTTATATTATTATTTTTTTAAAGAACTTTTAGGGGTTGGCTACCAAAATGTATAAAACCCTGGACCAAAAATCAGTTATAAGGGTCTTTTTTTATTAAGATGTATAAATCACCTGATAACTGAATAACTATGCTTTCTAATGCTGTATGGTTTGTTAGAATAAGACTAAATACGGCTGAGATACAGCTATTTAAAACTGGAATCTGAGGGTTAAAAAAAATAATAATAATAATCGCCTTTTAAGGTTAAAAATTAAGTTCTTAGAAATGCATATTCTTATTCCTAATCTAAAAGTAGGGTTTTATATATTTGCAGTAGGAAATTTACTAAATATGTTTGTAAAAATGTATATCTTTACTTATTATTCCAATGCATTTTGGTATAAAAGAAAAATTTATCATTTTGACCCAATGTATTTTTGCCTATTCCTACAAATATACCTGTGCAATATAAGACTGGTTTTGTCATCCAGGGTCACATACAGTAACATATTTAGTGTTTTTTTTTTCATTCTATTGTGAATTTTTTTACTTACTTGTTTTGCATTTACTTACATTGTTATATTTATCTATGCTAGAAACTTTTAATATGCTCACTTTCCTTCAGCTTAATCCCTGATTTATTCCACAGTGGAATGAACCGCCAATTACTCTGGCATACGTTTTATGCAGCAGATGCCCCCCCTTCAGCCACAACTTTTAATTACAACCAACTTTTACGGTTCAATTAAAAAAAAATTGTAAAAGAATATACACACACGCACGCACGCACGCACGCACGCACGCACGCACGCACGCACGCACGCACACACACACAGGCCACTTTACTAGGTACACCTGTCCAACTGCTCGTTAGTGCAAATTTCTTATCAGCCAATCACATGGCAGCAACTCAATGCATTTAGGCATGTAGATATATAACAGTAACTCAAATAACCACTCGTTACAAGCGAGGTATGCAGAAGAGCATCTCTGAACGCACAAAACACGTTGAACCTTGAGGCGGATGGGCTACAGCAGCAGAAGACCACACCGGGTGCCATTCCTGTCAGCTAAGTTCACCAAAATTGGACAATAGAAGATTGGAAAAACGTTGCCTGGTCTGATGAGTCTCGATTTCTGCTGCGCCGTTCAGATGGTAGGGTCAGAATTTGGCGTCAACACCATGAAAGCATGGATCCATCCTGCCTTGTATCAATGGTTCAGGCTGGTGGTGTAATGGTGTGGGGGATATTTTCTTGGCACACTTTGGACCCATTAGTACCAATTGAGCATCATGTCAACGCCACAGCCTACCTGAGTATTGTTGCTGACCATGTCCATCCCTTTATGACCACAGTGTACCCATCTTCTGATGGCTACTTCCAGCAGGATAACACGCCATGTCATAAAGCGCAAATCATCTCAAACTGGTTTCTTGAAAATGACAATGAGTTCACTGTACTCAAATGGCCTCCACAGTCACCAGATCTCAATCCAATAGAGCACCTTGAATGGGGTGGAACGGGAGATTCGCATCATGGATGTGCAGCTGACAAATCTGCAGCAACTGTGTGATGCGATCATGTCAATATAGGCCAAAATCTCTGAGGAATATTTCCAATACCTTGTTGAATCTATGCCACGAAGGATTAAGGGAGTTCTGAAGGTAAAAGGGAGTCCAACCCAGTACTAGTAAGGTGTACCTAATAAAGTGGCTGGTGAGTGTATTTTTATATACAGTAAGCTATTATTTAATGTAATCCAGCATTGTTTTATTTCTTTCCGTTTTTAAATTATCGGTTCAGGTTTAAATGTATCAATTTGGCACTGCTATTGTTAAAGAAAGATTTTAAAAAACGATATTCAACCCTAATAAATGCTATTTTCCACAAAAATCCCATTTCCAAACAAACTTAATCAGAAATCAGTTTCTCAAGAAACATCGCCTATCTTATCCTTGATTTACAAACAATCATTGCACTACAGGCTGCAAAAGAAACTCAAACTCAACATTGATGTCAAAAGAACATCATGACAAGATAAAAACGTAAACAAAGACACTTCCACTGCATCCCACAAACTGAAGCTGACGCGTTATCAAATCAGCAGCACCTGTAATGATAGACAGCCTGAACAACCATGTGTTTACATACAACAGTGTATGTATCTGCGCGTGTGTGTTTGTGAGAATTCGGCGTGGAGAGTCAGTACTAATTGGACATCAAGTCAAGCATCAGCTGCAGACAGGGACATTCCACCATGCACATGTAGCGTCTCCCCAGCAGCAGCAGCAGCAGCAGCAACAACACCTCCTTCATCCCCATAAAAAGAATAGGAGGAAGAGAGAAGGATCCATTCTCAAAGCCAGGAATCTGCCTCTCTTGGGCACACGCTGCTCATTACCACTCAACCACCCTATGGATGGACAATGGCGCTTCCTCTTGTGTTCGCAAACTTATTTAACACAGCCTGGCAGCTAACGTACAGACGCACACCCTTAATTGAGCCAGTGTCTCAAACCACTTCACGTCCGAGGACAATGTCTGGCACCCCGGCTGAATAAATGAAAAAAAGAACCACGTATATATGTATTCTAAAAGCAGTACAAAGGAGGCTGAGCCGGCGAGCCCACTGTGTGCACCAATTAGCTGGTAATTAGTGCAGCGGGGGCTTCGGTCGCCGGTCGGTGCACATTGACTCCTGCTGAATGCGGAAGGCCAGCTGTAAATGAGGCGCAGGACGCTGCTGAAGAATTCTTGTCTTAATGAAGCGGTTGGTAAGGAGGACGGACGGAGCAACGCCGCACTGCACCTCTCACCGGCGTCTCGCTAGTTTACACCACAGGTTGTTTAGAAAAGGTCAATATGAATGCGCAGCCATGCACACATCGAGACTCAGAGGATGGGGATGAGGAAACCAGCACAATGCTTCTGGTCTATTATGAGGAAATTATGAGCTGGTTTATGTAGGATGATGAGAAACAGAAAGAGCGACTGACTGGTATTAACGAGCAGAAGTAAAAACACAATGCTTGGATTGAATATGAAAGCAAATACAGTGAAAAGTGTGTTCAGGTGGTTTACCTTCTCATTTCTTAATTATTTAGCATATTTTCTGGAATATATGTCATGTTTTTTTATTTGTAATCTGTATATAAACAGCATTAAATATCAGAAGTAAAAACACAATACTTTGATTGAATATGGCAGCAAATACAGCAAAATTCAAATGGTTTACCTTCAGATTTCTTAATTATTTACCATATTTTTGGGAATATGTGTCATGTTTTTATAGTGTCATGTTTTTTGATGCTGTTTATATACACAGTGACTTAAGCAATTAAAAATTTAAATCAAGTAAGGAAAGCATATAACAAAGTGTGCACACATCTGTGCTTTGTGCCAAAAGAAACTTGCGAGTACTTGTGTAGTGCATTTGCCACGCATCACAGTTTGCTTTTAATAAATTTGTTTAGACTGGATGATGTTTATTATAAATGCATGTTTACAGCGCAAATGTATGAAGATTCTTAAATCAGTATACATTTACTTGGGAAAATAAATGATATGAGATTTTTTTTTTTTTAATCTGTTTAAAGTAAAGTGATTTTTTTAAGAATTAATATCTGACATTAGGCACAAAAACGAAAATCACTTTAATTCAAAGAGAAAAGAAATTGTTCATACCTCATTCACAGATATTGGTTTATGTTTTAATCATAAGGATCATTAATTTTGTTCAATTTCTCAAAAAACAAAGCTTATTGTTTCTAATTGTACATCTCAAAAGAATGTGTCTTAATTTATTGAGTTATAATTATTTGTTTTTTTATTGTAAGCTTGTTCATTTTCTTCAAACAAGTTCAACAAAGCCTACTTTTTATTTTACATCTCAAGTAAATGCATCTTGATTAAAGGAGGTTTAGATATTAAACTAAAAGTACTATTCTTTTTAAGTGCATGTGATTTTTTTATTGGCATCAATTTATGACTCATAATATATTATTAAATGCTACCACATTTTATGGAAAACGAGGGTATGTCATGAGTGTCTGAAGGGAATAATGCATATTAGCTACTGTACTTTAAATGAGACTTTTCGTCATTTATTGTATGAATAAATGTAGTTCGGTTAGAATTTATAGTGAATTTATCAAAATTTGTTTTTCATTTATTCATTTAAATTACTTAATTTTTATATTTATGTATACTTCAAATGTAATCATCATTTTGTACAAAACAAAAGTATCGGTTATAATAAAAAGTACTGGGTTGTGGCTGGAAGGGCATCCGGTGTGTAAAACATATGCTGAAATAGCTGGCGGTTCATTCTGCTGTGGCGAAGTCAAAGGAAAATGAATGAATGAAATAAAAACAAACAAATAAGCAATACTCAACTTTGCTAAATGGTAAAAAAAGGTTTTCCTCAAGTAAATGCATCTTGATTTAAGGAGGTTTTGAAATTAGTTTCGCACAAAAAAATAGAGCTGAAAATATTACTTTTTAAGTGTATGTCATATTTAAATGGCATCACTTTATGACTCATTTAAGACCCGTTTAAATTGTGAAAGGATGAATGCAGACTTTTTAGGACCTGCAGAAACGCACCTTGATAATTCGTCAATCATACTGACAAGCCTCTGAGCTTCATACTCCTTCTGCTCCTCCGTCATCTCGTCTAGTGGGTTTGGCAATGGCTGCTCTATGTGACCCGTAATGGGGTTAATGCTGAAAAACACAACCGAAAAAAGCAAGAATATCTGTCACTTTAATCTATGAATGCATAAACAAATGCAGAACATATACTACTATACAAAATGCTAAAAAATAATTATATTAATGAGAAGTTATGCATACACAAAAAGACACTTACAATGGCTTGGCGGACTTGTACTCCTCAGTGTCGGAGTCTTCATCAGATGAGTACTGCGTCTCTCCTCTACCTCCGGCCAGCAGCCCTCGTGCCATCAACAGCCCAGCAGCATTGCCATATCCAGTGTACTTCAGCAGATTATCCACTGCATCACAGGGGAAATAATGAGCAAAACATCATTTGTTTGTTCAAGAGTCATTTTTTTATATTTTGTTAAACAGCGTTTGACATGCATAAAAGAGATGGTGTCAGGGAACATCGACACATTTTTATGTCAGTTGTCACAACCAGTATAATTTGTGACAGAATTGTCACAAGGTGATTTAGTTACAACAGAGTTCAATAAGACAAATTTGATACAACTCCTAAATGATACATATTTTAAAGAATATCTGAGGTAACACACAAAAGATAGTGTTGCAATTCACTAGCACCATGATTAACACTGCAATACTGTAGTGACTGTGTTTGTTGTATCCCTTTTTTTGTGCAGTCTTTGGATAAAGATAGAGAGCGGAGACTGCAGTAGTTTGAGCTGACAGAGTTTAGCAATTTAAAGACTACGGAAAACTTCAGAGCAATGGTCATTCATGAAGCATTAAATGTATAAAGCATATTTTTAATACAATGACAATGTTTTTATGATTATGTGCATAATATAATCAGTTTGAGCAATAAAGTTTAATTACAATATCACCTAAACCTTAACATGGCATTTTTTTAAGTGTTCTCTTGAAGCAGATAATAAATAATAAATGAATGAGCAAGATCAAGGGAAATAAAAAAATATTCAGATTTCCAGTTGACAGTTACAGATGAAGACAAAATTATTAGCCCTGCTGTGAAATTTCAATCATTTTTCAAATATTTCTCTGATGTTTAAAAGAACAAAAGGAACCCTTTCACAACATTACCCATTATATTTTTCTTCATATTAATATATTTGTGGCTGGAATCATAAAAACAAACAATCTTTAAAATGTAAAAAATGCTGAAGTCAATATTATTAGCCCCCTAAGATTTATATTTCGATTAGCTACAAACCACTGTTGTCCGATGACTTGCTTAATTAACCTAACTTGCCTAGTTGACCTAATTAACCTAGTTAAGTCTTTAAATTGCACTTTTAGCTGAATACTACTATCTTACAAAATAACTGGTAAAATATTATGGGCTCTTAAAAATTAATTATTAAAAATATAATGTTTAAAACTGTGACCTTAAGAAGCAGAACTCTCACCGCTCTCCTTGCAAAGGACAAACAGGAACTCAGCGGCCCCCTGTTTCACTGCCATGTCTATATGCGTCATAAGACGCACCAGTTTGTTTCGAATGGTGTCGCCGATTTCTGGCCTTTCCTTCACATCCTTCAGGGGAGGCAACACCTGTACAAAGAGAACACATTCAATCAGCAACTAAAGACTCACTTTAACTCAATAATTAAAGTGCAGAAGAAAATGAAGTATCACATAAATCAGCTCGTTCATTTGAATAGAGAAAACTCTATTAATAGTAGTTCATGGCCTCTGTTTAGTCAGATCACATTAAAGCGAATCTTTTACAAAATCGTGGTGTTCACAATAGTAGCTAGTTTGCTACATGCAAGACACCAAAATGTTAATTATTAACAGAAGATGAATAAGTGTGTAAGATTGGGCATGGATTTAAACATTACAATCATGATTTTTGATAGCATTACAGCACACTGCCAGTGTATATTAGCACCATTTGGCATCTGATAGAGCGTTTGGACTCAGAAACTGTAGCATTTAACATGTGGCCAGATCAGTGAATTACAGTGACTCAAGCGTGCACCTGGGCCTTGATGTATCTGCGGATCTCTCTGTGGTATCTCGAGCTCTCCGTCAAAAGACTCAGCACAGGGGTCAAGCCTTCTTTATAGTTGAACCCCTGAGCAAAGAAAAGAAGCGTGAGGAAACACTACAAATAGGAACATGTAATGAAGTCTGTGGGTCTTCATCTGCAGTGAAGTACCTTGTCTATCCTCTTTATCATAAAATCTAGGAGAATCTGCACCGTGTCCATGTTTTTCCCTCTGTACTTTTCCAGGCCACCTTGGACGGGGACGTCTATCAGGACATCCAGGCACTGAACGGGAAGGTTACTCAAGAGATTTATTGCATGACTAGAAGAGAGGGCACAATAAAATCACAAATGTTAAGCACACAATAAAATGAGAATATAACATGCAAGTCTTGGAATACTGAACCGTTTTGTGAAAGTGTCCTTTGCAGAATAAGCCTTCTCTAGAATCACTGATGCCATCTAATACCCAGTAGGCAGAATCCTTTTTATTAATGTGTCATTATAAACTCATTATATTGTCATATTGAAAAATAAAAAACTTAATGATCATACTATGTACCTATTATTTACTTCATAATAATCATAACAATACCTATACAAATAAAAGCATTATTGTTGTTGTTTTTATGCGTTTCAATCTTGAAGACATTTTATTTAAATAAATAACAAAATTTCAGATGATGATTATAATAATAATAATAATAGTAATAATACAATCATAATAATTGTATTGTTACTATTATTATTTAGATACTGATTATAATAAAAACAATAATAATAATACAATTTATTATTATTATGCAAGCATCTAAATGGCTGCTAATTTATTTAAATTTAAACTTTTACATTAGTACAAATTGTATTTAAATGGCCATTTTTATTTTTATTTTAAGTATTATTGCAATCTAAATGGCTGCCAATGTTTTTATATTTAATAAAAAGAACAATCAACATCAAGACAGTATTAATTATTACTACTACTAATAATAATTATACTACTTGCATTTATTAGACTATTGCTGATTATTGTTTAAATGATTGCCAATTTATGTAAATCCTTCAACAAGAACAATAATGAGGATAATAATAATAATTCATAATATTACTATAACTCTATACTATAACTAGATATATTTATTCGCTATTATGATTATTATTATGCAACATTTAGCAATCTAACTTGTTGACAATGTGTTTTTAATGTTATTTATTGTGCATTTTTTGCTATCAAAATGGTTATTATTTTCATCTTTGTTTTATGATTAATTTATAACTATTAAGCTGCATATTTTTTTTACTGTTAGGGGTTCTTTTCTGACCTGCAAAGTTGTGCTAATATGAATATACACTGAGTATCAGTTGAAAAAAAAAAAAGCTTCAACTAATATCTGATTAAACTGAACTAATATCTGATTAAACTGAACTGAACTAATAACTGAAAACTGAAAAAAATTCAAGTGTTCTTCCTTTTTTTTTAAAGGGAACATAAAATTTAAATATACCGAAAATGGTGACACTTTTTTCACATCATCTCAAATCCCCACCATGCCTTTCAACTGATTAACTCAAAAAGGTCCAAATTTCTCATGTGCATGCATCCAATTTTGTATCTGGCTGTATCATAAAAGCAAACCTCCACTCACATGTAGACACAAACGGATACTAAATATTTATATGCCACTTTGCTTGTTTATTTTATAATCTCCTCTGACCAAAAGAAAATTCAACACACACATGCTGCATTCCAGGAATGTGATATCAACAAACGAACATGAGCAGGCCTTCTGAAAGCAGAACCTTCAGTCTATGGCCGCTATTTGAATGACAAAGAAACATCTACTGACCAGGACTGGTTCAGCACATTCAATGCATTTCGGTAAAGGGGGAGCGTGGAGTTAGTCATTTCAGAGTGCTGTACAATGCATCGAGAGAGAGTTGCATTCCAGCGGTGTGAAAGGACTGGTGACAGTACCACCGCCAACACAATGAGTCAAGCCCAAATAAACGGGTAGGAGTTTCAGAATGAAACAGGGCAAAGGGGGTGTGCCATTAATCACTTAGAGAGGACATCACATCACTCACATTCACCACACTTGCATTTCTTTAGCTTTCTGGCTCACTGGAATCCTGGTTCTGAAGGATTTATAATGGACACAGGCCTAGTATAAAGAGTGACCTGGATTCAGCTGTCCATTTGATGGTGTGGAAGTACCTGTGAGTCTCCTCGGTTTTTTCTTCAGTGTGTGTTTTCAGCATTAGGAGATGTCTCATGATGCCTGCAATCAGCCGAAGCTTGTGAAGATTGTCCTATTAAATAAAGGGGAAAATGATGTCAGTGTTCATTTTCACACTGCATTTGGGGCAGCTTTGAAATGGAAAATATGAATACAATTTTGGGCTTTAAAAAAAAAACAAGTAGCTTTAGTTATCAAAACTGCTTTTTTGTAAAAATTAACTATAAAGTTATAGTACGTCAAAAAAAAAATTCTGAAAATTAATAAAGAATATTATTCGTCTGAAAATAAAAAGGTACTAAAGATTTATTTTGTTAAAAAAATCTGACTAATAATATTCATATGTTTTGATATTTTTGCTAGGAATATATATGGACATTTTTACAACAATAACAGGAGAAAGATTCTGATACAGAGTTTGGAACTTGATTTACAAGCAAACAACCTGACAGCTTGGAGCCAATGAAAAGATCTAGGGAGTAAGGGAATCACTGGCTTGAGAAAAAGAAAGTGCATCTTAAGTCAAGGTGATCCGGGCCATACAGAAACAAACAAAAGATCGAGCAATTGAGACACACTCAGCCTAACTTTAGCAGCCATTCAGAGGGATGAGAACTCTGGAATGCACCAGGGCTGTTTCGTATACTTGTGCATTTTCTCAAGAAAATGTGAGCTGTTCTTTACTATAAAAGAGTGCAACAATGTTGTGGGTGGTTCCTCAACAAATGCAGTACATTATCTGAAGACATGAAAATTCAGTATGTTATGTTTTGTTTATTTATTTATTTATTTATTGCTTGGTTTTTGGATTTTTCTCTGCTTGCATCCAATTCCTTACAAATAACACTTGAATCTACAATAATTAGTTATGAAAGGTTTAAGCAAATGACAAAAATTTTCATAGTGAGTTGTGTGTACATTAATCTTAGCCAACTTACACGATTCAGCCGAACACACAACCGTTCTTCATCATGGGCATTAACGGTATACTCACACTAGACACGGTTGCCTTGAACCATGCCGAAGCGCAATTGTGCCCCCTCCCCTCTCCCCTGACGGCCTGCACTCACACTGCGTTTTACCTTCCGAGCCGGAGCACGCTTACGTCATCGATGATGCGACTGTTCAGTTTAACAGGAAGAGAAGCACTCTCGCTCAGCACAGTGGAGATTGCTTTAGTTATACTGTTTTGTATTATTTTTAGTCATTTTGGATGCAATAACAGGCAAATCTTTTGCCGAACAGATACACAAGATTTGACGCTCATAAATTATCATAAAAGTCCTCATGCTCGAGGGGTTTGCATCTTGAATAAACTATGATAGTTTGCGTTCAATGAAAAGTAAGAATGATAAATAAATCCATATGAAACAGTCCCTTAAAAGTGATGTTGCGTCTTCACACCTCTTCCAACCAGGCCAGGGCCGGCCAACTGAACCATGCCCAGGTGCAATTCGGAGCACTCACACTTGTCAAACGAACCAAGAAATGGGGGTCAAACGTGCCTGGGCAAGGTTCGGATACCCTAGTGTGAGTACACCTTAAGTGTACAGTTCAAAACTGGCCTAGAGTGTCATCTGCTGTTAAAAACTAAGCTCAGAATCGATTCAAAAGAGAATAGTGATGCATTTTGAAAATCTCAGAATCCACGCAAAAATGATTTTTCAAACGATATTTGCCTCAGCTCTAGTGTGCATGCACGCTATAAAATGCAATATATATTGACAGTGGTTTGAATGTGCATTCGACCATGTGTGCATTCTAACTTATGCATAAAATTTTAAGTACACTTTGGTGTTGAATTATACAGCAGGTTTGATATCATGAAATAGATACTAGATTATATTGTTGTACTACAATTACTGTCACTCTCACCTCATCACTGGAATCAGACATGGTGAGGTTGAACAGGGCTTTGAGGGATTCCATGGCATGCTCGTTGTTTTCTGGCGGAATGGACGTGGCTTCTGGATCAGGAGGTGCGGCCTCGTATGGCCCCACCCAACGCACGTCAAGTGTGCGTTCAAGCACATTAGTGAGCAGTCTCACCGCGCCTGCCTCCTTCTGAAGCGTGGAGCGCACATCCGTCCGCAGAGCTGAAAGCAGAAACAGCAGGCGGAGGGAAAACAAGCCCACTTCATGATGGGATGCTCTGACCAAATGCAAGCGGGCACACAGGCCTTCCGCTAACTGCAAGTCAACTCCCATCTGCTGCGCCGGCACGCTATTGAACACTACGTTGCACAGGCACTTAAGGGCCTCCACCACAACCCTTTCCTCTTCTGCTGACTGCGCCTCCTCTAATGGCTCTCCTTCATGCCCCGCCACACAGATCCGGGCCAGTCCTGCTAAAGTGAGGATTCCTTCTTTGGTGGCTACGGGTCCAAGTACATGCTTGTCTCTGGACAAGATGCGCAGGGTCTCCAGGCAGGTGCTTTGGCAAAGTGGAAGATCTGAGCGACGGAGGACTGTAAGAAGACCCTGACATAATTTCTGCAAACAAAACCAGAAAGCGTTTTAAAAGGTGTATTAAAATGTGAACAAATTAGAAACTGGACTAACTAGAGCACCGATCTCATCAACTACCATTTCAAATGTTGTTTTTTTTAACTGGTACAAAATTTCTGATCTAAAGTCTGTCATAAAACGATTTTACATGATTGACTATCTCATGTGCTTGTGCTCCCAAACATCAGGCATCATCTGCAAATGCTAGTTAACATGACAGCATTTGTTACTGTGTCATTGTGTCCTGTCTTTGTGCTTTAAGGAATTAATAATGAAGGAAAGAAAAGAAATGTGGTTTCCCTTTTTGCGGCAGCTTCAATTATTATTAATGTTAACTGAACCAGTTTCTTGAACACTACAGATGGAAATGGTGCTTTGGAAATGGTACACCAACTATACATACAATATTCAATTTTTCATATAAGCTATTGTAAGTATATGCTTATATTAACTTTGCATGGAAATATAGCTAGTTATAAGGGCTGTATGTGTTGTGATATCTAAAAACATGATATAACCAACATACGTTTGATATTATTTCAGGGAAAATAATGCATCACTATACTTTTGGAAGTGAACAGCCATATTTTACTGTTGCATAAAACAAATAAGACATTTTAACAATGTAAACAAGGCGACACGGTGGCACAGTGGGTAGCACAATCGCCTCACAGCAAGAAGGTCGCTGGTTCCAGTCCCTGCTGGGTCAGTTGGCATTTCTGTGTGGAGTTTGCATGTTCTCCCCGTGTTGGTGAGGGTTTCCTCCGGTTGCTTCGGTTCCCCCCACAGTCCAAAGACATGTGGTATAGGTGAATTGAATAAACTAAATTGGCCGTAGTGTATGTGTGTGAATGAGTTTGTATGGATGTTTCCCAGTACTGGGTTGCAGCTGGAAGGGCATCCGCTGTGTAAAAAACATATGTTGGATAAGTTCATTCCCCTGTGGCGACCCCTGATAAATAAAGAGACTAAGCCGAAGGAAAATGAAAATGAACAATGTAAACAAACAAAAATAGGTAAAATGAATATCATCCCCAGGTTTGTGATATAGTTTTATCAACCTGAAAACAACTCAACAAAAACACTTGAAACAGTTACTTCTTTGCTGTATTGTTGCATCCAAACAGCGTGTTCATGGTTTTAGAGATGCACATTGTGGATACTTTTGTATCAAATCACTCATTTACTGCAAACCACTGAGACATGTGTATCACATTTGAAATATTTTGATCATTTCGATATATTGCACAGGCCTAGTAGTGCTTCTTTTAAATAAAGGGAGATACCAACATGACAAGAAACATAACAAATCGATATGCAAACAAAGTAGAGCATAAATTCGATACTCACAATTCGTGCATCCTCCTCCTTGAGGTCGAAGGCAAACGTGCGACTGTTCTGAAATGGAATGTAAACATGGCATGAGAACGTATAAATCTGAGATGAACAGATCCTATGCTTGGCGACATTCTAAAACCATGTATGGATCTGTCTCAAACCCTAGAGTATAGCCAGACTTGAGTAAAAAAATTCACTGGTCCTGCAAGAAAATATTGAGCTGGTAACCAGTTTTTAGCAGGTTGATTAGCTTTAATGTTATATAAACCAGCACAACCATTTTAAAGCAAGACAATAATACCATTTGGTTCTTTAAACCATTGTTTTTAATTCACTTGTCAATTTTAGGACTTACAACTATTTTTGCTTCATTGTTTTCTTTCCACTAGTCTGCAAAAGGACTTCCAAATATAAATTTAAGTGTTTACTTACATTTATCTATTTTCTTGTGTAGATTTCAATTATTATTAAAATATGAATTTCTGATTTTCTTGATTTTTTTAATGCATGAATTTTCAGTTGCTTTTTACTCCAAACTTTTTTAATCTATTTTCAACATTTTTAAAAAATTATTATTTAATAATTTATGTAATATTTCATTTTTTCTCCACTAGCTGGTAACAATGTTTTCTGATTGAAAGAATGATCAGAGAGATCCAAAATTCCCTCATTAAAAAGATTGTTACAGCTAAAATGTTACATTTCTTTTAATTGACTCACCTTCAAGCAACTGAGGATTTAGTTTGAAGGCAATAATTTTGCAAATAATGTTAAGTAACGTCATAAGTCCTTGGAGTATCATAAGGAGCCATGGGCAGGGCCAGACGGAATCTGCAGATTTCTGCTATTTCTGCACAGAATTTTGTAAAAACAATAAATAAATAAAACTATTTTAAAAATCTGCTGATTTACGTAGAATGATTTTGGGTGTATAGTAACTGAAACATAAAACATGAAATAAAAAATAACTTTTTAAGGTTTATTTAAGGTTTACAATGCAAATCCAAATAGATCCACTTGTTTGGATCTAATAAACAAAGCAACCCTCTCATAACATATCTACTAACAGACAGAATATATTACTTTATTGTCAATTTTTATTGTAAATAATATAATATAAGACTTGCATATAATTTATAATATTACTGAAATTAGTTTAAAAACAGAATAAATATATATTTACACACGTTTACAAAATAGCAAATAAATAGACTCAATGGTGGGCTTAAAAATCTGGATTTCTGCGTGCACAGATTCCATGTGGACCTAGCCACCATGGGTAATAATATTGTTTTGCCACAATTGCCTGTAAACATATTTTCACTCTCAAAGTGCTAGTGGCAGACTTGACTATTTTATGATTTTAGAAAGACTACAGTTTCATCTTAAACTTGTCTTAAATGTTTTAGTAAGAAAAAAGATTAACTAAATCTTGGATGACCTGATGGTGACTAAAGTAACAGCAAATTTTTATTTTGAAGTGAAATATCAATTTAAAATGATTTAATCAGCAACAATCTGATTTTAATACACAATTAGATACAAGTACGAGTCTCTTTCTAAAAAGTTATCATGATGACTCTGGTTTAGTCACTGTTCCTACAGGAATAGGTAAAGAAGAATGCAGAAGTCTTGAGAATTGCTCCAAAAAAACATTTTAGCAAAATGACCGAATGTGTCTAAAATTGCTATTCACGCTTGGAGAATCCATACAGACATTACAAAGGCATGAATAGACCAATAGCAAAATAATATTTCCAACATCTTGTCTGCTATTACCAGTTTGACAGCTGTCAAGCTTAGCTAACGTTACCTTAGCCAGCTAACTTAGTAACATTGAAAACAACAGTTCATTTGTAAAGTTAACGTTAATCTGTTTGTCTGAGGTAACAATTTGTCCTTAACATTTCACACTTATTTCATTCACGTTGTCAAAATATGTCATTCTTGGTTAAAAACAGTACTGGGAGTACGGAATAGGTTTTTATCATCGCAAGCTAACCTAAAAGCTGGGGGCGGCTATTGTACGATCACAAGGCAAATACCTCGTGCGTCGCTAAATACGCAAAAAGGGCACATTTAACGTTTAAAAACAAATACATTGTTTCACAGCGATCATTAATGTCTTTGTAGATTCACACACATATTGTATATTGAGATTAGCCGACGGCTAGCTCGCTAACACCTCCACTGCTAACGCTCGCATTAAAACAACACAAGATGTGCTAACAGCAGCCTCTTTACCTCAGTGTTATACTTCAGCAAAAGCTTTTCAACCTTCTTGTCATCTCCACCGTCGATCTCTGACAGAATAGCACTCAAACCCATCTCTGAATGATGCTTTTGCCGTCCACCTAGAAACACTGTCAGTCCTTCTGCACACAACAACAGTGAGTATGAGTTTCAATACACACCTCCTGTTCTCTCTTATCTCTTTAACTTTCACCCGTCAAACGTCACAGTTTTACGAGTCCCTACGGCACATGACAATAATACCTGGATGGTGTCCAAATTTTTAATGTGCATTTGGATTTTTTATGGTAGCCAAACAACAAACCAGCCACTGTACCAGCTGCACCAACTACAGGAGGGGTTAGGATGTTTTGTAGCTGGTCAGCCAGCAAATGACAAACTTGGACCATATAGTCCAGCTAGAAACTGGCTTCAGTTGTTTATATATATACACTGAAAAAAATATTCAAAGATGATTCCTTGGATTTACTCATTTCTTTTAAGTTAAGTGGTTGTAAACTATTTATTTGGGCTGAATTTAAACAAATAAATTAAATTAAAAATGACTAAATTTA
>CAIGQV010018227.1:13703121-13713187 GCA_903798115.1 Danio jaintianensis
ATATATGAAGACCAAATTCAGTATACAGATTGTTACAAATATTTGAAGCAAATGAACCCAGGATATGAGCACCGTATGCAAACTGCATGCTAAACATGTATAGACCATTTTGAGGGATGTAAACAAAAACAATGGTCCCAATGTATTTCCTGTTTTACAGTTTTAATTTCTATAGTCTCCGAGAATCCAAAAAGGGCTACATATTGATAAATAATGTTATGATGAGCTGTTTCAACATTAAGTTATGATTGAATTGCCTCTTGTTACAGTTATGAAATAGTTTGATAACAAGCAGGAAATGTTCATGGGCCAATGACATCATCACATTGAAATGGTCTATTGCACGTTTTACAAAAGCTTTACATGGCTTAATGCAGCAAAAAGTGATATTAGAGGACCAAATTTAGAATAAAGTATATTACTATTTTAAATATGACTTTCTTAATGCATTAATCCACATTAAGTGCTTTTTTTTTCAACATTTTTGCCTTAAGTGAGGAAAAAACTTTAGGGTTTTGCATATATATTCTGGGTTCATCTGCTTGTCTGTACATCAAATATATTTTTACAAAGTATATACTAACTTTGGTCTTTACATATCACTTTTTAAAGCATTAAGCCACAAAAGCATTTTCTTTTGTATATGGGAGGAAAATGTTTAACGTGCAATTTAACATGTTATGTTCGTTCTGTGTTAATCTGTGCATTATCGGTGCTTAGAATGTATTATTTATAAAAAGTATACCAAATTTGGACTCTATAAATAACTTAAATCATTTAACCGTTTTCAGAATGTCCCATATTCTCTCACAATGATTGCGATCCAACTTTCATTGGCAGCTTTGCACTGTAAACACTGACCACACCAATAAAAACACCGTTGCCGTTCCCACTCAGATACATTCTCTGTAATTGTGTTAAATATGGACCGCCGCTGGTTTATCATTTTGCCCATCCAGTCGTGGCCTCCCCGTTAATATAGGCAAATCCAGGAAAGTGTTGTGCGTGCTCGTATTCAGAGTTCCTGCGTGGGGCGAGGGGCGAATACATGTCTCCGGTGGAGTAGCGGGACGCGTGGACGGTGGGACTGGAGTAACAGCTGTTGGCAGAGGGCACATCCGGCCATCGAGGGGTCACTGGACTGGAGTGTAGGAGAGGAGAGCCACTCATCAGACACGACTCCATTCTGGACATCTGACTGTTGAGAGGATACTACAAACAGAGAGACAGACAGAGAGAGATGCGTGAGGACCAGCATTCATAAGTCAGATGAGGCTAATGTTGTGTAGTTTGTAAATAAATCTATGAGGCGTGTTTGTGTGAATGAAGCAATGTGTATGAAGTAGAGTCCTTCAGTTACCCTCATAAATTCATTCAGTGTACACTACTGTACTGTATAGGCCCCCTGTACTGTATTATGCAATATTATAGATTTAATTTATGATCAAATTAACTAAAAATAAATGAGTATAATCACTTACAATAAAAACTCAAATAACAAAAACATTAACATCCATAATTGTATTTAGTAGTAGTAGTAGTAGTAGTAGTAGTAGTAGTAGTTGTTGTTGTTGTTGTAGTTATTACCAACATCCTTAGTAGTAGCAGTAGATGTAATAATAGTAACATAACATTTCTTTATTCATAATTTATGATACAATTATTTAAAAATATATGATTATTATTATTTAAATGATAATCATTTATATCAGTAGTAATGTGTAATATACATTATTACTAATAACACTACTAAAATAATTTAGTACATTTACATAAGTAGCAGATGCTTTTATCCAAATGTCAAAATGAGGATAATAGCACTTCAGGTCACCAGAGAGCCAGAGAGCAGCAGAACAAACAGAACAAACAGTAAAGGCAATAAACATTAAATATAAGTGCTAATTATCAGTAAAATGCTAGTTTAAATTAGTACAAATAATAATTATTTTGCATCACAAAAATTTTGCATCACAGCAAGAAAGTCGCTGGTTCGAGCCTCGGCTGGGTCAGTTGGCATTTCTGTGTGGAGTTTGCATGATCTCCCCGTGATCGGGTGGGTTTCCTCCGGGTGCTCCGGTTTCCCCCACAGTCCAAAGACATGCGCTATAGGTGAATTGGGTAAGCTAAATTGTCCGTAGTGTATGTGTGTGAATGCGAGTGTATGGGTGTTTCCCAGTGATGGGTTGCAGCTGGAAGGGCATCTGCTGCGTAAAACATATGCTGGATAAGTTGGCGGTTCATTCCGCGGTGACGACCCCAGATTAATAAAGGGACTAAGCCGAAAAGAAAATGAATGAATGAATGAATGAATAATACTTATTTTTATTATTATGTTTATTATTTATTTATTATTAGATTTATAAGCAAATGATTAAAAGTAATAAATTCTTTAGTTTAGTGGTAGTACAGAATTTCTATAAATTCAATAATTTATATTATTAATAATTAATAGTATTAGTAGTATAATAATTAATAGTAGTAATGACATTTGTTTATTTTTGATTTATAATATTGTAATAATAGCAGTAGAATATGAACAATGAATTTATTTTATTCATAATTATTATAAGCAATAGTAGTATGATGTTTATTTGGTATATGTGATATAATGACATCAATAAAAATAAGAATAACATTTTAATTTAATTATTAATAGTGGAGCGGTTAATTCCGCTGTGGTCAGCCCTCATATAGAAGGGGAATGTGGCAAAAGATAGTGAGTTAGTAATAAATTAATAGTGATAAATGTAGTAATATTATTCAGATAAAAAGCTGGAAGGAATGAACTAACCACTATGTACACAGTATTTTCCCAGTGTTCTGTTTTCAATCATATGTTGAGATTTTTTGCTCAAAAACATAAGACAATTCATTATGATATGTACATCTGTTTCCCTATAGACAAGAGGAATTTAACATAGCACTTTTTCCTACCCTGACCCAGCAAAGGTATTTTTGTTGCCGTGGGTAACAGACCAAAAACAAAACTGTCATGTCAGCTCAAGATATGCATCCATATAAAACTCTCTGTTCCCTCAACATAATCTTCATCTGTCTCCTCTCCACTGCCTCCTCTCAAACAAAGCATGGACATTGTATCCCTTTTAAAGTTGTCGGAAAATAAGTGGAAGTAAAAATCTAAAAGTGCCCTCAAAATAGAAACTGTCCACAGTCAGAGCTTTTATGAACGGCTGCGGCACGGAAAAAGAAAGTCAGGCGAGGTCAGAGAGCGAGATGTGTTGCTTATGACCTCTTGTTCATGCAGAGAAAAGAGACCATTGAATAACAATATTTTAGTAAACACGCTTTTCCGTCTGGATCTCCGGCCTTTAGTTGTGTTATCTATGACGGTCATTGAGTAGAGATTGAATGTTTGTGGCTCTGTTGGCTCTGGTTGGTCTACCTAATGTACCCTAGAGTGTGCATTCACTAGTTCTAAAACTCTGAGGCTCTGATGATTACATTACAAAGACAGGCTGAACCAGAGAACTGTCAACTGGAAGTTACACGCTTTTATTTTAAAACACACTACTGGTCAAAAGTTTGGGATCAATATGTGTTTTTGCGGGGGTTTTTTTAATAGATAGTTCCCTCAAAAATGAAAATTCTGTCATCATTTATTTAGTCATCCTCTACTTGAACCAAACCTGTATGAGTTACTTTCTTCTGTTGAACACAGGGGAAGATATACTGATGAATGTTGGAAAGCAGCAGCCACTGACTTCCATAGTATTTTTTGTTTCTGCTATAGATCTCAGTGGCTACTGGTTTACAACATTTTTCAAAATATCTTGTTTTGCGTTCAACTTAAGAAAGAAACTCATAAAGGTTTGGAACCACATGACAATTTCAGTTTTGAGTGAACTATCCCGTTAAAAAACATTCTGCTCATCACGACTGCATTTATTTGATCAATACTACAGTAAAAACTGAGGACTGACACTGAAAACTGAAGCCATGATGCTGAAAATTCAGATTTGGATTACAGGAATTAATTATGTTTTAAACTACATTCAATAAAACTGTAACAATTTTTCATATTTGTTTTTTAAATGACAAGTGCTAAAGAAGGTTCGCACTCAATAAGTTATTAATTAAATCACAAGAGGAAAGACAAAAGTTTCAGCTTTGTGCCTTCGTCAGTGTAAGGATTCTTTAACTTTTGCTGTCATTTCAGGTGTTCACAATCAATTGAGTAACAGGTCTCGTTATTCTCATTGGGTTTAATTAAAATCAAAATGTCATGCACTAGGAAAAGAGGAGAGGGAAAAAAAACTACTTGAGTACTTGTCATTTGATGAAATTTGGCCACAGCACCAAACTTATCCGGTAGAGCATGGTGATTTACATTTGATCATATATTTTTTTAAAGAAATGCAGCTTTGGTGCATTAACTTATAGTAAAAACAATTTTAAAATCTTACAGTAGTATGACGGCAACAGCCTTTGTTTCTTTTCACACTAATGATATTTACAGGGGCATATTATCCACAAACTAGTGTTCGTCGCACAACACTAAATAAATACCAAAAAACTACTTAATGATGTAATTGAATGCATTTGCCTCAACTATCTATCTTCATATTGCAGGACACTCGAGTCAGATGAATCAATGTAAAATCAAGGAAAAACATTTTTGGTCGCAGTGCACTTTTCTCTTACATTTGCTTTTGAAAACACTATTGGTTGGGATTAGGGAAGGGTTTAGATCAGCGGTTTGCTGGTCTAGGGTATCTGTACAACAAGCCCTGCCTTCTCATTGACGTGTACAAGAAGGATGTGTATCTGAAACATGTCAGAGGTTCCCAATACATTTTGTATGTCTCTCTTATTTGACACACAAGGATCAGTTCATGGATATTTCTGTTAAAGAGCTGATGATCTGAATCAGGTGTATTAAGTAAGGAAGACATAGAAAATGTGCAGGACGGGGTGTCCCGAGGACTGCAATTGGGAACCACTTCCCTAAGTAATGTATTTCAGATTCACAGAAATGCAGACAGTGCCTTCTAGTGGACTTGTTATCAGAAATGTACAACAAAATGTACCCAGAGCAACGTATTTTACGCTTCGCAAAAATGTAGGCTGAGGCACGTATTTCCAATGATTTCCAGTTTTTAGCTGAAAGCCTGAAACTATGCTAATACAGTAAAGGCAAACACAATTAATATCTGTTGCCCCTGAAGAGGTAATATAAAGTAATCATTTTGTAAATAGCGTTCAGTTTATCGCACTGATTAATCGTTTCGCATCATAAAACCTGAATGTATCAACAGAGAAGACACAATTTTGTTAATACTGCTTTGCCAGTATACATTTTTTGACTCTCAAAGAGCTGTAACCCGTTTCTTTTTTATGAATCACCAAGGATCCCAGTTTCAAATTTTATTTAAAATTGAAAAAGTGACCTAAAACCTTGGATGGCCAGAGAGTAAATTAACAACAGATGAACATCAGCTCACATCATGCTTAATTCAAATGCATGCAAATATAACTGACTACATGCATTAAACACCATTACACTAGCCCAGACCTATACTGTTCTTAAGACCCATATAAAGTATACTTATAAAGTTGTATCCATTTTAAATCAATCATTTTTCCTTAACCTAAAGATTTCAATAGACATTCAACAAAGACAATTAAGGGAGCCTATTCATCTCTGTTCTCATTCAGAACTGAATACGCTTTAATGCATATGCTAAAAGACCAGTATTTGGGATCAGGAGGAGTTCAGCCTGTTACCCCAGTGAGTGCTGTGCTACATTACACAAGCATTGTTTATCCATAAACCTCTGTGGATAACAGTTAGCGGAACAGTTCAGATGCTAATGACTGTAATACATCAAGCACCTTTCACATTCACACCGGTATTCTTCTCTCAGTTACAAACCCTGTAAAAGAGACATGGATGGAATACACTTCCACTCTAAATACTGGGCAATACGCACCTCTTTCCAACTGATATTAGGTTTACTTTCTTAATGTTTGTTCACGATTCATCTTTGATTTTTGTAATCAAAAGTGATTTTCCACTGAAACTAATTCCTTTTAGACTGATGTACCTAACACTGGATAAAGTTAACCAATTCCAAATAGAAATTTAAGCATTAAGCATTTTTAAAGATACAATTTAAGCATTGGTTTTTTAAGATACAATCAGTTTCAGACAAAATCAAATCCCATTCAACACATTTTCTCATTGAGTATCCTGTTTGATTCACAAATGCATAAATACTTAACTCTTCATTTAGAACTTTTCATTTTTTCTCATAAGGATTTTGAGAGATTATATCTGTTTATCGCATAAACAACTTGGTTTCTGGTTATTATGTGTTTTTAAAGACAATTAGTTTGACTAAATATCCTATAGCGATTTATTTCATAATTTGAATGTCTTTAAACCTTAGTTTGAAGTGATAAATAAGACTTGGATTCAATAATATCTCATAATTAAAACTTTTATCCTTTAACGGTTATATTATCTCATTATTTATTAGTTGTAATATTTATTTTATTACATAATTATGACTAAGTGACTTTTTATGCAAAAAATCTCAATTATTTTGACTACCTCAAAAATATGTTGTCATAATTTTTTGTTATTCTTGGGATTTTTCATAATTGTATCTCATAATTGTCTTAAGTCCATCATTTTATTTTTTTGTCATAATTAAAATTAAATCTCATAATCAAATTCCATCAAAGCATGATTTTTGTTCATGTGCTGTGGTAATGAGGTGCCATGAACATGACATAAACTGACATCAAACCCTTTTACATACAAACTCTTAGAAAAAAGTAAATACTATAGTTATAGTTATTTTTCACACACAAAAAAAATTCTCTCCTCATTTAGTCATCCTCCACAAACCTGTTTCTTCTGTTGAACACAGATTAAGATATGCTGAATAATGTTGTAAAAAAAAAATATTGACTTCCACAGTATTTTTTTTTGTTTCTACTATGAATGCAATTTCCAACATTCTTCAAAATATCTTGGTTTGTGTACAACAGAACAAAGGAATGCACGAAAGTGAGTGTGAGTAAATGATGAGGACATTTTCATTTTGGGGCGAACCACCCCTTTAAGGTGTTGCTTCTGATAACTACATTCAGTTTTATAATATTTTACAAATTCTTCAGAAATTGCCATAATCTAATAAACCACATCAATCCAACACTGCATTATTTGATCATTTTGACAGAGGATTCTGACCTGTGCGGAGGTGCGGTGGTATGAGGAATAATGCAGAGGAGTGGGCAGCCCTGCTTCATGGGTTAAACTGGAGTACTGACTCTGAATGGCATGATGGTGCTGGTTTGCGTAGCTGCTGTAATTATAGCTGCCAGTATACCTGCAGACAAAAATATCTTTAATAACATTTCAGAAGCATTTTCAGCACAATATTTTATCTCTCATCATTTACTGGTGCTCACCCATGCTCATCTCGATGTGGGTAAACTGGCATCCGGTGTGCGGAGGATGATCCGTGTAGCGCAGGTCCGCCTCTCATGCAGGACAGCTGGGGTCCGGGCTCGGATGGGCTGCCGCCTGATGTTGTCACTGTGTATGTAAGGGACCAGGTATATGACTGAACAGCTCCTGGCACATACACAGACATACATATACAGAAAAACGTGTTTGGAGTGTTAATTAAGTGCTCTTACTGTGGGATACAGGTTTAATGGATGCATGGAATGGGGCCGTGCCAGCTGAATGTAATACTGTGATGTGAGATATGAGGTTTAGCATCGTTTTAACATTATTTACCTGTTGTGGCTGATATGCTGGTGTACTCCGGAGACTGGGCTGAATTGGGGGAACCTACTGCGGGTACGCCCACCGAGTGAACAGATTTGGCAGGAGAGTAGGGTCTAGGTGACGTAGATGTTGGAGTGGAGCCCATCAGCATCAGCTCTTCTCCAGTATCTGCTGGAGGAGTTCAAAACAAATGGCAAACTTCAAAATTCTTTGTTTAAAAAAGATCATATTGTTTGTTCTGGATTCTAATGCAAGATGCCACAGCAGATGTCTTAAAGGTCCCGTGAAATTAAAATAAATCAATTTTAGATGTTAGTATCAGTCTGTTAGTTTTAAGGATATCTATTAGCAAGTGTGCTCCAAAACAGTGACAAAATTCACGTTTTTGCAAAAGCTTGCAGTTTGTCACTTCTGCCTACATCTACCAACCATTTTTTTCACGTCACCTCATACTTCAATTTCTCATAAAATTTTGACCAATCAAATGCTCTCTAGTATCTGACATGCCCCGCCCCTACAAGATGCTTCTCATTTGCTTTTCATTTGATGGGCTTGATCTCAACTACTCTCACTGATAGAGCTGTGATAAAAACTGTGCTGATATCTCACTGATAGAGCTGTGAATTTGACTCTCTTTTTTAAAGGGGAGGAGCTACTCTATGTCCCACCCTCTCTTAATTTTTTAGTTGAGATTACGTCAAACGTCGAATAAAAAATGCACATTTCAAAGCATTTCATGGAACCTTCAACATCAAACCACTGTCTTAACCAGACGTGAGAATCCTGGTCAACCAGCAGAGCCAAAAAGGTTTATCTTCCAGATAAATCAACAGCAAACCTAACTTGCATAAAACAGACTGGTTGAAGCTGAATTTTCAGCATCTAAAATAAGGTTGTAAATGTGTGTGATTTGCATGTATGATGGATTTGACAATTATTGTTGTCCTTATATGTTTTCAAATGCAACACTTTTTTGAACCTTTAGACTTAAGAAAATGGTGTGGTGCAATGTGGTATGATTGTGCCAAAATGTGCATTTATTGAACTTCATATGCATAAAAAGTGAAAAATAACAGTCAATGTAATAAAAAATACCTTTGTAACAGTACATCAGACTACTTATAGTACATAAAATACTCATCACTCTCCCAATATTATAACTTAGTAAGTTAATGCATTTTTTAAAGTTTTAGTTCAAAAGTTTTATTATTGTATAAATAAATACACATAAAATCTAAATTAAACAATTCATTCATTCATTTTCTTTTCGGCTTAGTCCCTTTATTAATCTGGTGTCGCCACAGCGGAATGAACCATCAATTTATCCAGCATATGTTTTTACGCAGCGAATGCCCTTCCAGCTGCAACCCATCACTGGGAAACACCCAAACACTCTCATTCACATACATACACTACGGACAATTTTAGCTTACCCAATTCACCTATAGCGCATGTCTTTGAACTTGTGGGGGAAACCGGAGCACCCAAAGGAAACCCACGCGAACCCGGGGAGATCATGCAAACTCCACACAGAAATGCCAACTGACCCAGCCGAGGCTCGAACCAGTGACCTTCTTGCTGTGAGGCGACAGCGCTACCCACTGTGCCACCTCGCTGCCTTAAACAAGCTTATATTATATTATAAAATGACCACTTGTACCGTTTTGCTACAGTGCTTATTAATGTTGAGGTTATTCCTATATTTACCTACTTTTTTACGACAAAAAGATGTGCACTATTACCCGGTGGAGAGATTTAGAACACTACAATCCTTTTTACATGGTAAAAAAAAACTATAAACTACAAATCAGAAAACAGAAAGCTTGTGGTATATTGTGTGAAACAGATTTATATTAATGTTTGATCATATACACCTTATAAATTTGCATTTGATACAGCAGGGGCCTGTACCAGGAAGCTGGATTAGCTGGCTAGCCAGTTAAGTTTCAGTTTAGTTTGCACCAATCTTGAGTTTTAGGTCACATGAAGGCAGCTTGACTTTAATCACTCTTTTTGCCATGGTATTATGGAGCAGCCGAGCTGATCTACCTTCATTGTACCCAAAACCCAGATTTGGCGCAAACTAAATTGAACTTAACTGGCTAGCCAGCTAATCCGGCTTCATGGTACAGGCCCAGGTTTTATGGGCTTTGGCTTGATTAAAAAAAAACATCAGGTTCAATATTCAGAATTGAAGTTTGACTGTGTTGTTTATATTGTAAAACGAAACCTGAATCCTTCACTGAAAAAAATTAATCAGAGTGTTTGTAAATATTATGTGGTTTAATTAGTGAAATCAAC
>CAIGQV010018227.1:13731508-13833527 GCA_903798115.1 Danio jaintianensis
AGAGAGAGAGAGAGAGAGAGAGAGAGAGAGAGAGAGAGAGAGAGAGAAGAAAGGGGTGAAATTTATATATGAGATTTTGTATGATTGCTGAAAGTTTTGCTTTATTAAAGCACTCATGAAAAAGATAATGGCAGTACTTCTTTATGCAAATGTAGTCTTTGGGGGTGTAAATGGTGATGTGTTTCTTTCTCTTTCTTTTTTGTTCTTCCAGTGGGAAATGTATATATTTATTTATTTATTTATTTATTTATTTTGCAGTTTGGAGTGGTATACGAGTTGGTGGACAAAGTAACTAATTGTGCAAAAACATTAAAATATATATTTTTTGAGTTTTTTTAGGGAAAAAAATAATATTTTTTAATTATCAGAGATATTTTGTATTAGTATTATTAGTTCCACTAAAGAACTAATCGCATGTGCATATAAAATATCAGAAATCAATTTCTGAAAAAGTCATATCAGTTCCTCTTGAATCAGTTTGAATCATCAATTTAGTGTTACTTTATTATCATTAATATAATATTTGTAGATTTTATTAATAGTTTATTAGCATTTTTTTCAATTGTCTATATCTATTTTACAATTTAGTACATTTGTGTTATTGTTGTCATCAGTTCTATGTTTAATGTCTACATATATGGTTTTTTAAATGAGCATAATAATTTTTTCTTTGACAAGTAGTTTTAGTTCTATTAAGTTATATATTATATTTGATGTTAGCTGACATTCATTTTATTTCGAGTAACAAAACTGACTTTTGGTTTGGTTTGACTTCTGATTATTACTAAATGAATAAATGTACAATAATAAAAAGGAACTTACTTTGATTGGCCTCTAGTTCCTAATCTCCGTGTGGTCAACTGAGGAAACTGTTGCCTTATTATCTGTTTGGACAAGGTAAGAAAAAAACACATACATTAAACCTTTCAGGCCACATAGTTTATTACATCTGTCACAACTATGACAAAACAAAAATAAGTCTCAATCATCTCGTTAAATTCATGCACATCCAATGACATTTCTTTCTTTTTCCCGAAATCTCAGTTTCTTTCTTTCTCTCTCTCGCTCTGCTTTTTTCTTTTTTCTTTTTCATCCACATGCTCCTTGGTCCAGCTCCCGGTGCAGAAAACTTTGCAAACAGTGAAGCTCTCTATTGTGTGGGATGAAAAAAGAGGCCAAGCTGTGAAGTTTCTGTCAGGCTTGGCTTGATAAATGAGCAGACAGGGAGGCAGGTCCAGCTCTCTCTCTCTTTTTTGTCCCAAATCAATGAAGCCTTCCTAAAGGACACCCCACGCTGCTCCAGCCACTGATCTAACATTCCGCAACATCTCACCCTTCCAAATTTCCTTTAATTACACATTAATCCAGGCCCCCTCTCTTTTTTCAATATCCTCCGACAGGACCCGGGGGAGCGGGATAAGGGTGTCGGGGGGTGGCCGTATGAGTAGGTGGGTTGAGGGGTTGTGGGAACAAGGGTGAACATGCTCATTGTTTATATTGTCCAGCTATGAGTTTGCAGAAGAGGTGTAAGAAAAGACTACTGGCTGCGACTCCTCTTCATAAAACCTGCAGTTATGTCATGCTTTTTTTTTTTTTTGGTAACAGATGTTTTACTTCCTTTTTTAGGGTCAACTTAGACTCGTTTTGATGAGGTAATGATCCATCATAAAAGATTAAATATATATGGTAGTACCTTTCCGAAGCTTGCTGCGTTGACTGGCTGTGAGTCCAGCTTTTCGCAGAAGTCCAGGTAGTGCATGTACAGGGCGCTGCGAGGAATACACACACCCTCTGCGATCTCATAGTTCTCCTCCAACCTGGTGCAAACACAGTTTTGGTTAGGGGACATGTCTAAAAACACTTTACAATGCATTACGTGTTGATATTAAGCATGGAGATCTTCTGCAGCCTACTGTACAGCCGTGAAGAAAATTTCAATAGCGGAAGATTTGAAACTACTTGAAAGTTCTCAGTTTCTCAAGATTTATAATTTGTGGTTATGTGTTTCAGTAAGACACGATTTGTTTTGTTCTGTAAACTAGCGGTGACATTTCTGCCGGATTTAAAATAAAAATGAACTAACAAAGAAGCTGCCATGTTTTGCCAGACATGTTTTATTCATTTTTAGACAACACAATATCATCAGCGTTTTAACTTCAGCTAAGATAAGACATCAATATTTTGTAGACATTGATTTTCTACCATAACAAATGAAAACATTGGCATTGTGGCAAAGTAATTTTTGGAACTAAGAAACAAATACATAATTAAAAGTCAAAGTAACAATATTTATATTTGAAATTAGCAAAACAAGTGTTATCAGACTTTTATAGAATACCACAAATATTAGTGATTTACTTAAACTTATACCTAATAAATCCAGTAAATCCAGAGAAACTGAGAATTTACAAGTGGTCATTTTTTTCCATAGCTGTATATACAGGAGTGATCTTCAAGCACTGGATAATGTGGCATTTTAAAGCCATATTTCCTAGCAGCGCACATGGTGCAAAATGTTTATTTGTTTTCTAATACAAATATATCTAATACTAATTATTTTCTTAAGTCAAGATAAATTTACAAACAAGCACAAATACTTCCAGATATTAAGTGATTTTTTATCATACAAATTAAGTGCTTATGAGGTAGGAGAAATAATATTTTTTTCCTTTATAATTAAGACTATCTCTTAGCCAACTGGCAGACAGTTTTTATACTTTATGCATAAACTCTTGTGACATATTTAAATAAAAAAATATATATATATTTTGCTTCTCAATATTTAAGAACATTTCAAAATTTATAGTGGAATACAAGACAAAAATACTATGAAAGAAAATCATATTTGTTGAGTATCCCTGTTTTCAAATTAGTCAACTTAAAAAAAAAAAATAGCCTACATACAAATTAAATTGTAGGTTTCAGTGTGAATTCATGGCTTCCAAGAACAATCACAAGTTTAATTTTAATAAATGCAATCAATATTTATATCAAACAAGACAAAGTAATAGAAAATGCAAACGTTTTAAGAGTGTTTTCAGTAGTGAAGTTTAGTTAGATATATATTATAGACAATCAAGTTTTTGTTTTTTTGTATTTTCTAATTATTTTGTAAGCAATCTTAAATGCATCATCATTTTCTGTGAGATTGTAAGTCAGTTTTACTTTTAGATATTTCAATCCTGAGCAACAGGACCGCAAACACACCGTTTGGAAATTCTGCAGATTTTTATGACTCATAAAATACCCAGTTTGGACAAGAAAAGTGCATTGAAAATCATCAAGCAAGTAAATGTATTTTGAATTTTCTTACAAAACTGAGCCCTGGAGATGTAAATGAATTATTTCAAATAACTTTTTGCCAATTTATGAATCACTTTTAATTGGTTTTGAAAGGAAATGTGTAAGTTAATCTACATGATGAAAATAATTAAATCCCTGTGTAAATTACACTCACCATTGTAATGTAGCAGGTGTTGAATGTGGCTTAGATGCTCGGTTATTTTCCTTCTCTTCGTCTTTTAATAAAAGAAAAACAATAATCAGAATCTGTAGTTTACCCTAAAATAATTAATTAACTAGATCTTAACCATAGCTACATCATGAAAATTTATATACAGTAAATATACTTTTTTATACAGGATATATTCAGTCACTGTTGACGTTCACTTATAATTTATTCATGACGATATACTCGACTTACTTTCGTCGTTGGATATATTTCCAATAGAAGAGTGGCTGGAGAAGCGCTTGCTCTCGCTTTCGTTCAGACATCTTTCAATCCAGCTCTCTGTAAAATAATAATAATTAAAAAAAACATGTAGTCCTATAATATAATTATGCCTTTTATCTTAAGGTGAGATGGCCGTCTTCATACACTGTGTATTAGCCTACTTCTTCGTGGGATTTTATCTTATAAAATTAACCCAAACTAACAAAACAAACAAAAATACGTTCCATTGTATTATTTTCGCTTCTTGTATATACAAAGTAATCCAACATTTCAGCATCACAGGCTTCATCTTTTCCTTTCCCAATAGCAAAAGCAACAGGTGCGTGAACGCGCGTGATTACTGAACAACAACTCTTCTACTTCTTTAACTCCCCCCTCAGCTTGAAAGACTTTGCAAAAGTTTTGAATGGTAATTGTTGTACTTTTGAACTCCATATAGTGTTTCTTGTTCACATCATCAGCTGTCAATTTGAGCTCGAGTCCAATAAACATCCTAAAACGTGGCTGCAGCCGCTGCCTGTTGAGTTGATCGGCATAATGATAAAAATAATGACGGGGCAATTCAATTACAATCGATTCTTTGGGCAGCTGGGTTTGTGTTTGAAATGTTTTCAGCAGAACTGCAGGAATCCCGCATTGTTCCTGAGGCGAATTACAGGCGCGCGCACGCTCAATTGATTCCGCGCGCTCCTCCAGAGCGGTGTCGTCATAATGGAGGCTTTTTAGCGCCTTTCTAATTTCTGCTCTGTAAGGAAACCTACTGGCGTCCTTAGATCACAACACAGAAACAACTATAGTATAATTCATTTCAAACCTTTGTCAATTATGTTTTTCTTCTACACGGGCCATGGCAACGGGCTCGATAGTAGCGGTTGCCATGTCTGAGACGGTTGAGCAGCCAATAGCCAGCATCAGGATCAGTGAAAGTTATAAAAGTTCAAAAGTTTTTTGTTGTTGTTTGAGAGATGTTATTTGACAGACATCCTACTACTTAGGCGACAGGTGTAAAGTGAGTGACTTGATTAAAATATTATTTTAGAGATGAAAAATATACGTTTTTGGAAAACAATGTTAATAGGCCGAAGTCAACATTTCTTAAGAGATTCAGAGTTTGGTAGAAAGCAAAGCGGAAGGCTGGGAAACAATGACAAATGTTTTACACTAATTTAACTTATTTAAAAAGTCAATTATGTTTTTTTTTATTATTATTATTATACAGGATTGAACTTGATTTCTAAGTGAGTTTAATGTAATGCAAGATTAAAGTATGTGTTCAAGTCTTATGGCAGCACTTATATGTTCAGTTATTTGCTCACTTTCTGCATCATAATGAAATGCTTATCAACAATCAGCAGAAACAATCAAACAGAAGATAAAAAGCATCAAGTAACAATGTGTCTTAATATAGGTCAGTCAATTTTCCTTAAAGTTATTTTACTAATTAGAGAGAGACCTATTCCAATAATTAATCCTTAGAGAGTTTAATTAAAATACAAAATTGAAGAGAAATAAACCCAGAGCGAGATATTAAAATGTACTTTAAATATTATGAAATATCCCTTGCATTACAAAATATTTTATTTTTAAAACACTGTAAATAAAAAAGCTTTTATTTCCTTTATGTTGTCCCAACACAAATCAATTAAATTAACTTAATAGTTTTTACAAATTTAAGCGAACTGAACATGTGGATTGAATATAAAACAATTAAGTTATCCCCAAAAACACTCAAGAATTGTGTTGATTCAGCTCATTTTAAATAAGTAGTTTGAGCAAGTAGCAAAAATATTTTTGGAGTAAAGGCAACTATCAATGATAGCACCACCTGAAAAAAGGCTGTCTAAAGTATTTCTATTAACATGGATTTAACTCTAAATTAAAATGAATTGCATTAGCTTAATATTTAGCACACATTCATTTCAATTTTATACAAAATAAAATATTTTCTAGTATTATTATTATTGCAGCGCAGCTTTAATTTTGAATGTATTTTCCCTCAAAATGTAATTAAATTTCATCAGTGTTGGCTCATAGCTGGTTGAGAACAGAACAGATTTTCAGTCTAATTGAATCATTTGGTCTGTGAACGGTTTAAGCAGTGCTCTAAATAATTGGATTAAATTCAATCTAAAGGCGAGACTGATCTGAGATCATTCATAATCAGGCACTGAATATCAGTGGAAAAGCATCACTAAAATGGGGCAAATAGTTAATTAATAACTTCAAATTTTAGGAGGATTCAGCAGAACTTAACGATTTTGAGTTTCGCAGCTTTTTTTAAAGCCACATTTAAAAATTTTATAAACAATATTTTCAATTTAAAACCCAAGAGGAAAACATTCTATCATTGTAAATATTCTGCACAAATTATAATGTCGCCTTTGGTGTTTATGCCTTCAGGAGAAGCAATTATATACTTCTCATCAGCACCCAGTGCAGCTCCACTCAAGCAGAAATTTGGCTTGAGCAGGTGCATCATTTTAACAAAACTTTTAAACTTGACCACAAACTCAGAATCGCGACCTTACGTGAGTTTCCACTCATTTTGCTATTCCATAAAAATCAGCGTCCGCTTTACATAGTCCCAAAATTGAGTGAACCAAAAAATTCTCAGCAGCATAAAAACGAGGCCAAAAAAACCAAACATGCCAACTTATCTCTTGCTGTACTAAATTCAAAAGCTTCCCTGACGCAAAGTTAAGCAACTTTTTCTGATGCCCATCCCAGGTCACTGAATCCCAAGGCCTGTTTTGTGTTCCCGTTACAGCCCAGATCCCGAGCGTCCCAATGCCACGGCGGTGCAGCAGGAACCAACCTGTGGAATCCATGTCAGGCTCTTCCAGCAGCCCACAATGCATCCTTTTCCCATGCACGTTCCAGGGGCTCCTCTGAGAAAATGGCTCCGTGCAGGACTCCCCCTCCTCAGCTCCCTCCGTCTCTCAGAGAGAACTGCCCGTCACAGAGATGCATACGATGTGAGGTCCGTGGAGAGGGTGGCGGTGGTGATGGAGGCGGGGGTGTGGGTTGCAGGAGCGGGTGGGGTCACAGACTCCAGAGATCCAGCGGGGGAAAAGCCAGAGCCGTCAAAATGTTTGCTGATGTTTCATGGGAAAGGGGCTGATTTTATAGGAGCCCTGATGGGGGACATGTCATTGATAGGCTCGGCAGGCTGATGAATGGCTTCGAGTCAGATGGGGATGTGGCAAGGCTCACTGGAAGTCTTTTGTGGGGCTGTTTTGAATAAGAAAAGCTCCCTTCCCAGAAAAAAAGAGGCTTAGATCTACGCAATCCCAGCACTGTGGCCTCCCCATCGCCCATTATAGCATTTAATACGTTTTCGTACCCTCCTCACACGCACAAACACACTCTGCCCCCATTGCTTCAGTTTTAAAGTTCTCAATCCAAGAGCCACTTTTTGGCCCGGCGCAGAACTTTTTTGGCGCGCAGGACACCATTGAGAAATTGAGGCACCGTGTGGAAAATTGTAGGGCGAAAGTTGCGTTAATTACAAAAATGATCTTGTACAAATTGTTCGCCGTCATTTTGTTGACACCAAAAACTTCATAGGCCATTGGCAAAAGTGGAAAGAGAAAGTTTGGCGGACCCCCCTCCCCTTCGCTCTCTCCTTGAAGCAACCTTATTTTAGTGTGCTGGGAGGAGAGAGCGGCCACAAAAGGGGGAAGTAAAAGTGTAGAGCCTGAGGCAGGGAGGGCTCTGATGGAGTGCCTACAAACTGCAGAAGGGAAAGCTGTGATTAGAATATGAATGGAACCACGGGGGAAAGAGAGAGTGAGTAGGAGAAAGGGGGATTATGGTGGAACTGCTCCCCACTTGTTGGATGGCAGAGGAACGCTCGCTCCTACACCTATAGACTGCGCAGGCGCAAGGATGCCACCATGGGACTCCTTGCTGTGTGGAGGTCAGACTGTGGCTGGAGAAACTTAGTTGAGGTTTATGTGGAGGGTCTGACGGTACAGTGGCCCCCAAAATACATTAGGGGACATTTACTTGACAACATTCATTAATTTTTCTTTCAGCTTAGTCGCTTATATATCAGGGGTCGCCACAGCGGAATGAACCGCCAACTTATCCAGCATATGTTTTACACAGCGGATGCCCTTCCAGCTGCAACCCATCACTGGGAAACATCCATAAACTCTCATTCACACACATACACTACGGACAGTTTAGCCTACCCAATTTACCTATACCACATGTCTTTGGACTGTGGGGGAAACTGGAGCACCCTGAGGAAACCCACGCAATCACGGGGAGAACATGCAAACTCCACACAGAAATGCCAACTGGCCCAGTCGGGACTCGAACCAGCAACCTTCTTGCTGTGAGGTGACAGTGCTAACCACTGAACCACCGTGCCGCCCTACTTGACAGCATTTTCAAGCATAAAAATACACATATGTGTTTTTGATATTCACTTGCACAACAATGGTGCTTTGGGGGACTGGACAGATCAACTTTTGAAACTGGCGATACATAGGAAATTGCATAAGTACTACTGCAGTTGAACTTCACAACTGGTTGGAATATGAGTGGTATGAAAGGAAATACCTCCACCATGTTGTCGTCATCACATGACCACCATCACATGACCACCAACGCACCATTTACGTTGCTTTAATTCCATTCATAAATTCTCTACTGTGGCCTCATGAGATAGGAATCTCTGAGCAAGTAGTAGGCCATACACTGTAAAAATTTTGTGACAAAAAAATTATGACGACAAATATTTTTATGTTACTTACATTTTTAGTTAAATTTTATACTTAGGTTTTTGTTCACACTTTATTTTAATGTACAATTCTTGGTATTAACAAACCATTAACTGACTTTTAGCTCAATAATTATCACCACATTATTTAATAACTATTAATTAGCTGCTGCTTACTTGATTAATAGTTATTATGGTAGTAGATGGATTTAGGTATTGGGTAGGATTAGGGAATAAGATCATGGAGAATATCTACTTTATGAGTTATAATAAACAGCCAATATCTTAATAACAGGCAGGTAATAAGCCATTACACTGTAAAAAAGTGATTAGTTGGCTTTATTTAATAAAGTGAGTACAATTTGCAGAACTATTCAAATATAGTCAACTTAACAGTTCCGTTAACTTAACAGGTTTACTTAGTATTTAAGTAAAGTCAACTAATTGCTTTTAAGGCAATGGGTTTACTCACTTTAAGTGTACAGGTACTTCACCCGTCCCACCTCCCAAATACTATGCATTAGTACATACTACTTGGCTGAAATGACTGTTACTGTCTCTGTGTAAACTACAAAAATTCTATAGGCATGTGTGAGCACTTGACAAGCAAATTAACAATGCGAGACAAGCTTTTCCCTCAAGTCCTAACTCTTAAGGGGCAATTCCACCTTTCATAGGATAAGAACTTAAGGGTGATGCATATTATCCCTTAAACAGATCGCTGTACACATATATTTGGACTATATGTCTGCAGGTGTGCCTCTTTAAATAAAAATTACATGATCATCTACTGGCCTAGCATAATACAATATTTTTAGTTGATTTTATGGATCTGTGTGAACCGTGTATTGTTTCAACAATGTTGCGGATTGTGTATGTAACTTCAAAAAAGTAAATGTCATGTAATCGTTTTCCTAAAGGTTGGAATACAATACACAACTATTAAAAGCATAATAATTTTTTGATTCATCATGAGCCTGAGCACACATTTTTTTTCAATGTAAAGATTATATGGATGTTGAAGGTTCTTCAAGGTATCATAAAGGGCAATAATAAACCTTTAATATTCACTCAAAAATTACTTTTGCTGCTTGTTCAAGCTACTTATTTAAAATGAGTTGAAAAGACAATTCTTACGTGTTTTGGGGGGAGACAGCGTAATTGTTTTATGTTCAATCCACTTAAATTTGTAAAAACGGTTAAGTTCTCTTAATTGATTTGTGTTGGGACAACATGAAGGAATTGTGTGGAAGCCAGCATTTTTTACAGTGTTGTAGACAACATGTACATGTTTGTCTCTCAATCATCTCCTAAGCTCCCAAGATTCTCTGTTCATACGATTAGGTTTTTCTTTAGTTTATACACAGACAATAACATTACAGTTTTCAGAAACTTGCACTGTGAAATCTGTTTACAGACTCCCAAAACACAGCTGTTGTGGAAATGAATAGTCAATAAACAAAATACTTTCCATTTTTAGTTAAAAATTGTGTTGTGTAAATGCCCCGTGAGATACAGAATATAAACATCCATTTATTTCAAAGAAATGGAACATTAAATTTAAAGTCATATACTTTATGATTGTAATAGATTTAGGAATATGTCCACAGATAATATATGTAATGAATTACTACGCTAAGACACCTGTATCAATGTTTAATTGAATGCAATGACATTTGGGGGCAGGGTATCGAGTGAAATCTTTGTTTATTGTATTATAATAGACATTTAGCATTTCAAATGTTAGGGTGGCACTTTCATTGGCAAAATGATGGTAAGGGGTTAGTATTCCATTGAGCCATCTAGAAGTACATTACTGTTCAAAAGTTTGACTTTAATTTTTATTTTAGAAAATATAAATTTATTAAAACTTTATCACTTTGCATTGGTAAAGATTATTTATAAGATCTATTTTATATAAAATTCTCTTTATTCAAACTCCTATCCATCAAACTATCCTGAAAAACTAAATAAAAAAAACACAACTACAGAAATATATTTAACAATTACACACATAATGGATTATTAGGTGTAGAAAAAATGACTAGAATACTAGAATTACTAGAATAAATAACACAAAAAAAAGTTATTGCAAACTGTAACATTTAACAATATTACTTAATTGTATTTTTGATTAAATAAATGCAGCCTTGTTGTGCATAGAAGATTTTTTCCAGTAGAAAATATATTAAATTAAAAAAAGTAATGACCTCAAACTTTTCAACATGAATATACTTTAACTTAAAAAACAACAAATTTGTTTAAATAATAAATAAAGAAAACTAATACCTTCATCAAACACCCAGTAGTCATTTGACACCAGTAAAAAGTGGATATAGTGAGAGAGACACAAACATCAATGAAAACGTCCTTAATTACAGTGTTAAAGATAGAGGCAGTGAGGGAGGAGGAAGGGAATCTTTGCATCCTCTCCTCAGAACACTTCCTTTTTCTGTCGGTCCGCTCTCATTAGCTGCTCATTAGCTTGGACAGGTGCAGGCGGCCAAAAGAGATGCCCTCAGACCCTCAAACCCCCTCCAGCCTGAGAGCGAGCCACGCTTTCTTCCAATCAAAGCCCTCCACGGCCACTTGCTGGGTGGGAGCAACCAATGAATAGTGGATGATTTAGTGTATTAAAAAAAAGAAGTAAAGTGGGAAGGTGGTCAATGTAACAAACAAGCTCTTTTCTGCTGTCAGCGTTGTCACATTAACACTTCATCAGCACTGCTCAATACTTCAACAGTATGATGATCCAGACACTGCTGCTTTCTTACACCTGTAAATAATGAGATTTTTCGGCTTTTTGCTTGTTTTTCTTAATTTGATGGAAAGGAAACATCTAAAGAACACTTTAATCTTTTCCTTTTTTGCAATATATCAATTTGTGTTTGTAGATTTCAATCACAATACATATTTTTAACGGCCTCTTCTCAAAATGAGCCTTTTCTACTGCTTAAATCTGCATTTCAGCAGCTTTACATATGACGAACAAACATTTTTATTCATATATATATATATATATATATATATATATATATATTCTGAATGTTCTACTAAGGGATTTTTAATTCAATTTTCCTGATTATATACAACATTATATTACAAAAAAAATTTGTTCATTTGTTTGGAGTTTTTTTTTATTTTTTAATTCCCCAAATCCCTCCTGTAAAAGCATTTAAATCTTTAAACAAGTAGATTTTTGTGCTAGAAATGTATGCAAATGACCACATATTTAATGAAATAATGCCTCATTTTCATTCAATATTTCTACATTAGAAATACTTTAGAATTTTAGAACACTTGTAATACAAACAATGTGTGCAATTCTTAATGTAATGAATCAACTGGGGAAATATGGAGATAACTTGTACTTTTTTCTTCTTGACCTGCAGTGTCTTGCCTTAAAAAGGAAGAAATGTTATGTAATGCAATATTACAACAAATTTATTTTTTTCTACATTTACAATTTATTAGTTTATTGTAAATCAAACTGAAACAAATAAATCCACATATTTTGGACAGCAAATGTACATAAACTAAACAGAATGCCAATTTTCACTTCAATGACATTCAAGCAGGCACTTATATATATATATAATATCTTAACAATAAGATAAGAAGTGTTTAACAAAAATGTAAAACTATCGCTCCTCTGTGGTAAAGCTATTTTATGTTGTTGTTGTTGTTGTTGTAGTAATGACTCGCCTTCACTCATTGTAGCGAGCCAGTTTGAGGCGAGGGATGATGTTCATGGACTGCAGCTCTTGGAAGAGTAATTTGCAAGCATATGGAATCCGTAAAGAGGACACATGACAAGAAGACTTGCAGTAATGGCACCTGCAACAGACAGACAAACTTGACTAATAAATTCCTTTAAAAATAGATTGTTTTCAATTGAATAATAATATAGCTTAAGTAACTGTTACAGTATAGTAATGGATTGTACTGACCATCCTGAATATCCCAGCAAGCCACACTGGCCACACACATCCACCTCAAAAGCATCACTGGAGATCATGAGGCGCTCCAGCAGTAACATGCTGGCTCCATAACCAATCAAACAGTCTCTTTCCATCTCGCCCAGACGGAGACCACCATCTCTGGAACGACCCTCAGTGGGCTGCCTGCAATATCATACACAGAATTAGTTCAAAAAAGTAAATAAATAAAATAATACCATTTAATAACAGATTAAAAACGGAACAATAGAATTTATCAATTTTTTTATGAATTATCAAATTAATCAAATTTTAGAGAGCAGACATTTTTTCATTCTTACCTAGTGAGTACTGCTCTTGGTCCCCGTGCTCTGGCATGCATTTTATCCAGCACCATGTGCTTCAATTTCTGATAATATACTGGACCGAAGTAGATATAGGCTTCCAGAGGTTCCCTAAGAGACCCAAATTAATTGAGTAAAAATGATTACTATAAAATGCAAAGTGCAATAAGGAAACACTGTTTGGTGGATCTTTTGATATTTGGAATATACAGATACTCAAATATTTGATAAAATTTGACAATTTAATGATTTTCTATTAACAATTTTTTTGTGGAAAAACAAAAATAGAACCTTCAAGATGTGACGATGCTTATAAATTTGTTCCTTTAAAAAAAAAAAAAAGATCCCAAATGTAAGGAAAATTACATTTGAAGTCAATGGGGACCCAAAAACCTTTTACATTAAAAAAAATATATTTTCTTTTTTAATTTGACCAATGGCACTCATACAGGTTTGGAAGAACAATTTGATGCAATCAAATAAAGAACATTTGAATTTTTGGGGTAACAATTATCCTTGTTATTATGATTCCATGACACCATAATCTATACCATGATGCCTGTCTTATTTATTTATGTCCACCCTGCACATTAGAATGTGTACATTTTATTATAATAACAATTAATTACATTATATTAATTCTATTTTGCCACCAGTGTTGTGGAAAGTTACTTTTGAAATTAATGCATTACATTATTGAGTTACTCTCCAAAAAAATAAAAAGTTGTATTACTTAGTTACTTTTTATGGTTACTTTTGATTTACTTTTTTTACCTGGCTGAGGCTTGATCTCTTTCAGTTTCATTTTTTTTTCTTTCTTTTTTTAATAGAGGAGCTCTGCAATTAACAACGCACTGTATAACCTACACCTTCATTTACCTTAAAAAAAAAAACATTAGGAAAATGTTATCTGAAAATTCCTGACCCCAGAGCTATACATGCCGTAAATTCAGATTATTGAAAGTTTAAAGCAATGTGTTTGCTACTTTTGTAATATTTGTCTTAAGTAAAATCACTGTCCATTGAGACAATCCCCTTTTCCTTTTCTCCAATGAGTTCAAAATAATGAACACATTCTTTATGACTGCTTTAATTTTAATTCAGCAATTTATTTTTTTAAAGCAAATTAAACTAAAAAGTAGTAACTCGCATTACATTTTCAATTTTTTTTTGACAAACTCAAAAATTATTACTTATTTTTTAAAAGTAATGTGTTACTTTACTCGTTACTTAGAAAAGTAATATATTATTACGTAATTCACGTTACTTGTAATGAGTTACTTCACTATCCGTTTGCCACTATCCTTCAAACAAATAGGCTACCAATTAGTCAGGTAGCCTATTTGTTTTTTTATATATATATATATATATATATATATATATATATATATATACATATATATAACCTTTACCTTTTTTATATTTAAAGTACAGATAAAAATAAGTATGCTTTTTCATTTTTACATAAAAATAACAGTTGCACTTAGTGACGATGAAACCTCTCAGTTATTTTGAAACTCTTAGCACTTTATCTTCCGTTTTATATGTATTATTTCTTTCTACAAAAAAAAAAAAAAAAAAAGTATAATCTTTGTAAATGTAATATTACTGCCGACATCAACATGCGATGCTAAAATAGTTTTTACCCTGTGATGCCTGAGGTGACATAGTCTTTGCCCTGGTAATTGTATCCATAGCGGATGAGATCCTCGCACACGTCCTTCACTTTACTGCCCCCGAAAGCAGTGCCATAATGAAAACGGCCATCCAGAACCCCTGCTTTACCAGCCAGCAGCTCAATCAGCTTCCCAACCTAACCAACGAAACAAACCAGAGTTCATTCATTCATGTGACTGCTTGATTTATAATGTTTCTAAATTACATTCTAATACAACAAACTTCTCCTTTAAAGGGACAGTTCACTCAAAAATGAACCTTTACTTACCCTCAACTGCTTCCAAACCTTCATCACTTTCTTCTGTTGAACACAAAAGAAGATATTTTGAAGAATGTTGGAAGCTGGTTGCCATTAACATCCGTTGTATTTTTTCTCTACTATGGAAGTCAAGCACAACCAGTTTCTACAAGATATCTTCTTTTATGTTCACAGAAGTTAGTTACGGTGAGTAAATGACGATAGATTTTTCATTTTTTGGTGAACTATCCCTTTAAGAGAGCTTATAATGTTCTCTTCCTGGCAGTGTAGATGCAGTGTTTTTTCTTGGTGACTCTGCAGCTGCTGAATGTGAGTGTCATCATGTTGAGGTCACGCACAGCTGAACGACAGTAGCCTTTACTGAGGGCACGCACAGAAAGAGCCGGAAGATCTTTGACCTCTTGATGTCACTGAGAGGAATCTTTTCCTCTGCTCAAACTATATATATATATATATACACATATACATATACATATACGCACACACACACACACATACATACATATATATATAAAATTACACAAACTGTGTTGTTGGGGAAGCACGTACAGTCATTCTGGAGGGATAACCATGAGGGTTCATGATGATGTCAGGACAGATCCCAGAGTCACAGAAGGGCATGTCCTCTTGAGGAACAATCAGTCCACACACACCTAAAAGAGACAAGCAATGCATGCCAGACTTAAACGTAATAAATCCAAACAAATCCTATATTCAAACAGACCACAAGAAATGTTAAAGATCCCCTGAAATGGGCAGCTTTGTTTAATGTGTAACAATGTGAAATTAAATGTGAAGCATTTAAGAGCATAAAGTACAGTATTCAGTGTAATTCAAATGGGTCTGATATGTTTTGTGGTCTGTTGACATGAGCATATGATCCGCTCTGTGGTGTCAGGTCTCTGGATCAAAAAAGATCATTATTTTCATCTCATTTTCTGAAGTGTTTAGGCAAACCCTCTATGAATTCTTGGCTATAAGTGAATAAGTGACCGATTTTTTCATCATACCTTAATGTGGGTGTGATGCTCTAGGTAATAGAGAGCATTGATTGATCAAAAGATGTAACAACAAGCTGAAGTGAGAAGTTATGTCATAAAAAAATTGTTGATCCACATTGGCGTTAAGTGTGAAGCTGAGGGGTTTTGAATGCTTATCTATTCTAAATGAGATTTTTGTCTTTCTTTTGGATCACACTAGCTTGTAAATCACTCTAATACCTTTAATTTTGATTTCCAACCTGTCACAGCAGTCCCTTCCCATAAAACTTAATTGATTTTTGAGGGATTTCAGTCCCAAACACATGCTCGATGAGAAAGCGTGAAGCTTGTGTAACTTTCATCCAGAGGCCTATAAAGCAGACGTATTGAGGTTTGCTGAAGTGGAACCATTGGATATTCAGACTGCAGGACAGAGTGAAAGTGCTCCAAAGCGGCCAGTGAGAGTGTAAATGTTTGCAGAGGAGCTGCTCACTCTTCCCGCGGCCAGAGCAAACACATTATTGGGCCATTTGCAAGTGATAAAAGAGAGAAGAACGGGCAGGAAGTGAGGAGAGGTGCCTAGCTGGACAGTGAGAAGGGGATTATACACCCATAGTTTCCCCTTTACCATAGAGCACACAAAGACAGGTTCAGCTGAGGAGAGCCCAACAGCCATATGCAAAAGAAGAGAAAAGCTCTTGTAACTTAAAAAAACTTTCTGTGGAAATATAAAAATATTAATTTTTAACATTATAAAAATACATACATATACATAATTTATTTATCATATTACATTTTTTTTTTAAGAAAAGTAATCTACTAAATCAACGTTTAGTGTTTAAACAGCTATGCTGCTTAATTTTTGAAAAGCAATAAATTTTTACAGGATCATTTGACATAAAAAGGTCTACAGAAAACAACTGATTTGAAATGTTGGGAAGAGGTAAAATTACTTTTTTTTTTTTAAAAACAGCAACGGCAAGAATTACCAATTACCAAACAGGGAAAAACACCAACAATCAAGAATACATAATAATGTGGTGTCGTGGCTTTGCAATAAAAAAAAATCATTATAATGAAAGTCAATGGGGCAAAAATAGCCACTAACATAACGAAAGGGTAGTAAATTTGCAAAGGGTAGAAAAAATGTATCGTTGAGGTTTTGAAAATTTTCAAAGCATTTTCTCAAACTATGTGTGAAAATAAGATTTGTCACCAAGAATCCTTCCATTTGCTGAAACACAGAGAAAAGTTGTGGCTAAATTAAGACTCAAAATCACCCCAGAGTGGATGAAAACAAACCCAACAGCACACAAGGATTGATCAATTTTTAATGCATTCCTTGATGATTAAAAAAACTAAACAAAAAAATGTCTCCACTTCAGCAAACTTTCAAAACTTTAACAACTTACATATTTAAGAGAATAACATTGTAGTCAAATAACATGTTCTGAACAGGAAATAACTCTCAACTTAATAAATATTGCACTTCCTGGTTGAAGAAGATAGAAAGTGATCAAGAGCAGAGAGGTAAGCAAGAGTGGTTCCCATAGCATACATCCTGTGTTGTTTGTTTTGTGTGAGAGTGAATGATAAAAGAGGCATGAAATCAGCAAAGAAAAGCAGGACAGCAGTAAGAGTCCATGGCCCTCCATCAGCAGCTATACAGCACCACTGTGGTGGCTCGCACAATGAGCCCTGCCAGGACAGCTGTGTGTGTGTGTGTGTGTGTGTGTGTGTTTGGGTCACTGGTAAATAATTAACCTTTCGTTCTCTGCTGACCGGATCTTATGAGGGTGGTAGAGGCTGGTCAAGACGAGGGCGGGGTTTCAAATGAGTAAGACAAAACTTCCGTGAAACTTACTGAGCGCCAATGGCTCCAAACCACGGTGGGACGTCTTTAATGGGCTTTCTGTTGACCCGAAAGGTAGCCAAATCTTTTTCTTTGAAGTGCAGCATTCTATCAAATCAACTTTCAGAAAGAGAAAAGTTCCTAGACTTTAGTTCCTAAAGAACCTATTAGTGAAAAACATTTTTTAAATAGATTTTAATAATCTTAAGATCCTTTTTCCACTTTAAAGAACGCTTTGTAGAACGAAAGTGTTCCATAGATATTAAAGGTTCTTCATGGAACCATTAATGCCAATATAAAACCTTTATTTTAAAGTATTTTAGTATTAAAATCACCCCAAACGCAACCAAAATGAACTCCTGCTGAATGTTATTGTGTGGTTGGCAGCGCAGTCACGCACCTCTGGAAAACACGGCTCAACTTCTCCAAGTGGGAGCGTTCAATAAAAGCCCGCCTCTAAACGCACAAAAGACATTGAAGAGAACGGCACTATCCTTCACAACAACAATTAGCTGCCCTGTGTTATCCCGGTCCACCGACACTTGCCTGCTCCTTTAAATACCAAAAGCTCCTTTAAAAAGAGCAGTAAATAGCATCTCGGGCGGTTTGCGGCTCACCCCTCCCTGACCCTCCTCACTGTCACGTCCCGTGATGGGTGCCAGTGGACGACCTCCACTAATGAAATGAGTGAATTATGCATGGCGCCAGTTAACGCTCTGATTAAAACATCATACTGACCAGCTCTCTCAGCGGAGGTGCTCAAAAACAATGGGGGCTGTAAACACTTTCCCAGGACTGCGCTGCTGTAATAAATTTGCATAGTCTGGCATGGGACTAAAAGCTAATTAATTGAAAAACAGGCAGTGGGGGGGAAAAAAATTGAAGGGGCTGGGAGGGCCAGCCGAGACTATATAGCTTGGGCGTTGGAAATAAAACAGGCAACATCTCATCTTGATTGTTATTAAAATGTGTTCATTGTCTTTATTTTGGCACAGTGCTGGATTGTGTTTCATCTGCAAGTATCTACCGAAGTAGGCTTCAGTTTTTTTTGTATGCATGTGCACATGCTGTGGATTTCGTCACCAGCACAGTGCACACTTTAGTTTTGACACTTTATCAACACTGAACCAGGCTGTTATTTTATAAAAAAAAAAAGAGATGGAAAACAAATAAACTACTAAAGAAAACAAAGCAATATATGCCCATACTGATGAGTGCACATGTGAAGGGACTAAAAGATCTCCTTTGTGGTATTTTTATTGAAATATTGTATTTAAGTACATCTATGAAGTATCTGTATTTAAGAAGAGTATTTTTATTTTGGGAAACTTATGTCACTGCATTCAAAAAGAAAACATTGTATTTTTAAAAAAGGTGAACTGGAGAAATCATGGGTGTCACGGTGGCACAGTAAGTAGCACAATCGCCTCACAGCAAGAAGGTCGCTGGTTCGAGCCTCGGCTGGGTCAGTTGGCATTTCTGTGTGGAGTTTGCATGTTCTCCCCGTGATCGCGTGGGTTTCCTCCGGGTGCTCCAGTTTCCCCCACAGTCCAAAGACATGTGGTATAGGTAAATTGGGTAAGCTAAACTGTCCGTAGTGTATGTGTGTGAATGAGAGTGTATGGATGTTTCCCAGTGATGGGTTGCAGCTGGAAGGGCATCCGCTGTGTAAAACATATGCTGGATAAGTTGGCGGTTCATTCCGCTGTGGCGACCCCAGATTAATAAAGGGACTAAGCCGAAAAGAAAATGAATGGAGAAATCGTCACCCACTTAGAGATGTGATAGCAGAGTCCAATTTGTGAATGAGCTGAATCTTGTTAGTTAAACCTGTTTAATTGGTTCACGAATCACACTGAACAAGTAATTAGTGAATGGGACAGATCTGATCTGCATCTATTAACAAATTAACAACTCACTGATTCAAATGATTCACAAATCATCCTGAAGAGTTAATTACTCAACTGCATCTGTTCACAAGTCGATAACTCTGTGATTCAAACGATCTGGCCAGAGTGAGCCAACAGTTGACTGATTCAAATGATTCAGTTAGAGCAAGTCTCCGTCAAACATTTCAATGAATTTACAAACTGATCAAAAATGAGTGAAAAAACATGGTGGCACCAAACAAGTTAATAATGCCAGATTTTAGGATTTTTTTAATTGCAAATGAAAATCATAGTTAGGTCACGACTGTCAGTTTGAAAAGTAAATCTGCTGTAAAAGGTCAAGTAGTTCATTTAGGCTATTTATGTAGGGAAGGATTTATTTACGGAATGAAATTTTTTCATGCATTTCCCTCAGTGCTGTAGCACATAATAGATACAAAACAAAGGACAGCATTTTTCTTAAAATGTTAGTAATAAGTATTTATTTTTACTTTTACTGAATACTTCAGTACATAAAAAAAACTATCAATCTCTGTATTGACATGGGCACTTGTGAGGGAATTAAAACATCCACAACTGCATTTTAAATGAGAATAGAGACATTTTTGAAAAACACTGGACAAGATTGAGTATGTCTTGAGCATGCTATGAAACCGTATTCTTTAAAATGCTGTGTTCTCTACTGTGTGAATATGTGTAAAGAAAAACAAAATATAGCTTGGACTTTTAGCAGAGAAGATGGCAGTTTGAAATAGGACTGTGTGCTACCTTTCTGTCCATGTCGACTGCTGAACTTGTCTCCGATCTCTGGTCTGCGTGTCTGCCTGAGCAGGATCTTGACTAAGAAGGCGTCTTCTGCATTGGAGGAGATCATCACCTTCTCAATGTAGGAGTCTGTCACTCCTTTGTACCTATAGTGGGCATTTGGGTTGCTATTGAACAACAACAACAAACTTGTGTCTGGCTTTTAGAAAATTATCAACGGTGTCTTACGAGACTGGCACTTCTTTGTACTGTGGCTGGCCTGGCTGGGCACTGCCCTCCAGTGGTGTTTGGGTGACGGTGGGCATGGACTTATTCACCAACACCTGCTTGTTCTCGACCTTCTCACCTGCAAGAAGCATAAAACACCTTTCACACACTGTAAGACAAACATTTTTAAAGGGATAGTTCAAAATTTATTCAAGTGGTTCTAGCAGGAATTGTTTTCTTCAGTTGAACACAAAACAAGAAATTCTGAAGAATATTAGATAAAAGCAAGCATTGACATTCGTAGTAGGAACAAAAAATACTTTGGATGTCAATGGCTGCTTTTTTTTTTACAACATTCTTCAATATGTCTTCCATTGTGTTCAAGAAGAAAGAGGAGGATGAGTAAATGATGACAGAACTTTCATTTTTGGGTGAACTATCCCTTTTTAGATGCATCTCAAATGTAGATGTCTACCAGGTGAGCAGATGCCATCCGCGTCCAATATGCTGTGTCTCCAAATGGGCTTGCGTGTTTCTGCGTCCAGCATTGGACCCATCACCTTGTCAAAAGTCTGATTTGTGTACCTCCTCAAGGTGCACTTAGCATTTTTATAGACCAAACATCTACCAAAGCCTAACACAGGAAAGAACAACAACAACAAAAAAATCAGAATACAACAGCAGTATATTAAAAAAAAAAAGAGAGAAAGATCTAACACTGCTAATGTCTCAATAACTGTTAAAAAAAAGTTACAAATAACTGTAAAAATGTTTAAATATTCTCTTCATTATGCTAATGACTCTTCTGACTTTGTTTAAAGATGATCAAGTGTTTTTTTTCATTGTGATAATAATTAAGAGTTCAGCTCTTACCTCTGTCGAGAGAAGCTTTATTGAGCACCAGGGCATCTTCTATATCATAGCCACTGTAGCTCATTACAGCCACGGTGGCGTTCTGGCCAGCGGGCAGCTTCTCAAAGTCTATCAGCTCGATGGTCTTGGTCTTCACCATGGGCCTCTGTGGGTACGCCAGCAGGTACATCAGGGTGTCTATACGGTTCCTCTGGTTATAGCCAATAGTACCTAATCAGAAACAGTGACTCAAAAAGGACTGTGCAAGAAGTAAAAGGAAATGGTCTGCATAATGCATTCATAAATATATAACATTAAATTTAACATATAATATATAACATATTATATTATTACATTTAATCACATTATAATAACAATGTATAATTTCATTCATCATTTTGCTCCAAAATACTTTATAAATATTGTTTCAATCAGTGGTGTGATTTTGAGGTTGTGAAATTAGTTGAGAAACCATTTAATTTGATGTCACTACTGGCAAAAGAAAAGAAAGATTCCCAAAAAACATGCATTTTAATAATTCACAAAACACTCAAAATAGGAAAATCAAACTTTAAAAGAAAAGGCAATGGATTGCAACAAACATCTGAAGTTAATAAAAGTGGTAACACTTAAGAATCAATTGGTTAAACAATCAGATCCTCACGTTGTTCCAAAGAGATAGATGATAGATATATATATATATATATATATATATATATATATATTTTTTTTTTTTTTTTGCACAAGATGAAAATTTGAAATGCTATAAATTTTTACAAAATAGTTCCATGTTCCACAAAGTAATAATTATCATACTGTTTTCACCAACAAGAGGGTGATTTTTGTTTTTTTTAAACAACTGGGGTGTATTTGTATGCGTTACCAATACCTAACAATGAGCCTATTTTTTATATTTACAATATATTTAGTTGAGAAGAAATATGTTGTTTATTTTCACAGAATTATTTGAAACACTGACGTAGAATTTTCTTGCATTCAACGTTTTCTATTTATATAAAATCACTTTTGTAAATATGATAACCCATGTATATAAACAAACAAAATAAAATAAATACTGAAAAATTGTCAACTCATAAACGAATGCTAACATATAAAACCTTATTGTAACACATTATCAGAAAATCCAATACATTACTACCAATAGTTTCACTAATTCCATAAATCAAATCAATCTAAATTCAATCATTTCACAGACTGCCTGACGGCTGTTGGAGTAAAGGCCAGTGTCGACAGTGTTAAAATCTATGCGATGGATGTTTAGCATGGAGAAAATGGAGGGGTGGGGGGTTATACTATAATAGCCGACGTCCCTTGAGGCCTTGACATTTGTCAGATGCTATTACTCCACAATCAGGCTACAAGCACACAGTGTGTTATAACAGGGCCGGGGCCACACAACTGGATTTGCACATGTATGGGGCTGTCCGTCTAGAAAAAAGAAGACAAGGCCGAGGATATTGGGCCAAATATAGTCGCAGTCTCAGTGGTTTTTGTAATGGGGGTGGTGGACAGGAGAGGTTTAAGTACTTTTGGTAACCAGGGCAGCAAAGTGTGTGTGTATGTATGTGTGTGTGTGTGTGTTTTCGTTCGCTCTTGCGCAGCTGAGCACACACTAACCCTGAGCTCAGGACACAATGAATGGCTAATGACACTCAGAGACACTGGCAGGGAAAGGCCTTCTTACACACACACACATTCACAAAAGTGGGAATACGCAAGCAGGCGATGTTTGATGTCCACATACATGCAGAATGTGGTTTTGTGAAAGCGAGTGAATAGAAGTGTGTGTGTTTGTAAGTGCGACTGCTCCTCCAGGATGTTTGTGGTCTTACCCATGGCCTGCTTGCCCATGGCGCACTGGTAGGTGTTTCTGGGGGACTGGTTGTGATGAGGGTAAGGGATCAGACCAGCGCAGACGCCCAGTAGAGTAAAGGGTTCGATCTCCAAATGAGTCGTGTCTCTGATTGAAAAAAACATAAGGGTGTTCATATTAGTGTGGTCATCAAATAAAACTTTAACAAGTGATTTGGGGTAAATAGAGTGAATTTTACGCGCAAGTAAAATGTTCATTTATTGGTTTAAGTAACCTTTGTGAAAATGTGTAATGTGAACGCATCATTCATAGTAACAGATGTAACAATATTTTATATGAAAAGACAATGCATAAACTTGTATGTACATATTAAGTATATTGTATCAAATGGTACATAGCGGTCATCTTCATTTTAGACTGTTTGTAGTCTGTTTGTAGTTTCTGAAGAACTAAATGCAGAAGTGTCTAAATGTAATTTTAGAAGTTCACCAATGTCAATATTGTTAAGCCAATAATTTTATGTTATGGCTACTAATATTTTATACTATGTTCTGACTAAGGAGCGGCACGGTGGCTCAGTGGTTAGCACTGTCACCTCACAGCAAAAAGGCTGTTAGTTCGAGTCCCGGCTGGGCCAGTTGGCATTTCTGTGTGGAGTTTGCATGTTCTCCCCATGTACACGTGGGTTTCCTCTGGGAGCTCCGGTTTCCACCTCAGTCCAAAGACATGGCCTATAGGTGAATTAAATAAACTAAGTTGGCTGTAGTATATGAGTTTGTGTGAATGAGTGTATGGGTGTTTCCCAATACTGAGTTGTGGCTGGAAAGGCATCCGCTGCGTAAAACATATGCTGGAATACTTGGCGGTTCATTCCGCTGTGGCGACCCCTGATAAATAAGGGACTAAGCTGAAGGAAAATGAATGAATGTTCTGACTAAAATGTACATTTAAAATAGAGCCCTAAAAACTAAAGTTCTAATAATGAATGTAAGAGTCACACTGTTATAATGTACAAACTTGATACTTATGTAAGATTTGCTCAATGGCATCGTAACCACCTGGTTGACCTTTTATCCATAGGTTATCATTATTATTTTAATTGCTTATATTTATCAGAGTTGTGTCAGCATATTATTCAATATAAGATGTGGGCCAAACAAATTATTTTCAAGGAGTGCACCTTAAAGAGTTAACAGTGAAATGTTTAAAATATATTTTTTCAAATTTAATTTTAACATAAGATAATGGAAAATGTCTAAACAGAAAAATCTGGGAATGCATATAAAAACCAACAAAATCTATTTACAGATACAAATGTAGCACATATTTATGATTTCCCACAGATTACCATTATATATGATAACAAAATAAAATATCAGGAAACTTTTATTTGAAACCAGTTTTGTACCGATATTGTATAACAAAATGGTACGTATATTAAGGATGTATTTGCAAGGCCTACAATCAGAGCTCTTATTTACTAAAATCAAATGTAAGTGAAAAGTTAACCACAGCATTAAATTTGAGTGAAAAGATAATTGTTTTACTAAAAAAATGTAACTCCAAAATGAAGTCAATTCATATACTCAAGTACTGCTTCATAAACATGCTTATTTTCCAGTATTTAAATATCAAAAGTCAAATTCAAGCATCTTGTACAAACCTTGTTCAAATAATCTCTAAATGTGTTTTCTGTTGCAAAGCCATTCAGAAATATTCATGTGGTTTCATTGTTTTAATACTTGTTGAAACCTGAAAGTGTGTAGCCTACAAAGTACTCACTTGCTGATCATGTGCTCATATAAAGCAATGTTACAGTCGTTCTCCTCGTTTACATCCAGATACTCCACCAGACTCTCATGCAGGAAATCTTCAAACGTTCTACAAGGCAAAATGGGTGGTTAAAAACACAATGAAAAGTCATGCATAAGACAACAAAAACAACAACAACAAAATCTGCATACTGGAGTCTCCCCATTCAAATGTAACTCTCAAATATTGATCGGCTTCAAACGCACCTGTAGCCTTGAGACAATTCCTCGATGTGTTTGTTCTTCACAGCTGGCTTCCCATTCTTCACAATGATGTAGGGTCTGACACGAGCACACAAAATACCATACAAATGTCTCTGTGCAATATATGGCACTGGTATTTATCTTATATTCCAATTTGATAAAGAGAAATATGATACCTGCACAAGCGGCCCCCATCAGAAGAAATATACACACAACGGTCAGTCAGGTTGGTTGAGATGGACACAAACTCATTTATAAAACCAGCTCTTCTCATTAGTCTGAAGGTGTAGACTAACTTTTGATGGTCTCTGATCACTCCGAGAATATTACCTAGAAAAAGACACATCACAAAATGTAAAAGTAATGTATGCTGAGGATCCAAATTTCAGAATGATTAATATAATAATATATATATTTTAAATATGTTTTTGAAAGAAGTCTCTTCTGCTCACCAAGGCTAAATTTATTTGCTCAATAACAGTAAAAGCAAATAATAATACAACATTCATTCATTTTCCTTTGGCTTAGTCCCTTTATTCATCAGGGGTCGCCACAGCGGAATGAACCGCCAACTTACACAGCGGATGCCCTTCCAGCTGCAACCCAGCACTGGGAAACATCCATACACACTCATTCATACACACTCATTCACACACACTCATTCACACACACACACACACACACACACGCACACACGCACACACGCACACACGCACACGCACACACGCACACACGCACACACACACACACACCGGCCAATTTAGTTTATTCAATTCACCTATAGCGCATGTCTTTAGACTGTGGGGGAAATGTCTGTATTGTCAATTATAATCAGTTGAATGCATCCTTGTTAAATTAATATTTGTTTGAAAGAAATTACCCTAAACTTTTATTTTTTCCCCCCACTAAAGACTGAAGCAATCGTTGATGAAAAAACAGTTAACAAACAAAACAATTATTCCAAAATTATATACAAACATATATAAATAATACATACATTTACATTTAAAAAAAAATCACTATATTAACTGAATGACTATGTGTTTGATGGCTATCAGAAATAAAGGTTATTATGAAGCTTTGTTGAATACACAAAGTAAACAAAAGAAAACAAACTGAACCACAAACTAATTAAGACTTACATGTGTAAAAGTGTGACAGCAGTATTAATGCACATTAAAAGCTGTATTAATACACTTGAAAAGCTTTGGTTTGTTTGAGCCATATGAGAAGCCCACTATGGTGCCATCCAGATGCATGCACAGCCTCAATGCTGCGCGAGTCACTTTGTTGCCAGGAATGTTTGTGGATTAATTTAGGAGGGATTGTGTTTATTTACGCATTGACACCTGCTGTGTTTGCTAATTAATTAGCCGCAGTGGTGGCCTGTGTAATTTGTAACTTATCAGTGCGCCGAAAAACATATACATGAATTAATTAGTGGGGCGAGTTTTTTCTCTGACATGACATTAAAAGCTAATCAATAGCACACCCTTTTGTTGTCGTGGAATGGCAGAAGTTCATTTGAATATTATTCAAATGGCGGTAGCCTGTCTGCGTGTTCAAGAAATAAAAGAACTGGCTGCTTCGCTATTGTTGTGTCTGCACGAGCAGATACCATTGAGGAAGACGAGGAAGACTGTGGGGTAGGACAGCTCTTCTCCACACAGCAGATTTACATCCTCCACTCCCAGGTTGAAGGCCAGCTTGATGATGGGACCGTCCTCCATGTCGGTGGTGATGTGGGTCATCAGAGCCAGATTCTTCACCAGACCACAAGCCTAAACAACAATCATACAGCCATGAGAGTCTGTGTAAATGACCATGTGTTTTAGTGGTTAGTCAATATGGGATAACCAGTGCTGCTCTTTTCCACAAAACAAAAACTGTGCTTCTCAAGTGTGTCTTGAAACGTGCAGCATTATTGAATGTGTGATCTAATTTACACTGAAACAGGAAGACTGGACATTGGACAAGTTCTCTCTTTTCTTTTTTTAAAGAGCCAGGCTCAGGTTTATCCTTTACATTAAACTTTTGGCAACTGAGGCCTTGGAGTGAAAAAGGTTGAACATAAAATTAAAGTCAATAAATAAACGAATGCACTTCCTTTGTGTAGAAATTAGCAGTGAAGACATTCCTGACTATTTGTATCCAATAACAATGCTAACAAGAGCTTTTCACACTGGAGAAACATTTCCATAGTTCCTAGAACTACTGGTCAAACTATTAGTAGTAAAGAATGCGATGAGGTGCGGTGCTGCTTTCATATAGCTGCATACCCTTCGCCGACCTTGATGTGGACCCTAATTGCACACAAATGTAACTACTTGTTAGGATAATGCAGAGAGGAAGAACTGTGATTAGCTGGCTTGGTATAGCTGTGATAAGTATGGGCGGGGCCAAGAGCCATAGGAGCAGAGCAAGGTTTAACAATTTCAAATCCTGTGGATAAGTGTGAGTTTGAACAACTAGTATTCCATTAATTTATTTTTTTTTCACCTTTTTTGCCTTTAATGGCCAGTGGAGAGTATAGATAGGAAGAGAGAAGGGACAGATCAGCAAGAAAACCTTGAGCTGGGAATCGAACTCGGGTCACCGTGAGTACCACAGCATTATGTGTTGGCGCACTTGCCCACTAGGCTATTGGCGCTGACTATTCCAAGCATTTTTGGCATAAACTCCAAACAGTTCCTGTAAATGCTTGGTGTAAAGGCCCCAAAAAATGATGGTGTTTTCTAACACTAACCTCTCCTTCAGGTGTGTCTGAGGGGCACAGCATGCCCCACTGGGAGGGCTGGAGGGAGCGTGGACCGCTGACCTTCCTGGTTTTCTCAAACTGAGAGGAGATCCTGGTCATCATGCCCAGGGCTGAGATGAAGGAGAGGCGGGACAGCACCTGCGTCACACCCTGCCGGTCCATCTTAAACCTCTTCAGAGACCAGTTACCCTTGAAGACACATTATGTATTTAGTTACAATTAAAAATGTATCTTTCTGATAATTGTTAATGGTCACACAATTTGGAGGTTTTTTGGGGGGGGTTTTCTCTTCATTTTGCAGTACATTCACAAACCTCAGTTTGGTGTGCTTCATATTGTTAATGAACATTTTCTTCCTTCAGGTTTATACACAGAACATATTTTCTGATAACAGTAATATATTAATAACTATTGGAGAGGAATACAATTTGTATTTTATCTACCCAGCACTAAAAATATATCATAATAAAAACTGCAAGCATGCTAAGAACTGTAGAACTGCACGACTGAATTTGCTGAATTTGAAACTTGCTTAAATGTTTGAAATTAATAAAAAAAAAACTAGATGAATGTTTTTCAAATTAATTTAGATTCTCCCTACATATTTATTTATATCAATGCACTGGATTGAAAAGCTAAACAAACATGAAAACCCTACCAATACAGTTAAACATTATCCAAATGGACACTTCCTGATGAGTGTTTTGTTAGTAAGGGACTGTCTGGACTCACAGTAGAGATGGCGTTAACCATCCCGTTAGTGATCTGGTCCTGCCTCATGTGTTTCACCACATCAAACTGAGCTGCCCTCTGCTTCGGGATGATCTGGTCAGCAATCTTCTTTAGCTCGGAGTTAAACTTCTTGAACAGATCCTCAAACAGCAGTGACAGGAGCTTAAGAAAACAGAGACAAAGTATTACAACTTGCTCCTGTAGATTATCATCATCACTCAAACACAACACTACATCCCATTCATAATCCAATCAATAACAGCCTTTGAAATTATCCCATCAACACACACACACAAAAAAATCTCCAACTTGTTTTTATTAACTTAATCAGTCTCCCTCTCTTTCTCTTCTTATCCCAGATTTAATAAACAGGTGTTTCTGTGCTCCGATAAATTAGACCCGGCCTCTCAATCGCAGATTTTCTTCAATAGAAGCCCCTCCCCCCTCCCTCTCTGCATTTGCATATGCGAAAATAAACATCCTCACCGTAAATTAATAAAGAAATTAAGCTTCCGCAGCCCAGCCAGGCCAATTAGTTGAATGTCAGGGAATCATAAATGAGGAGAAAAGAGATTGGAGGTGTAGCATGTGTGCGCAAAGCCCCGCTGAAAGGGCTCCTGTCACTCACTAATACTCTGAATCGCTCGCAAAACTAACGTAAGCAAGCATAAACACACCCCACCTCGGTGATGGCGGGGGGAAATTAAAGGACTTAAGACAGCGGTAATTACATTATCACAGTCGGGCTGGTGGATTAGCTCAATCGCTCCAGTCAAGGCAGCTATTCTTTTGTCATAGCCGGGCTAAATCATAATAAAGAGGAGAAATCCCTGAGTTTGGCTGGGCTGCAGTTGGGCGTTGCTGCCACATATCTTGCCTGCAACAAAAGCAGGGCCGGCTGGGAATGAAGGGGAAAAGCAGAAGCACGGGGGCACCGATGAAAAAGCATTGGGAAAATAATGACGGTATTATAATGACAAGCGGAGGCGAAACAAAAGGGAAGGTGAGGGATTGGGCTCCAGCCAAGCCTGTATCTGCCGGTTTTGGCTTCTGATCAGTTTCATAAGAGGCCGACAGTGTGTCTATTGAGAGCGGAGACTGAGAAAAAGAGATCAGCTGTGTCAGACAAGAGCCTGGAATGAGAAGAGAATGTTTACGCTCGTATGCGGGATGTACTGTGTAATCTGCCGTACAGGAGTGACAATCTCTGAACAGATACTGAACAAACATTGCGCGCTCTAATCTGCATTTCAGCTTGGAGAAATAGTGGCTGTGGCGCGGAGGATAAAAACAGATAAATAAACACTAGCATTATCATAATTAACGGCCTGAGCTGGGATGGGCTGTCAATCATTCTTAATAGAATTAGAGGCGCTGTGAATGGAAAAGGCAGACAGAGATGGATGGAGGAGGGCGATGGATAAAAAGCGGAGTTTCGTATCTTACTTTCTTCTGAAGTGAATAGTCAAAGTGTATATAGAAACTGAATGGAGATCTCACTTTTGCAACTGAACACACTGCAGTGTCACGTGATCTTTTAGAAATAGTTCAGAACTCAAGAAAATGTTCTTGTTATAATGATGAAGTCTATGAACAGATTATAACTGTGACCTTTTTTAAAACTGTGATCTTTGATGAACAGAAATGTAAAAAAAACAACAACAACATTAAAGCAGTAACTTTAAATAGACATTGTACAACATCAAAGAAAAAGTATTTACTGTAATTTGATTAATTGTATGCATACTTTTATGTATCCTTCAGAAAGGATTAATTTCCAAGAACAAAAAAGGCTTTGAGGACAGGGTTCCCACTCTTTCATGAACACCAGCTTCAAGAACTTTTTAAAGCACCATTAGTTTTAAATCAAGCACCTTTGTAATTCATACCATAGCATATGTAGCTCCAAAAGAGTCCTTACTGTACTTAACATTTCACTTACAGTAATATTTACAATAAAAATGTCAATGTTCTTTGAACGGTCAAAAATTTTGGAAAATTACTCTAAGTTTGTTGAATTCAACACTGGTAATATTCAATGTGGTTTCTGAACTATTGATAAAATGTGCATTATTTTTAAGTGTTATTGTACAAGATTTAAATTAAGATTTTTTATTCTGTTTTTGACAATTGAGTACAATTGTTGAAATAAAACTATAAACAAATGTTATTTCAAATATAATTCAAGCACTTTCAAGGATCTAGGTTTGTTTTTAAGTACTTTCCAGGCCTTGAATCCATATCTGAAATTCAAGTACTTTCAAGAAGTGTGGGAACCCTGTGAGGACTTTATGGATGAGTCAATACAGTTGTATTGTGTACACATAAGAGTTATAGTATAGAAAACATGTTGATAAAGAAGAAGACACCTGGCCAGCCAACTCCAGACGCTTATTTCCATAGTAATCTCGATCATCCACCTTGTTGTCTCCTTGAGCGAGAATCACTCTGCGTACCATCACAGCAAGGTAGATACACTTAGCTCGAAAATTAAACTCCTTTACCTGAGAAACACAAACAAACACAGTTAATTATACACCAATTTCAACAGCATAAAGTCAATAAAAGGCAAAAGCTGGATATGGCAAGATGGGAAACTTTATGACGTACGGGTACATGGGTAAGGATGGTAGAAGCTAACAGCTCTCTGGCTTCCTCCATCTTGGTTTTCTTTGGGCCGCCCCACATGCGCTGACGCCTCACTTTATTGCCAATGTATTTAAGTGCCTGAAATGAATCAAAAAGTACCCATAGATCAGTAAATAAGATCTGAGTTTCTTTTAAAAATATTTTCAGTAGTGTTCCCCATCTCTTATATTTAGACTTGATAACTGTTTTGCATTTCAAAGTATATCTTGGAGAATAACTTATAAGTTTAATGTTTAGAGCCTCAATTAATAAGATTAAACGCATCGGATCTGACTGTTTAATCAGGAGTGACTGAGCTGATGTAGGGTTCACTGGCTCTCTAAAGGGGTATCAGAGAACAAGACCCTTTCATTCTCCACACGCACACACACCTGAGCCAGCAACTTGTTTTACTCCAGAGGTCAAAGGTCACACAGACAAGGCCTTTAGGCCACCCACAATGAGCCTTGGATTGATGTGCAATTGACAAGAACTGCTTCTCAAATATATTCTGAAACTACTTCAGTTTCAGGCTTATCTTTGTGGCAATTCAGTAGCTGCAATGATATCATTTTACAACAAAAAGTCAAAGCATAACAATATTGTATATATAAATGTAAAGCAAAACTGCACTTTTTTTGAAAGAAGTTTCTTACACTTTTTATGCATTCATTAAAATGATGCGACAACAAGTGCAAAAATGTTTTAAAGAATTATTAAAGTTTTTACAAATAACTTATGATAACTTTATTTGGTAACACTTTACAAGAATGGTCCATTAGTTAATAAATTTACTAACATCAAGTATCAATAAACTTGTAAAGCATTTATTAATCATAGTTCAACATTAACTAATGCATTATTCCATTTATTAAATCTAAAGTTTTGCTTGTTAACATTAGTTAATGCACCAAGTTAATATGAACTAACATGAACTAATGTTATTTAACTTAACATTTATTAACATTAACAAAGATGAATAAATACTGTGGTAAATGTATTACTAATAGTTTGTTCATGTTAGTAAACACATTAACTAATGGACCATTATTTTAAAGTGTTACCCTTTACTTTTATGTTAATACTACTTTAAATATAATAAAGGAGTATAATATAATATATATGTATCATAGCAAAGATGAATTTTCATTAGCCATTTCAACTACAATATAAAAAAAATAATAATAAATCACAAATGAACAATGTAAAACATTATTATCACAAGATCTACAAAAAAATAATTCTAATATGCTGATTTGGTGCTATTATTATTATTATTATTATCATCATCAATGATAAAAACATTGTGCTTGTGAAACTTTGTCAGCTTTTTCCCTACAGCATTTTTGCTACTTTTAAAATCAATGCAATATTATAAATGTCTTTAATATCACTTCTGATCACTTTAACACATTCTAGCTGGAATATTGTATATACATATAATCCAATTCATAGAAATATACGAAGCTGTACCTCGTGTCTATAAACCCTTGATGTTCAATCTAGCTCAAAACCCTTGACCGATTCTCAGTGCTAATAACACATCTTATCTAATTGAGGGCTGCTCTGGTCAATTGGTGCACACGTGTGGGCTCATTAGTGGACCTTTGATGAGGCCCACACAATGTCACATCCACGCACACAAGCATTCACATCCGCTCAGACACTGGTTGCTAAGATGCGGATGTGGTCCTTGCTGACCCATTGATGTGCCTTTGTGATGAATAATAAATCTCAGATCCAGCATTTGATAATACACCTCAAAAATGGGGAAAAAAACCTAAAAGTTGGTTTATTACAGCTATATGGTGATGGTCTAATCGAATGCATTTGTTAATACTTTTAGTGCCATTCAAGCTAGCACAATTGTTTTATGTATTATGCATTTACAAGCAACGCAAAGCAGTTTTTTTTTCTGAGGTACCTGAGTTTGGGTGAATATTTGAGCCTTCTGACACTCCTCCAAACTGGGAGCAAACGCAGCCATTACATGTTCCTCTGTGCCAATCATCTGAACGATCTCCTGATCACTCTCCACTCCCATAGCCTGACAAAAGACAAAGAGATTAGTAGACACGGTGCTTAAAAGCTTAAGTATTCAATATTTTGTATGCCAAAATAGATGAACTCAAAAACAAAGTGCAGAAAAAAAAAAAAACCACAGAGAATGGCCAGCTCAGATCCAATAAATTACATTCCTCTCCAACCAATAGTGAAAGTTTGGGGTGTGGCTACAGTGTTGTGCAATATTTATTGTTTAGTCGTTTTTTTATAGTTTTTTTTTTTTTTTAACCGAGCATGTCACCAACTTTGCAAAAAAGCATGCTTTTAGAGTATAAAAGCATTCACTGTGTGATTAAACCTATTAGAATGCAGTCAATATGAAACCATAATTAAAAAAACAACCACAAAATGCCCCCTTATGTTGTTTTAGTTTTTATATTTAAAACACAAGTATAGATAGACATAGTAGGAAAAACAAATACTATGGATGTTAATGGTTACAGGTTTTTAGCTTTCAAAATATCTTCGTTTGTGTTCAACAGAAGAAAGAAACTCAAACAGGTTTGGAACAGGTAAAGGGTGAGTAAATGATGGCAGTTTTAATTTTTGGGTGAACAATCCCTTTAAGCACATAGCAAATACTGTACATCATTCGATACTTAACATATAGTTACACAGTAACACGAACACTGTAAATAAACGTAACCATAAAAAAAAAACAAATGCATGTGAAAGATCTCAAACTTCATAATCTACACAGACACTCACAAAAATAAATGAACAAGTGTGTAGGACTCTGCTTTAAGGCAAAGGTGAATGTGATGGCGCAGGTCTCGATGACATTTATTTATGCTAATATGGGACTGTGGGAACAGGACTGGGTGGATCACAGTGCTTAAAGGTCTCCACCGTTTGGCTCAGCTGCTGTGTTGCAAGGAAATCCTGCTGGAATGTGCTGTGGACAGACAAGTGCAAAGCAAACAAGCTTGACTGCCGATTTACTCCACACCCCATCCCCAACCGACCAGACCCATATGTTTAGAGAGAGTCTGGGCTGAGGGAATTACGACAAACATCCATCACCAGTGCACTGATCTGAGATCTAATTATATATCTGTTTCAACTGACACGTGACATTTAAGATGGAGAACTGCCATTCAAAATGCTTTGAAAGGATGTAAACAATAAAAATACTACCAAATACATAAGGAAAGATTTTCTTTGTAGATGGCAAAAGCATGTAATGAATCAATAATCATAATGGGAAGTTATAGTAACATTAAAATCGAAGGTTCCCCAAAAATTATTTAGCATTTAATTTGAGTTTCTTTCGTTTGTTGAACACAAAAGCTGATATTTTGAAGAATGTTGAAACCCTGCAGCCGTTGACATCCATGTTTTTGTTTAATTTTCTACTACGTATGTCAATAGCAATCAGTTTCAAAAAACTGAAAAAAACTCAAAGGTTTGAAAACACTTGAAGGCAAGTAAATGATGAGTAAATTTTAATTTTTGAGGGAACAAAATGGAGTGGGCACAATGTTTTTGAAAGGTTTCTAATGCTCTCAAAGACTGTAAAATCAATATTTTAAAAAATTATAATTAATTATAAATTAAATATATCAATTTATTACAAATAATAAATTTATTCCTGTCACTGCAAAGCTGAAAATCATTCTAATATGTTAAATTGGTGCTTCATGTAAATATGTTATCAAGACTAGAAACATATGCACAATATTTTTGTGGAAACTGTGATATTGTTTTTCATGGTTCTTTGATTAACAACGTTTTTAAAAATCGGCATTTGTTTAAAACAGAAATATTTTGTATTATCATAATTATTCATTCATTTATTCATTCATTCATTCATTTTCTTTTTGGCTTAGTCCCTTTATTAATCTGGGGTCCCCACACAACTTATCAACATATGTTTTACGCAGCGGATGCCCTTCCAGCTGCAACCCATCACTGGGAAACATCCATGCACACTCATTCACACACATACACTACGGACAATTTAGCCTTCCCAATTCACCTATACCACATGTCTTTGGACTTGTGGGGGAAACCGGAGCACCTGGAGGAAACCCACGCGAACACGGGGAGAACATGCAAACTCCACACAGAAATGCCTACTGACCCACCCTAGGCTTGAACCAGCGACCTTCTTGCTGTGAGGCGATTGTGCTACCCACTGCGCCACCATGCTGCCCATAATAATTATTTTAATTACCTCCTAAATAATACATTTTAGGCGTTATGGTGGCGCAGTGGGTAGCACGATCGCCTCACAGCAAGAAGGTCGCTGGTTTGAGCCCCAGCTGGGTCAGTTGGCATTTCTGTGTGGAGTTTGAATGTTCTCCCCGTGTACGTGTGGGTTTCCTCCAGGTGCTCCAGTTTCCCCCACAGTCCAAAGACATGCGGTACAGGTGAATTGAATAAACTAAATTGGCCGTAGGGTATGTGTGTGAATGCAAGAGTGTATGAGTGTTTCCCAGTGATGGGTTGCGGCTGGAAGGGCATCCGCTGCGTAAAAAATATGCTGGATAAGTTGGCGGTTCAATGCGTTGTGGCGACCCCTGATTAATAAAGGGACTAAGCCGAAAAGAAAATGAATGAATGAATGAAATGATACATTTAAATGGGTGTACAGTACTTGGTGTTCAACAGCGTATTTCTTGTCAAACAGCGCCATCTATTGGTTGGTCACAGCATGTGTCCTCATACTGGACTGTGTAAAGACGAAAGTGTATCATCTTTTGCTAATTTGATTTAGCCCACAAAGACACAAAATAATCCTGCTCTAAAACAACATCTTCAGGCAAAGGCTCACCTTAAAGATGATAGCGATGGGTGCATCTTCAGAGAGGGTGTTGTGCTTCAGGTAAAAGCGGCCCTGTTTCACAATCATGTTGGTTCTGCTCTTTTTCTCATGAGTAGAACTACAAACCAGGCAAAATAATAGATGAGTACAAAACTGCACCATTAGAGATGACATTTTTTCACATAAATGGACAGCTCAGTAAAAAATGCTATATTTCTCTCTGGTGACATTATTTACTTACAAGAGCTTACTGTAAAGTGTTAACTATTGTACTTTATAATCCTTTTTTGCATTTAAAACTTTTGCTTACTCTGAAAATGTATGTACAATAAAGTAATATGTAACAATGTAGAGTTGTTTTTGTTATTACATTTATTAAAGGGACAGTTCACCAAAATAAAGATCATTTATTCATCTTCAGGATGTTCCCACTTATATAAATGCCTTTGTTCTGCAACACAAAGAAAGATTTTTGGATATTTGGAATATATTTGAAAGAATGTCAAGTAATCAAATACATCTCACAACCAATTTACTCTCATAGTTAGAAAAATAAGTACTACGGCAGTAAATGGATGATAAAACCTGTTTGGTTTCTGGCCTTCTTACAAACATCCTACTTAGTGTTTAGCACAAAAGGTGTCTAAATGATGAAAAACGTAAATTTTGGGGTGAACTATCCCTTTAAAATCCCCTTTTTCATTGTCTCAATATTGTAAACATACCATATATACCACGATAAAACCTTCAGCAATTATTACAAAAATATCAGAACCATCATATGCCTAATCGGTAGAATGCTAATTTGTTAGAAACCTACATTAGCATTGTTCACAACAATTCAGTAAACCTGCTTTTCTTTTTGGAGACAACAACTCTATTATCTTTTCCTTTCACAAAGAGCTACACAATACATAAAAGTTAGCATCCAAACAAAGCATAACAGGGCCACTTTAAAATCAACTTTATTATTGCTAACGCTAAATACACAGATGAGTAAATCCCAGCACCTGGTGACTGACGCTCCTACGGCCCCTTTGCGATCTTGCTCCACAATGATGCGGTTCTTGGACAACTGTTCCTGAATGAGAATGACCTTTTCTTGCCCTTTCACAATGAAATAACCACCTGCACACAGACGAACACAGTATCATACGTATACCCCATATGGCCTTCAGAGGGGATTAACTGCATTATACTATGGCATACAAACAGTGAAATATCATTAAGGGCTTCATTAATAATCTACCTGGATCCAGGGGACATTCGTTGAGCTTGGAGAACTCCATTGGGGTCTTTCCTGTCAAGACACAGTTGGAGCTTCGCAACATTATTGGCATCCTATTAAACAAGGAGAAGAGCATTTGAAGTTGAAAGGGAAAAGTAAACACATATTAAGAAGTGTACGCAAAGATTTAGGCCAGATGTAGTACCTTCCGATGGGGAGAGCATTGCGGATGATTCTCTGACTGCCTCTGGTGTACTCAATATCCACAGTGATGGGGGCTGAATAGGTCATATCTCTCAGACGACACTAGTGATCCATAAGCAGAATCATATTAAGCAAATATTACAGTATAATCCTATTTTTTCACTTTATTCAGCAAAAGTTTGTGTCAAGACAAGAAACTGCAGGTGCTATCATCCTATTTCCCTAGCTGAATGATTATATATTAAATATTAAATTAAATATGCAAATTGGGCATTATATATATTTTTTACATTAATATGAGCAATTCCAGCATTATGGATGTGACATTTGCTGTAAAATCTCAAAACATAAATTCACATAGAAAGAATATGTTAACATTATATTGAAACAGCTGTTTATATTTTCCAAAACTACTAACAACAGAGTTATGGGATTAGAAAAATATAAATCGGCAAACATTTCTTATATTTTAAATGAGGGAAATAAACATGCTTTATGGACGTGATAAAAGAAGTTTGCAAGTTTCACAGTATACAACATACTTTGTAGAAATTCTGTGAATTAAACTGAAAAGAAACAATGCTAATCAAAAGGATAAGAGTTGGATCTCTATAGAACAAAAATTATTGATTTTATTTTATATTTTTGCATTTATGAGGGACAAAGCTTGGTTATGGATGTGACACCTCTCCGTTATGGATGTGACATGTGAAATGGCCACTTGTGTGACTTTGGTAAATTTAATATAATTGTTTGAAAACATTGACAGAGACATTTTTGAGTATTTTTACAGGACTGTAAAATACAGGCCTACACAAAAAAACTTTCGCTATTTTGGTGAAAACTATTTTTATATTGGAAGGTTGCCTTTGCATGGAATTGCTCACATGCATTAAAATCTCATCCTGCTGCATTTTGAACTGGTTAAAAGCAATTGTTTTTGTTTTTTTTGAGTTTACATATGAAGAAGTTTTGTTGATTATGATGAAATGTATTTGTGTTTGAACAATTGTTTTTAACAGTGGATTATACTGTTCGAAATAAATGAATCAAATCAAAATCACCGACATCTGAAGACTGGATGAAATCAGGATTAAATTGCTTGGAACTGTCAGAAAAATATATATTCAAACAATTTTGCTGTCAAATAAAATGCATATAATAAGTCAAATTATGTATAAACAAATCCCTCTATAAAAACCTTCAGAATATAGTTAGGAACAAATTAAAGTGGCTCAGTGCAGGAGGAAAAAAACTCATTTTGAGAAACAGCATTTACAAATATTTATGGTATTTAAACTGTTATTTTTATGTTAAATTGATAAAGTGTGACAAAAGCAACATTTAAGTGTATTCCGGATTTTCCTTGTCTATCACACTGAAAACATACCTTATGAGAAAGTTTAAAATCGACAGATTAAGTGTTTTTTTCCTGCATTGTCTCACCTTTAATGTTATTAAATTTGGGCACAGATCAACAAAGATGTTACCTCATGTGGGGACACTGGTCTGGTTACATTAAAGCTTTCTTCTACATCAGGCATCCCAACGTAGATATTGAGATATCTAGGGATGAATGAGATGTAAATTCTCACATACAATATTAATGTTAGAAATAAGGAAACAATTTTGATGAAAAATAAATAATAATCTAAAATGTGAAGACAAAATTAGAAGTAATAAAAAAAATTAAAGCAATAAAGTAATAAACTTTTAAAAATACTAACACAATACAAACTAATAATTAAAACACTATAATAGTGTATACATAATCTTAAAATAAGAGGGTTGCTAAAAGACTTAGATTAAAAAATGTCTAAATATTTTAAAACGTATAAATGAACAATATCCTCACTTTAGATACCACATTGGGTCGGCATCACTTGTGATCTTCTCATTCGCTTTCATGATCTTCTTTATCTGAGAGATTAATAGCCATTAGCGTTATGCCACTTAAACATTTGGGTCAATATGAAAGTCTTTGGTTGAAAAAAATAAATTAAAAAAAAATCAATGATTTGAAAAACAAAATGATTAAAATTAGACTGAAAGTTGTGTTAGTTGTGATTTCCAATAAATGCCTACAAACCTCCACATTAATGAAGTAATTGAAGGAATCAATGTGCTGCTTTACTAAGCCTTTAACCTAAAAGAAATACAGAAGTAAGACAATAATGGCTGTACATTTACTATTATTCAATATAAATCCTGCTGGTTGATATTGAGGTAAAGTTGGTATTATATTCGCACATTCAGACATTCTCCTTAATAGTACAGTTTCAGAAAAGTACTATTTGCTAATTCTAAATAGGGAAATCATATTCGCAAGCAATGACTATCAAAAGCACAACGTTGTTTACAGTCAATTAAATAGAGCTAATGTTGTTTTCAAGTAATACTTACATGTGATTTCAGACCGAATATTCAAAGTAGCGAGTTAAACAATATAAGGGCCGTGCCACAAGCTGTCACTGAATGAATGTGCGAATATAAAACGAACTTTACCTCAATCTGGTTGGGACAGAACATATGATATAAATATGAAGAAATGTGAATGTACACAGACAGTAAAGAGACTTTTTTACTATCTTGACAGTGAAAAAAAACATTGGTCATACTTTTCATCATTAAAAAGAATTACATTTTTTAACATGATCTTTTTTTAATCCTTATTATTTGTTTGCTTACATGTAAATATCCCTGTGGTGTGAAAAGTTAAATCCAACTATGTATTGAATTATTGAAGACAAAACTGCTTGAATAATATTTATTAAAGTGGAAAATATTGTTTAACGTTGGATTTATTTAATAAAAATACCACTTCAATACATGACTGCCTGACACGCATATATAATAAGCACGAATATGTGGCTGTCAGATCATATTTCGTGTTTAATTATGATGATAAAGCTGCTAAATTTACTCTACCTTCAAAAAGGCTGGAAGCAGCTTCCACTTTTCCTGCAATAGAAAATGGGACATAACTATTACATAGCAATGCCTCAATCTAATCCATAATTAATAAAAACAAGTATGTTATTTTCTGATATTTGCACTCATGTGGTCTTCGCTCACCTCCACAGTGTCAACGGGAGCAGCGAGCTGCTGGGGACTCATTTCCCCGAACTCCTCTTGCAGCATTTTTGTGATTTGTTGAATAAACCGCAAACGCGAATAATATCATATAAATTAGGAAACCATCATACACGCCGCCACCAGGTGAACACTCTGAACGGAAGTTTGCGCTACACGTGAAAGCATGCGGTGTAACATGAAAAGCAGACCGGGGAGAAACTGATCGCGCATCTTTATTGGTTCCACATATTTCATATTTTTTTTATAACGCCACATTGCACATTTGTCCTACGTGTGTGTACGATATAATACAGCAGTAATATAGGGTAGATGACAAGTAATATGAACAATATTTTTCATATAAGCACTAAGATGGTTATATGACGCTGACCGTGTGTACGAATGCGAAAATCATTTCTTCTTTATGAAGCTTTTTAAAATCATGAAAACAATATCTGCTTTTACAGACTTATGAAGTTCGTCAAATTGCTTGTGTTTTAAAAGTACAAAAACTACATTATGTTAATTCCAGCTCTTAAATTAAGCATATTTCATATATTTATTCGTATGTGTTATTTACGGATTACCATAACCCATGCAAAACCATGGTTAATTTGAGGTTACCAAAAAACAATTGTATTTTGTATTTGTAGTAAAACCATGTGTAACTTTCTTAATGGAACTTTTAACTTGCTGTATATATTAAGTAAATGCATTTTCATAAGTGGTTATAAACCTGTGGACCCTTGTAATTATATATGTATGAATGTATTATATATGTATCTATATGCATATGTAGCCGAGAGTGAGAGTGAGATTTTTATTGATTTATGCTTGATTTATTGATTCTGTTAAAAAAAAAAAAACAAGTATGTGAAAACGGTTGTTTTTTAGTGTGCTTTATATTCCATAACCAGTTATGCAAATAACAACAGTCAGAATCAAAATGCGTAAATAGATATAAAAAATTACCATATCAAAGTCAATTCTGATAAAACGAAATAAGTATGCTAGTATTTAAAACTTACTGAATACTACTAAACTGTATAAAAAATAAAAGCATACTGAAGTTTACCAATTTAGCAAAGTATCAAAGTGAACAAGTATCTAAAATGAAGACATCTGCAATACAAAACAAATGTTCCATGTTCTCCTCAATAGACCCTTTTCACATTAATATCAGAAGTCGTCATAGTTTAGTAAACTTAGAGCGTAGTGAAAGAAAGAGTCCAACAAATAATGTTTTTGCAATCCTATTTGCTGAAATAAAAGAAAAACTTGATGATGGTGCTATTAAGACTTTCAGAAAAAGGAAACAAAATACTGAGAGACTGATAATGGCAGCCAGAAGAGAGAACAACGTCAAATTTATTGTCCCTAAACGCTGCACTTGCGCAAATGCCTCACATAAGCGGTAATTCGTTTTTTGTAATTTGATGCAAAGATGATATAATGCATGCGTAAATACATATAAATGTTCATATGTTGTTTTTTTTATCTCAATATTAAAAACTTTAAAGGATTTAAGATGCTGAAGACTGTTAAATGCACCATGACAGTCTTGTGAAAAGGGTCCATTGTAAGTCACTTTGGACAAAATTCAGCTTAATGACTAAATATAAATGTCTATGTAAGAAATGCCTCTAAAAACTTTTTTGCAGTCTACATGTGTCTGTTGTTGCTGCTCAGCAGTTTAGGGTAGGCCGTCCCGATACAGCGGCCATGTCTGTGCACCACCATCTCCAGCTGGTACTCGTCCAGATTGACCATGGCGGTGGTGGTCTTCTCAGTGGACGTCAGGAACAGGATGGTAAAAACGGCCATTTCAAACTCAGGGCTCACACCCACAAATGCGCTCGCCACTGGCTTGACCAAACCGTGCCAGCTGAACTGCACATTCAACACATGGTCATCCGCATCAGGCTGCACGGAGGAAAAAACGAAAACAAGAACAGATTCAGCAAAGCCTGTACACAGAACAATCAAATCAATTACAGAGAGGACGCTTTTATCCAAACCAACTAAAGGCCCCGACTACTCGTTCATTTTCATTTTGTTTTGTTCAGGGTAAAAGGAAGTTGGAAAGGGGTATACTGTACTTTTAATGAACATCACAATGATTTTAGGGACGCACTGATGATGATTTTTGGCCAATAATTCTTTATATTTGATAGCTAATAACTGATGTGTAGATAAATAAATGCAAATCTTGATTCTATTTCTTTCTGTACCTCATTACAAAAATAACGGATTAAAAAAATGCAGACAACAAGGAAACTGCAAGTAAACAGAGATCTTTTTTAAACCATTTACAAATTTGGAAGTTTTCACATCACGTAGAAGGCATTCAAACCCTCATGGTCCACTATAGTGTACAAAATGGCTAAAAAAATCTATAATTTATCACGTGATGGTGTATTTTCTTATCAGGCCAATGACGTCGACATTAAAATAAGCAAACATTAAAAAAAATAAGCTAATACCGATACACCTGTCAATATATTGTGCATCATTGCCTGATTTTGTTCAAAATAACATCACACTTTTTCAAATTTTCTTTCAGTATATTGGGGCCTTTAAAAAAAGAGGAACAAAAACTATATATTTTAAACTTTATTCAAATTTTTTAAATAAAAGTAGTACCACATCATGGGCTCTGGCTTTGTAGCCCTTGTAATCAAGGTGATTCTGTTTCTCCTGCAGGTAAAACTGGACCCAGTTGTGAAGACCCATGATTTCTCTGCCAAACTTGGTTTCTCCTACAAACACGTGCTCGAATCCACTGGAGTCCTCCCTGGTTTGAAGAAAGAGATGGTTTTTATAATTACAGCAGAAAACATACACAAGATTTTTCATGTTGTGATGTTCGTGTAAATTGCACAGAAGCCAGAATGGCGAAAGAGGGAAAATATTAATACACCACAGTATCGCAATATTTTCTATTATATTACATCAATATTATATCAATAAATGGACAGCCATATCAAAATTATGCTATTTGGTTGAATATTAAAAAAAAAAAAATACTTACATTTTAGAATTTACTTACATTTTGTAATTCTGAGTTTATATTTAGCAATTCTTCACAGTCGCAAGATAAAAACTCCAAAATATGATTTTTCTTGCAGTTTTGAATTTACATCTTGTAATTCAGGCTGCATTAGAAATCGCCTACTACTCAGTAGGTACTGCATTTGAATTTAAATGTACTACTTGGCCGTTAGAAAAGTACGTTCTATACAGTATGAATGTGAGTAGTATGAATGGAACTTGGACGTACGACATCTGCCATTTTCTCAAAATCACGTGACCTATTTGCATCAGTTGCGTCGCTTCACTCCTATTTATGAATTCTGTCGTGGTGCATCATGGGATAGCATAGCGTGCATCGGATGTGCACTTCAGAATCTCGCCGGAAGTAGTCCGGGTACTTCTCGCATACTGTTTTTCGAATTTTATGAATTCGGACATACTACTCGGCTTGCATACTGTTTTTCGCATACTATATAGTATGAAAGTATGCGATTTCGGACACAGCCTTAGAGTTTATATTTTGCAATTCTGATGTTTCTCTCACAGTCACAAGATAAAAACTCCAAAATATGTCCTTTTCTTGCAATTTTGAATTTCAATTTTATAATTCTGAGTTTATGTCTTGCAATTCTGATGTTTTTTCTCACAGTCACAATATAATCAAAATATGACACTTTCTTGAAATTTTAGCCAATTAGGTTTATATTCAATTCAATTTCTTATAATTTCAAAATAAAGCTCAAAATTCTGAGTTCGTTTTGCATTTTTGAGCTTATATCTTCGTATTCTCAGATTACATATTGCAATTCTGGAGGAAAAAATCAAGTCTGAATTGCAATCTCTTAACTCAATGGAATCATGAGCTTATGTAAAACTGCAAGATATAAATTTGTAATTTGGAAACGTAACCTTTTTATTTTTTATGGAGAAAACAAGTTTTCATAAAGTCACTTACCCTCCGTTTCTCTCTCTATGATACAGGCGGAACCACATGTAGTACAACTGACTCTTAAACTGTCTCAGATCCGAGCGGGATTTTTCCTTTCCAATCAGGTACTGGTGGGCTCGCTGAGGGAATAAAAACATGATTTAACATAGGACTGAACCCACTGAACTTGTGACCCCATAATCATCATCATACGCCCTTCCACATTCCTTTCCCCTTTTTATAATATGCAGCTTCCAAGAACAGGGTGTGGAAGGGAACAACCACAATATTTTGGTTAGCAACGGAAAAAAGTTGAATCTTTTCTTTATAATAACTTTATAATAGGGGCTGCACGGTGGCGCAGTGGGTAGCATGTTCGGCTCACAGCAAGAAGGTCGCTGGTTTGAGCCTAGGCTGGGTCAGTTGGCGTTTCTGTGTGGAGTTTGCATGTTCTCCCCGTGTTCGCGTGGGTTTCCTCCGGGTGCTCCAGTTTCCCCCACAAGTCCAAAGACATGCGGTATAGGTGAATTGGGTAAGCTAAATTGTCCGTAGTGTATGTGTGTGAATGAGTGTGTATGGATGTTTCCCAGTGATGGGTAGCAGCTGGAAGGGGATCCGCTGCGTAAAACATCTGCTGGATAAGTTGGCGGGTCATTCCGCTGTGGCGACCCCAGATTAATAAAGGGACTAAGGCGAAAAGAAAATGAATGAATGAACTTTATAATAACTTTGATAGCTTTCCTTTTTTATTGGCTTCAAATACAAGAGGGGGAGATGCATACTATTATGGTAAAGGTAATAATTTGATGTATATAAGGTGAATTCCTACTATACCTTCATGACTGCTGTTTCTAAGATAGCATCCAGAAAGGAGTTATTTTCGGTCACTTCTTCAGGGGTCACTCTCTCTGCCACACCAGTGGACCTCTCATAGTTGTCCAAAAGCTTCATAAAACCTGTTGTTTTAAATCACCATTTACCAGCATTGGCAGAAGAAGAATTAAAAAAAGAAGAATCACATTTTGGTGTGTAAATTTCACATTCACAAAAATCCTATTTTTGAAAATAAAACAACCTATTCTGATCTGTTCTTATAAAAATATGTAAAATGATAATTTTATATTAATCAGGGTATATACAGGAATCAGAGAGTGAAATTGAATAATTTTTAAGACCTTTTTTAAGACTCTTTTTATACATTTTAACAATGGTAACACCAGTAACAATGATGACATTCTAACTTACAGTATATTTACTAAACACTGATTGTAAGAAACTAATCTTAAACTAAAACATCATTCATATACTAAATAAACATGCTTATCCAGCAGGTGACGCCTACTGAACAGCAGAAATAATGGTGTGGCCTTGATTACTCCAGTAAACAAAACAGTGTAAAGTCAAATCTAGCAGGATTTTACCGATTTCATAAACTATCCCAATATTAACATCTCAATATTCGCTGATTAAATTTAGGCAAGCTTTGGCATACAACTATACATTGCATAATTTAATACCTTGTAAAATAGGTAAAATTTAATATCTTGTAAACTTTTAAGGGCCTTAAATTTCTCTAAGTTGACTTATCAACTTTTAATAATTTTTAAGACCCCGTGGACACCCTGTTAATGTATATTATTATTACATTTAATTATATTTACTATTTATATTTATTATGCTGGCTGCTAAAAATGGTTAAAGCCCACTGTGATGCTTAAATATAGTGATTTAATATGTCATCAGATAACTCTTGTTTTCAAGACTTTCAGTTTATAAACTATGGAATATATGTAGGCTAAATCTTCCTTTGGTAGAAATATTGACAATGCATACAACTAGCATTATATGCCAACATATTTGTCAGAATTTGTCAGGTTAATAAATCCAGTCTTGAATTTTATTATTCTGTTCAATCCATTTTTCCAAAATATGTGATTAAATTGACAGGCATTGCTGTTTCATATGAACATTCAAATATTTGGTAACAATTAAACAAGTGGTTAATTTCATAAATCAAAAGAAGGGACTGAATTCACTGTACTTATAGTTCCAGCAGTCGACTGCCTGCCTAAACACAACTGTGTTTCTTGGTGTGTCTCCTTTAAATCATCTTTCAGCACAGATCTCTGTACAAACTGTTGTACAAACTGACAGAATGAACAAATGTGGTTAGAAGTCCCTTAGGTGTTGCATCAGTAAATATATTAAAAAAGAACATACGTGCATAAGTGGTAATGGAGCTCAATTTGGCCTCATCGACATTCAAAAACAGTGGTGATGAGGCATGGTCTACCACATTTGTGCTTCCCTGTGGTATGTAACCAGCTTTGCCCTAAAAGAAATGCAAGATGTTTTAATGACATGATCTGTCACCGTATTTACTATTCAGGGGGTAAAAATACTCAAACCTGTAGTGAGATGTTGTAATCAGTCCGAGGCTCCATACGATTTACATCCAGCTTCCAGAGCTCATTAAAAATATTCGAAAGCTCCTGGTTGACAGTTTGACTGAGAATGAATGGTGAATTGTATTAAATGCTGTTGTATAAATTGTATATAAGTAGCTTTCATATATGGCATTCGTATATATATATATACACATATATATATATCGTATATATATGTACACATATATATATACACACACACATATATATATATATATGGCTCGCCACATATATATAAACTCGCCATATATATATATGGGCGACGCGGTGGCGCAGTGGGTAGCACGTTCGCCTCACAGCAAGAAGGTCGCTGGTTCGAGCCTCGGCTGGGTCAGTTGGCATTTCTGTGTGGAGTTTGCATGTTCTCCCTGTGTTCGCGTGGGTTTCCTCCGGGTGCTCCAGTTTCCCCCACAAGTCCAAAGACATGCGGTATAGGTGAATTGGGTAAGCTAAAATTGTCCGTAGTGTATGTGTGTGAATGAGTGTGTATGAATGTTTCCCAGTGATGGGTTGCAGCTGGAAGGGCATCCGCTGCGTAAAACATATGCTGGATAAGTTGCCGGTTCATCCCGCTGTGGCGACCCCAGATTAATAAAGGGACTAAGCCGAAAAGAAAATATATATACACATATAAATATATATTTTACCTTGATGCATCAGTGAAAGTAAACAGTGACAACAGCACAGGGATCCATCCAAAATCATATCTGTAAAATGTAAACACACACACACACACACACACACACACACACACGCACACACACACACACACACACACGCGCGCACACACACACGCACACGCACTTATTAGTATGTATACACATTATATGCCATGTCATTAGGATTATATAAAGATGTAATTTAAGCTGACAAAAATTAATCTCATTCTGGGATTTACAGTTCAGAGAAATGCTGTAGTTTGCATAGAGAATATACAAAATTACTACATAATTAACATGGATTTAGGAGGTTACAAAAACAAGAGATTAACGTTAAACTTCACCACGTCAAGCTTAATGACCTTTGCTGAGAAACATTCTGCTTTTAAAACACAAATCAAGTCAAAATTGTTCGTTAAAGAAAAACAAGTTTTCCACATACCCCCTGGCCATGGTGGTTGGTATAATGCGCGTGCACAGATGAACGCGAAGTATTTGTGTAGTTTTACCTCTTTTGTTGAAGGTCTTACACTAAAGCTCGCACAGTGAAGTGGCCCCTGGTGAAGCTTATGCCTGAATGCACCCAAATACATTCACCGAGTCAATCCATCTCTGCCACAGAAATAGAAAAGACTGAGGGATAGAGAGAAAAAGTACTTCACGCAGAGCTTTGGTGGGCGGGGCTTAGTGGAAGTTGTCGAGGAAGAGACTTTATTAACAAAGTAATTTGTACTGGGTTTATTTAATTATTCGGATTCAAACCATAGAGAACGTTTCTAAAGCAGCTCACAGCTTTAATAAGGTATTTGTTTTGATGGTAATCCTTCTAGAGCTTTAGTATTTAGAAACCAGTGTCTCCATCTAAGTTGGTGCTTTCAAGCACGTTATCTCACAACAAACATGTAACGTTCTTCTAACGTTATATTTTATAGAGCCAAAAATAATGTGAAGAACGCATGCTTTTAGGCTTTATTTATTTTATTGCAACCATAAAACAACTTTAAATAACCTAAAAATAACTTATAAAGAACGTGAAACAAGTCAATAAACTGTTATGCTAACATAGTGTTAAAACAGAACATTTTAAACATTAAATACTCTCTCAAGGACAGGTTGTATTTAATAATATCTAGTTTAAATTCTCTGCGACCAGTTATAGTAATACACCCCACATGAAATATATAGTACTTCATAGTAAATTCTATGTTTTTGAAACATACTATAGTAAAGTACTTGCATTAATATGCTGTGGTAATTCTATAGTTGCTGTAGTAATACAATAACTATAGCAATATTTATGTTTATAAACATTTTTCAACAACTATTTTACTACAATACACCAATTTAGTGTAGTAAAAACTAAAATATACTACAGTATTTATTACAATTAATAAGTTCACTACTTATTATTTATTAACTACTATTCACTAGTTAATACTACAGTATGCTGTAGCATTGCTGTTGTAAATGAGCAATTCCAGCGTTATGGATGTGATATTTGAGGTAAAAATTGTCAACATAAATTCACAGAGACAAAGAATATGTTAACATTATATTGAAACATCTGTTTATATTTTCCAAAACTACTAATCACAGAGTTATGGGATCAGAAAAGTATAAATCTGTAAACATTTTTTACAGTTTGATTGAGGAAAATAAACATGCGTTATGGATGTGACTAAAAAAGTTAGCGAGTTTACAGTATACAACATACTTTGTAGAAATTCTGTGAATTAAACTGCACAACCCAAAAGAAACAATGCTAATCAAAAGGATAAGAGTTGTCTCTCTATAGAACAAAAATCATTGATTTTATTTTATTGGACTTTTTTGCATTTATGAGGAAAAAGCTTCATTACAGATGTGACACCTCTCCGTTATCGATGTGACAGATGTGAAACTGCCATTTGTGTGACTTTGGTAAATCAAATATAATTGTTTGAAAACATTGACAGAGACATTTCTGAGTATTTTTACAGTACTGTAAAATACAAGCCTACTCAAACATCCTAGAAAGAGTTTCGTTATTTTGGTGAAAACTTAATTTTGTTTATGGCAAGGTTGACATTTGCATGGAATTGCTCAAATGATGTATACAGTATAATAGACTTTTAATATAATTCATTCATTCATTAATTTTCTTTTCGGCTTAGTCCCTTTATTAATCTGGGGTCACCACAGCGGAATGAACCGGCAATTTATCCAGCATATGTTTTACACAGCGGATGCCCTTCCAGCTGCAACCCATCACTGGGAAACATCCATACACACTCATCCACTACGGACAATTTAGCCTACCCAATTCACCTATACCGCACGTCTTTGGACTTGTGGGGGACACCGGAGCACCCGGAGGAAACCTACGTAAACACGGGGAGAACAGGCAAACTCCATACAGAAATGCCAACTTACCCAGCCGAGGCTCGAACCAGCGACCTTCTTGCTGTGAGGCGATCGTGCTACCCACTGCACCACCGTGACGCCCACTTTTATTATAATATGTTTCAAAAATACTACAGTATTTACTGTAAATTGCCATTATATTTTCATGTGATATCGGGTAAGAATTTGATAATTTCCTTAAAGACTATATGGTAATATTCAAATTTTTATATACATACTATTAGTCTGCATGACCAGGATAATACATCCAAGTGCATAAATTGCAAATTAGTGGGTAATTTATATGCTCTCTGACTCCATGCGCCCCCTATAGGAAGCCCACATGAGTCAGTCATGAAAAAAAACTAGGATTGAATCATTTGATCAGTTTATTTCTAAGGACTTGAAAGCATATAAAACACAATCAATATATAAATAACTATTTATAACAAAAATGCAAAAAAAAAAAAAAAGAGAGAAACTTCCACAAACTGTCCAACAGATGGTGCCGTTTCACAAATTATGGACTGCTGTTTTTTTCTAATGTTGTAAATAACCATCAATATAAAATGCCCTCAAAATAAACAGTTTGAGACATTTTTATTTATTTTTGAATGAAAATAATGGCCAAATTACGTAAACTATTGCACTTCAAATTACAGCTTTTATTTTGTATTTGTATTATTACTGATAGTAATATATTATTTCTGCTCAGCACTTCCTGTAATATATTGCACTAATTGTTTAACTAAGTGACACGCAAATGCAACAAACAAAGCCAGCATGTTTTCAGTCTTTTATTCACCTTTAAAAAAAACAAGTAAACATCAACAAAGTACAAACATGTAACTCTAAAATGGTTATGAGTGGCACTATATATTTGTTTTAAATATAAATACCAGCTGTGCTCATGCCAGTTTTGCATTAAATATTCATGCTACATGATAGCATTTTCATAAATGAGAACATTGCTATCCTTTAAGTACTGCAGCAGTGGAAAAATAAATCAGAATAAACGCTCATTAAAGTAAAAATATTTTATCCAAATGAGCCTTAAATAACCTGCAAACCTTTACAAACAAGATGTAAAATATATTGTACAGAATTTTGCATGCAAATGCTTTAAGCATATGCATTATTTCTGCATATACTGGCTTGAGAAAAGAAAATGTACAAGTCAAAAACAAACAAAAGAAAACATCTAAACTTTTAACATCATATGTTTAAGAATGCACCTGGATCCAACATATCAAAGGTAAATGCTAGTATCAATATTAGCAGTGTACAATATACACAATTTTATAAAATATATCTTTGATTTTGACTGAAAGTGTCATTGTGCTCTTCTGCCACCATGACAACTGGCACAAACACCGATATATGTAACAACCTGTCACAGATTTATCCAAGAAGGTGATTTTTTTTTTTTTTTAAATGACCAGCAAACTACAGTAGGACTGCTATTCATTTTAACAAAAAATAAAAACATAACATAACATGACCACTAACAATCTGATAAAAAACAGGGCAGACATTCTTCAAACTCTCTTATTATTACAATGTTCTTAGAAGGCAAACTGTAATGTGATAAATACTTGGAAATGGTGTTTCGTGGAGCTGACGTGTATATTTGGCATTCGTATGGAGGTGTTGGCACAGTCAGTTGGCATTAAAGCAGCGAGAGTGAGTGTCCCCTCCTCACACGTTGGAGTCGTCATCCTTCACGCTGGCATTGGGGAAGAAGAACTCGTCGTCCTTCAGCATACTCTGAACATGAGACACACAGATCAGCTTGAGCGCAAGTTAAGCAGCAGCACAGGTGAGAGCAGATGCACAGTTGCTTGTTACCGTTAAGTTGTTGATGCCCTCAGAGAAAGCGCCGATCTGTCTTACTGTCCCTTCAGAGTCCTCCATCTGGACCAAAAAAAGTGCAAAGATGAGCAAGAAGTTACATAGGTATTATTAATTAATCAAATATCAATTTGCGGGGCGGGATTAACCAAGATGATTAGACGTTTAAAAAGCAAGTGATTGGTCCATATATAAAATTTCTGTCCAGAGAGATCATGTTTTGATCTTCGATTGGTCTTACGCAGTCACGTGATGCGATTACGCAGGTCGGAGTTCACCAAGCTTGAACTTTGCACCGCAGCGAACTGCGAAACTTGTCGCACAAGCTTGCGTTTCCAGTCTGACGCATTCGCTTGCGTATGAATGGAAGTCTATGGGAAGAAAAGTCCAGTGTGACCGCGGCTTTACTAGGCTTTCTAGAAACATTCTTGCAGGTGTGTTGAGGCAAGTTGGAGCTGAAATCTGCAGGTCACCAACCCTCCAGGACCAAGTTTGAGAACCCCTGATATACATATATATATATATATATAATATAATAATCTGAATAATAATAATATATAATAACTGAACTTGCATAGATCAACATTTTTTTAAAGATTTTGTCCATCTTAAATTCCTGCAATGTAATAATGAATCCGTGTTTTACATAGCCATTTTGTTACATTATTAATTAATCTATATACTGTCACTTTTGATAAAATGCTGAATAAAAGCATTATTATTATTTGTCGTTGTTTATAAACCCAAATGCTACTTCATTATCATTATTTTAACTTCCATAAAATGTTGATGGACTGTTTTCAATGCTGATTTTAATCCAAAATTTTCTTGAGCTCCAAATCAGCATATTACAATAGTTTATGCATAATCATGTGACACTGAAGACTGGAGAAAAATTCAGCCTTACCCCTCAAAGATTAATGACCTTTTGAAATATATTAAAATAAAAACATTTATTTTAAGCCACACACACACACGCACATTTTAGAGGGTTTATAAGCTATTAATTTTAGCAAAAAAATAAATAAAATAACAAATAAGACCACTAACAATCTGATAAAAAAACACACAAAAAAACAGTGCAGACATTCTTCAAACTCTCTTGTTATTACAATATTTTAAGTACACACATGTTTTAATGTTAATAGTTTTGGAAATAAATGGATTTCTTAAATGAAACTGATACACAAAAAAATAAAATGCTACAACATTTTTACAATAAAATTTGTTTTATTATTTTGTAATATTAAAACATTTTAAATATTATAGTTAAAATGACACATTATTCGATAAGTATTGCACATGCATGTTAATGACTAATCAATTAACTAATATAAAACTCTCTGAAAAGTTCAAATGTTCAAGCTGACCACCAGAAAGCACTTTAATCCATCATGCACCAAAAAGCCTCGACCTTTACCTGATCCAGTCGATCGAGGTCATCATCATAGATCTGGAGCTCCATGCCTCTGTAGCCCTTCTGGAAGCTGCGTCCTTTGGGCATCTCCACATCCATGGGACACACATACTCTTCATTGTCCTCCTGCTTCTTTTTTCTCCCAAACCCCACAAATGCCAGCTTGTGTGGCTAAAAATAGACAAAAATCATGTACAGTTGAAGTCAAAATTATTAGCCCTCCTGTGAATTTTTTCTTTTTCAAATATTTCTTAAATGATGTTTAACAGAGCAAGGAATTTTTCACAGAATTTCCTATAATATTTTATAACTTATTTGTTTTATTTCGGCTAGAATGAAAGCAGTTTTTAATTGTTTTGAAACCATTTTATGGTCAATTTTTTTTAGCCCCCTTAAGCAATATTATTTCCGATTATCTACAGAACAAACCATCATTATACAATGATTTGCCTTATTACCCTAATTAATCTAGTTAAGCCTTTAAATGGCACTTTAAGCTGAATACTAGTATCTTGTAAAATATCTAGTAAAATATTATATACTGTCATAATGGCAAAGATAAAGAAATCAGTTATTAAAACTTATGTTTAGAAATGTGTAGAAAAACATCTTTCCGTTAAACAGAAATTGCGGGAAGAATATACAGGGGGGCTAATAATTCAGGAGGGCTAATAATTCTGACTTCAACTGTAATGGTTTAAACTCCAAACTGAAGTATCATCAGACTAATGAGAGATGTTGCGATCATACCTTGACTTTAGCCGTGGCAGTGAGTAAAATGTAATCTGGGTTCTCCAAACACTCCTGTTTGAGCTGCTGGGCCTCTGAACCCACCAGCAGGTTAAAGTGAGTGGCCAGATGCCTCCGCAGCAGAGTCTTATTGGGGGGAATATTCAGCAGCAGAGCCATTGTCTCCACATTAAAGCGAGGCTCCAGCACCTGAAAACCACATGGCGATGCATTTTAGTCATGCGATATATTGTCATGGAAATCATTGCGATCAGTGATCTCATTGATCTCATTTTATGCCACTGATTATATGATTATACAACAGCATAATAACGCAAATAGGCATAAACACGTTCAAGCGACAAAAACGTTTCATTTTTAAAGGTCCCATGAAATTAAAATCAAGTTTTTTAGATGTTAGTATCGGTATTGTTAGTTTATAGGATATTTATAAGCTAGTGTGCACCAAAACAGAGACAAAATTCACATTTAGAAGATATAAACCTGATATAAACATACAAAGCTGGCAGTTTGTCACTTCCACCTAAATGGATCAACACTTTTTTTCACGTCACCTCATACTTCAATCAAATCAAATGCTCTCTAGAATCTAACATGCCCCAACCCCTTCAAAATGTACTTGATCTCAACCACTCACTGGCAGAGAGGTGATAAAACAAAATGCCATTGGCTGTTTTTTAAAAAGGGGAGGAGCTACACTATATCCCAGCCTCTCTTCATGTTTCAGTTGAGATTACCTCAAACATCAAATGAAAATGCATATTTCAAAGCACTTCACGGGACCTTTAAGGTTGTTTATATTGTGTAGTTTGATGTAGGGCTGCACGGTCTGACATTGCGATATTTTATTTTTCTGCGTTATATATTGCGATATGAATATAATTTCAGCAGATTACATAAATAGCTCCATTTTGGAATGAAATCACTAATTTAGACTGATTGTGATAATCTTGTAGTGCAGTGTATCAAAGAAATTGCAAGCATAAATAAATAAAATAGAGCAAAGATAAAAGTGAAATAAGCAGTTCTTTATGGTTTTCTGGAGAGTCAAACAGTAGTCAGATATTCAGGTACAGTAAGTGAATAATCAAACGTAATGTAAAATAACACTGTAGTCTTCATTGCTGATCAACTATAAATCCCAAATCAACATTATAGATACTGCGATGCGACTATTGTGAATGCACACATTGCGATATTGATGCTGAAATTATCAATTTTGCAGCCCTAGTTTGATGCTAAAAAAAGTAAATGTCAGAATATAAACTTTGACGTTGGTATTGTAAAATGTAAATGTCCTTGTAAAATGGCTTTAATGTAAAAAAAACTTCATCAGCCCAAGGCACTCAATACTATTACTCATGTAAACATGGTGCCAATATGTAATATAAATATGTAAACAAATCAGCCAAAAAGTATCAAGGTTTATGTCCATGTTTTGTACAATAAGTCTATTGATAAATATATTGATATACAATAAATATAGGATAAATATATTGATTATTGCGACAAGCCTATATGACGTCCATTTGGTAAGAACAGACTTGCAATTCTTATTAATCAAAGGCCCTGTTTCCAAATGGTATTAACGTGTATTTATGTCAGCGTTGACATGTAGAGCCCCGTAGCGCCCAATTTCAAGCACCGGCTCATGGATCCCCCTCCAACTTCGCTTCCTGTCCAGCTACTATTTTATCAAAATAAAGGCAAAGAAAAGGATCAGAAATAAATCTTAAAAAACAACATGTGTGTTCGGTTACATTATGTGATTACAAGTTGTGAGCCAAGACTAGTATGAATGCTTACATCAAAAATGTCCCTCTTATTTTGTAACAAGACAAAATTTCACATGTACATTTCAATAAATGATCCCTTGTTTCACGGCCTAGTGAGTGGGACACTAAATCAGTGGAAAGGATGTGAATGGCAGCTATGATTTTTGATCATAATCAGTGTGTTTTGGCACGCAGTAGACTATGAATACTTTGTTTTGGTACTCTCTCACGGTAAGCCTCATGATGATCATGTGTTGGGTCAGAAGGTGGAGGGTAGGTGGTCTTTTATGGCTGTTTGAATGGTCTTTTAGTCATGGTTATACAATCTTATATTTGTATATCATTTCTATGCTATTTGCATTTTGTTTTGTCGGTTGGACATCTATTTAAATGCGAGCGAGGTTGTCGCTTCTTGAGGTCGTATGTTATTGTGAATGACACATAAAACAGTTTTCTATTATGTTCAAAACAGTTGTATATCCGATTTAATGCGTTTAGGCTACCTTTGGAAGTGGTCAAAAGTAAACAAGCTCAAATAATTTATTATGGTGCACTTTTGATTGTACTGACAAAAAAATCTTAGCGAGAGCTGCTAAAACTTCTCTGTAGATGTATTTGATCATCACAGTTCATCCTATTGCTGAACTTTTTAATCTAAAACTTATTTTCACAGTCTGGGTGCTTTTATAAAGGCTCTAACTTCAAGGGAAAATTAGTCTGGAGTTAGATAAGATAGTTGTTTTCCAGGAAAGTTCACTCAGGCTGTTTAATTCTTAGCTTTATCCACAACAGCTACTGTGCATCGCCTTGTTCTGTCATTAAAGTAGTTAATAATTACATACAGTATATGAATAACTATTTGAGGTATATTTTTGTTTTATAAACAGTCAAATTAGCCATATGGTATTCATCCCGAAATTACAAAAACATCAGCAAGGTAACTTCTATCTAGATAGTACGATAAAAGTTATTATGGTTGTCAATAAATGGAATTTAATTTAATTTTCTATTTAATTAATTTTTGGCGGTTCATTCCGCTGTGGCGAGCCCAGATTAATAAAGGGACTAAGCCCAAAAGAAAATGAATGAATGAATGGAGTAATTTTATGGAATTTTATTCAAAATTAAGTTATATGAATTTAATATGTATTTAGCCAGGAAATAGCACATATTTAGCACATGCAATAGCACATCACACCTGTGGTGATGAGGAGAGACCCCCTCCTCCTAAAGTGCTTTGGATGTATGGCCATACACAATAAATGTGCTACATAAATACACATTACATATTTACAGATAATTCTGAGCTTGAGCAGATTCAGGATATTCACTGAGTAGCTCAGCAAACACATTTTAAACTTCTTTTTAGGCCTAAGGTGAAAAAGGAAAATAGAACTTTGCTTTGAGTATATCAGCAAAGACAATATTCATGTTCAACTGTATTGGCTACCAGTACAAATCTTTAATATTCCTGCCAATAAACTAAACTACTGCAAAGTTAGTTTTTTTACCATCAGTCCTCCATGTACTCCGCTGCCCCTCAGGTTGGGTGCATATTCAGCCAGATCAACAGACCGCAGCCACTCCATCACGCGGTGGTTTGTCCATTGAGAGATCTCAGCAGGACTGATGTTGTTCTGAAATGATGGTGAGCATGAGGGTTGCTAGTATATGTAACAAAACTGCAGGATAGCAGAGATCAGAGCTGGCCTCATCTTACCTCGTCTGAAGGTCTTCGTCGCAGGCAGTTGGGGTCGTAGTTGTTGAGCCGGAGCACCTGAATGGCTCTTTTAATACTAAGGTGATGAAGAACGCTGCCCACTTTCAGAGATAACAGGTCATCCTGATCAATACAAGTGGGAAAAGATGCTACTCAATCAATTGAACAATGAACCATTTCTTATAACACTACAGATTAAGGTCTGCAATTTTTTTTTTGTGTGACTGTAAACAAATATTCATGCACACTGGTGCAAATGACCTAATCAGAGCTCATGAACTGGTACATTAATACAATCAGATTTAAAAAGAAATACACTGCTCAATTACGTCTGAACTTCCATTATGTTGCAGTGTAATTGTGGTGGAGAGGGCATGATCGAACACCCAAAAAGGGGGGAGAGCAAGCGGAGACACCGGCGGCTGGTCAGTGGTCCAATTGTAAATAATCAGTAACACCTGTATTTTCTAGTAATTGGGCCGGAGAGACACCCTCATAAGAGGAGACGGAGCAGCCAAAGGGGGAGCCTGAGACTCAGAGAGGAGCCGAAAGGAGAGAGAAAAAAAAGAAAGTCCTGAAAATAAAATATTTGTGCTTACCTGATATCGCCGACCCTGTCTTCTTCTTCCCACAAAACGAACTTTACTACAGTAATGTACAACACATAATAGGAATGTTTCACAGCTTTTCATTCCAGTTGTGTCTTTAATAGTTTTTTTATTGTTTGAAGCACAAACTCTCCTAAAATCTTTAACAGATCCCTCAAGGACAAAAAAATTGTAAGAAAATTATATTTCAAATAAACACATCTTTTAAACTTTCCATTCATGAAGGAATCCTGAAGATTTTCCAAAAATGTTTTGATTTCCACAAAAACATTGATGATTGAAGATAAAAGATCATGTGCCACTAATACTGAATATTTAGCATTGGCATTACAAAACAGAAAACAGTTCATTTAAACTGTCAAAGATATTTCTGAATATAAGGTTTTGTTTTATTATTTTTTATCAAATATTGGTGAGCATACAAGGCTCTTACAAAAACATGATTGGTTTTTTTTCAATTATAATCTATATTAAAAGCTAGTGTGACTCCTTATACAGTGATTAAAAACTCTGGGAAATGTAAAATGACTGAAAAAAAAAAAGACTAACCACAGTCATATAGTGAAGCATCCGTCCATCAACACGTCCCTCATCAAACTGAGTCTTGTACTGCGGGAGGCCGATGTCATCAAGCCACCCTAGAACAGAAATAATGGGGTTACAACACAAATACAATTCAGGACGTAATGAATCAATCAAGATAATTATTCAATATGACATTTTTGCTTAATTAAACGATTACTCTATTATACAATACTTTTTAGAAGTAACAATTGCCTACTTGTCACCCAGTGGTAGTCTAGTTTGCCCTTGTTGTCGTCTTCCTCTGATCCCAGAGCCTGCAGGGCCAGCTGGAGTTTCTTCCTGTGTAGTGGGTGTTTTATTCCCAGCTCCTGCACACAGAGAGAAGAACAGTCCCTGACCATGAGATTCAGAAGATTCTGATTATTACCAGTTTTAAATATGAATCAGGCTGTGTTTAAAAGAGTGTGTTTTTGCTACAGTTATGCATGCCACCCACACTATGCCAGAGTTTTTGGATCTCAAAAATGGAGAACACAACTCAGACATTTATTTCATTTTTTGTGATGTGACATCAGAAAGCACATCCTGTATTTTTATTTTAAAATGCCACAATGTTTTGCTTTTATGAGTGCACAGAAATAAGTCAACCTATGACAATCGCTGATTGCGCTTGACAATCTCACATGCCCACAATATATTATAGCATTGCTAACTTGAAAATCAAACAAACATACATGCAGAGAAAAAGCTACACTGCACAAAATAAGTGGTCAATTGTACAGACTTTGCATCGACCCACCATGATGTTTTTTTGATGTGATGTGGATATGAACATGAGTGCAAAGCATTGTTTTAAAAAATATTTGCAGTGTAACATTTGGTTACCAAACTATTATGAAAACAATTGTTTATTAGATTTTATTAAATTCAACTAGACCTTTAAATACCTAGTATGCATACAACCTATGTTGTTTATAAGGAATGGCTTTAGAATTTGTGTTTGACTTATTAATTGTATGTACACATTTATTTTCAGATATTTATATTGTTCACTTCATTATACTGTAACATTTTTTAATTGTTTGGAAATTAAACAACTTTTTTTCTTCTCTCAACGCAATTTAATATTAGACATGTACAGTTTATAACAAATACTATTAGTATTTACATTGTATTTAGATTATAATTTTGTAAAATAATTTAATAGTTACTTGTATCCTCTGCTATGTGTTTTTGATCGTGTAGTATTGTAACCCCAGTATGGATGAGAACCATATTTATTATAAAATGCAGTGTTAAAACACACTAATGTAAATGTAGTCTCAAAAGTTCTCGGATTCTCACTCTTTCCAAGTCGTGTTGGGACGCCTGCAGGAGAGTCTGCCCGGAGGAGACCCACTGCCTCGCCAAACTCACATACAGTCCCAATCCCTGCTTCTGCATCCAGTCACACACCTGCTCCCGGGACCAGCGTGCAAACGGGGCATCAAGATCACTGCACAACACAAACATAATGAAGAACACGCATACTGATCTTTCTGCAATCTGATTGCATTTACTAAAAAACAACATAATGGGCTTCTAATGAGGAGCAGAAGTATTGAAGATAATAGGTAACACTTTACAATAAGGTTATATTAGTTAATGTTACTTAAACAACAAACAATGAACAATACATTTATTACAGTATTTGATCAAGTTAGTAAACATTAGATAATGGAAATAAAGTTGTTCATTATTAGTTCATGTTAACTCACGGTGCATTAAGGTTAACAAGCATGACTTTGGATGTCAATAATGCAGTAATAGTTAGTCAATGTTGAATGATTAATAAATGCTGTACAAGTATTGCTCATAACTAGTTCATGTTAGTAAATACATTAACTAATCAAACCTTATTGTAAAGTGTGACCAGATAATATAATGTGCGTACATCCAAAAAGGCAGGTGTTTAAATCGCAAGAAACGCTTCACTAATCAATAAATCAACACACTGCCAGTACTGCTCTCAAAAATCAACTGATTAAGTTTAAGAATAAATTAAGCATGTTAATTGAGGTAATAAGTTGATTAATTTTGTCAGGTGTGATGGATTGTGTTGATAAATTGTACTCTTCTGAGCACTCGAAGACCTTGGTGTGTTGAAATGGTGTGCTTAATTTAATAAAATGATTTTTGAGAGTAGCAGTGGCGGCAGGTTGATTTTAGTTTGTTGATAATAAACAGAAGGTTTGATGACCTGCATGACTGACCTGTTGGTGTTCTGCAGGTCACGTGACCAGCCTAGTCTAGGTCCAGCAGTGGCTCTGACTCCACCACGCTTAAACTCACTCTCTGACAGGTTATCATCCAGGTTGAATGTGGTTGACTGACTTCTTTTGAGCCTTTAAAATAGAGGACAGTCTTCAGTTCATTCCACAAATCATGTTGCATTACTTGTTTTCATCAACCTTAAATACCTCCTTTGCACAATAACTTGCACAATATTGTTCTGTCTTATGTAAAAGTATTGTATAGTCTGTCTTAGGTTATGTGTATAGTTTAAGTATGTATAGTATATACATAGTTCGATTACCGCTCCGGTATGTTAAATCTGTATAGGTTTAAAAATAGCTCTTACATCCAGTGTTGTGTTCAAATTTATTGCTATGTTTATTTATACACCATGGTCCTGCGAGACACGACATTTCACTCCACTGTATGTCCACACATGTAGTATGAGGTGGGTTAACACATTTGTTCATATTTTATTCCAAAAATGTGAAAACATTTTGTATATTTAGCTCAAATAATTCTGAAATCTGAAACTGCAAATTGCATACATGTTAATTGCAAAAATAATTCTTATTAATAAAAAAAATTTGCAAAAACAATTATATTTGTAATGATACTTTATAATTGATCATTTAAATGTAGAAATTAAACGAAGTATTACAATATGTATTCTTTACATCTAGTGTATATTATGTTATATAATATAATATAATATAATATAATATAATATAATATAATATAATATAATATAATGAACATTTTAAAAAAATTTTAATAGTGTTATGTAAAAATCACAACAATGCCTGGAAATGAAATGTCCAACACGCCCAATACAGCAGCTCTGTTTCAGACTCACTTTCCAAAGAGTGCTTTGATTCCTTTGGACTTCTTCTTGGCCTCTGGTGAAATAGGGAGAGTGTGTGTGCTGTCGCTGTCCGCTGACCTCTGCGGCAGGCCTGCCAGATCCAGATGGTCAGTGCCGTCCCTCTCCGTCTCAGCTGCGCAAACAAACACAAACACCAGTAAGGAAAGTCCTGTTGTCGCCACAGCAAACTACGCTTCCCACAATACCACGGCCAGTCGAGCATCAAATAAACTGAAGATTATGGAAAGTCAGAAAAAGACAAGGCAGTTGTTTAGCTGGAGACCAGAGCAGTAAAAATGTTATGAATAACAGGAAGTAAAAAAAAAAAACAAAGCCCGAAAATGACAGTGTCTTCATGAACTACTGGAATCAGCATCATGGGGCCAGATCACAGATGACTTCATGTCTGGAATGAAAAACTACTGGATTGGGTTTATTTTAGGATTGGAAAAAAAGTCACATGGTGACATGAAAGTAAACACAATGGAAGTAAAATGCTTGTTAAATTTCTCAACTGGTGGGTCACCACTCAAAAGTGGGTCGTGGAGTGTTTTTGTAGTGCACAAGTTACTTTTTTGAAATTATATTTTCAGAGGTTTATTTTTAACCTTTATTTGATAGGACAGTGGAGAGGAAGACAGGAATGTGTGGGGAGCAGAGAGAGTGCGAATCAAACCATCGCCGTGAGCACCTCAGTGCAAATTGACAGCTACTGGCACCAATGCACAAGTTCAATTTTAATAAAATGCATGAAAGCTGTTGACGCTCCTGTCAGATGTGGTTTTGTGTAATGGAGGAAATTACATTGTTCTAATGGTCATTTCAGAGGGGATACGGCAGTCTGTTCATTTGTGAGATGCAAGGGTCTAGTTTATTTTCAATGGGAGAAATGTGGAAATTGGTAAAACGCAACTGGAGCGCAACTGGTTTTTACGCACACGAAGTAATGCCAATTTCACAAGCACTTTGCTTATCGGTAGACACCAATTAATAAAGATAAAAATACTTTTCCCTAATGGTTAAACAGTTACTGAACAGATTATTAATAACTGATGATAAACATTTCACTAATCTCATAACAGAGCGATGAAAACAAGATGGAGATGTTTGCATGTAGCATTAAAAATCACCTACAATGATAGAGCGTCAGTGTGTCAACTTGCAAGATAAAAATACAAATATATAGGCTACTGTGTGTAAAATACTGTGTCTGATGTGAAGATCATGTCATGTTTCTTTAAAGTAAAAAATAAAAGTAACAAAAGTAAAATGTCTTTCACCAAAGTACAACATACCTGGACAGCACTTCACTACATAGAGCAAAAGAAAACACCAGGATGCAACAAATTTTTTAAACAACTGTGGCTCATACCACTTTACTACATTTAATATAGAAATATAACAAAATATATATTATACATAACAAAAACCAGTTTGGATTGCTACTTAATCTTTACCCATCAGTATTAGTTATTCTTTCAATTCAGGTGTATTTTAAGTTAAGTGTGGTAGAACGTGTGAGTATGTATATGTGAGAATGGGTCGCAATCTAATGACCATGGACTAATGTGGGTCCCATGGACAAACCAGTATAGAATACCGTTTCCGCATCAAAGCCTCTACTCATCTGAACTGAGAAAATTCATTCAATAGCTGTTTATGAGCACTGTTTAGTCATATCACACAATTAAAGTGAATCTTTATGGTGTACGCTACAATCTCTGGACTTGCTGCATCCCAGACACCAATATTATAATTATTATTATCAAAGATGAATCACTGTCTGACCATCTGAGATTAGGTCAGATATAAACATTACAATTATCATTTTCAATTGTATTATAACACTAAGCTGATGTGTATTACTACCATCTCTAAAATCGAATGCAATGTACATTTAAATAACCTAGATTTGAGGAGAACATACAGAGCTGTGACATTGTGGTCAGGACATTTGAGAGCATGGGTAATGTGGTCAGACAATAACAGAACCTATATAATCTTCATCTCGGATGGTTGACATTGGTTACCACATGAGCTCAATGTTTAAACATGTCGATTTAGACTATTATTTTAACAAGACAACTTCAAAACACCCATAATCTCCATTACCTCATTGAATATCCTCTCTTGCTATAAAGAAGTGAAATGAAAACAAACCAGCAAAATTACTTTCAGAAAGTTGAACCTTTTTTCTAAATCAAGCTTGTATGAATGAAGATGAAATAAGTTTTGTGGGTCCTTCTACAATGTCAGTGATCACAATCATTCACCTTTTCAAAATTAATAAAAAGGATGCATCTGTGTTTATATAACAGCTGAAATATGCATTACATCAAGCATTTTGAATTTACAAATTACAATGACTTTAAATTTACTTAAAGGGACAGGTCACCCAAAAATAAAATGTTGCAACATTTATTTACCTTTCACTTGTTCCAAACCTGTTTGACTTTCTTTATTCTGTTAAACACACAAGAAGATATTTTGAAGAAAGTTTAAACCCTATAACCATTGACATAGTAGGAAAGACAAATACTATGGAAGTCAGTGGTTACTGGATTCCAACATTCTTCAAATTATCTTCTTTGGTTTTTTTAACAGAAAGGTTTGGAACCACCTGAAAGTGAGTAAACTTGAAAGTGAGTAAACAGTGAGCAAACTTATTTTCGGGTGAACGGTCCCTTTTAAAGGTGCTGTCTGTAAGTTTTTGACTCTTCTAAAGCATAAAAATACCATAATATGTTTGCAGATATTTAAGAAACATGCTAAGTGAACATTCTTGTTTATCTGAAAAACAATGCTGAAGTCAGTTATTCTGCTTTGAAAATGTGAGTTATGTGCCATAACGCTGTCTTTGTTTTGGTTCTTTTAACCCGCCCTCTGCCACTTTAGCCAATTAAATTTCAGCACACTGGGTTGCCTTGTTGGAAACAGCATATTTCATTTATTCAGTCAGAAAGGCTCGCAAACCATGACCAAAATGCGAGCTCCGATGGACAGTAGCAGACTCCGAAATGAGACGCAGATTCAGAGTTCCACATGAAGTTATTAATTAGCAAATAATATAAATATGTGTAATAAGTGTAAACATTAGGTAAGCAGGTTACATTGTAACACCGTGTCCTAACAACACGCTGCGTGACGAGATTTGCAGTGATAAGCAATTTGGCTGTTTGCAACAGACGAATCACGACAGAAATTTAAATACAGCCATTCATAAGCACAGAATATGCACTCACTCACAAAATGGTAAGGTTTATAAATCTAATTAATACATATTAAACCTCTTTAACATTATTAAATGTACATGCTGAATCACTGATATGTGTTGGTTTTGAGTCACAGTTTTAAAGTTAAATTTCAAACGGTTTCAAGATCTGAGGTAAACTGTCTGCTGTCTTAGGTAAACTGTCTGCTGTCTGAGGTAAACTGTCTGCTGTCTGAGGTAAACTGTCTGCTGCTGCTTTCAGTAGTATGGCAATAAATGTCATGTAAAATGGCATTCAAACTCACATTGTTAGCATTTAACACTGAATTAAGCACATAAGTGTACCTGAGGTGATCATTGTCAGTTTTCTGTTATTCAGCTGCAAGAAATAGAAGCCGTTTCTCATATATCAACTCGAGATTTTGGTTAGAACAAAAACTCCTTTTAATATTATTGAAATATTCCTTCTATCGCGTGCCGTAGCTTTTATATAGAACACGATTTAAATCAGCCTTTAGGCTCGATCATCAGACTCGCTTCTGTTGGTCCTCAATCTGGCAACCTAGGCTTGCATTTGTTTTGATCCAGGAATGCAATACCTAGTTCAACCACTGGGTGTCAAACTTACATACTGCACCTTTAATATACTGATTTTGAGCAAAAGCAGTGCATCTTTTTTGAAATGTTACAACATGACATTTAATAGTTCATGGTCCAAATTTTTCAAACTACTCGCACCAGTACCTGCACTACTTGCACCTTTTGCATTGGTCAGGATTTAAAGACACAAAGTGTAACATCAGTGATAAAAAGGTGTGTATTTCTTCAGTTTTTTTGGCAGCTCACAACCTGTGACATACACTTTAAAGCCAGAAGATGAACATACAGTAATGCAAAAAAAAACTCAGAACAAATATCAATGTATTTATCTAAAAGAGAGTCTTACATAAATTTGGGGCGCTGGCAGTCCTCTTGCCACCCTTGAGCTTGAAAAAGCCCCTTCCAAAGGATGATCTCATTTTCCTGGTGCCAAAACTGTCATCCTCAGCAGTACCAGAAGAGCTTGTCGATTTGGGTGGTAGAGTAGTGATCTTGTTGAACTCATCAAATGTTTTGCTCTAAAAAAACAGAGAAAAAACATTTCAGTAACTTCCAATGAATTAATGTAATATAAAAACACTTCAGAAAAAAGCATACCAGAGAAATCTTTAGTAAAATTATAAATTATATAGCCTTCAACTTGACTGTTTAGGTGCGAGTGATTATCAAAAATGATCTGGTAAATGGCTTCAAACTAACCCTCGCACTGCAGAAGAATGTAAAGAAATTGTAATAGAAATTTGTAAGACGGAAACCCTTACTTTCTTTTTAAAACTAATAAAACAACGGCATAAAAGTGCTATTTTATGGAGTGAGTGAAAATAATTTTTTAACTTTTCAAAGATTTGAAAAATGCGCAAAATAAATTGTTTCAATCTCCTTTAAATCATCAAAATTAAACTGTAAATATTCAGTATATTGTCTATCCCAAGTAAAAACTAATACGCTTTTTTAATAATACTTTTACTCAATTTAATTATTGAGTGAGTTAAAATGGACCTTTTCACTGGCTTCTCCATCGAGGTTCCCTTGGCTCCCTGATTTTGTGACCTCTGAACTCCTAAAACATGAAAAGATATTGTTACCATCACTTTGCCAACATACAGATGATCATAAATACTGGCATCTAAACATCAAACCACTATGTTAAAGGGATAGTTCACCCGAAAAATGAAAACTGTCTCCACTTATTCACCTTGTGTTTTCACCAAGTGTTTTCAAACCTTTATGAGCTTTTCTTTTTCTATTGAACACAAAAGAATGTTGTGAACCGACAGCCTTTGACATCCATAGTAGGAAAAAATATATATTATCTATGTCCACTGTAAAAAATAATGACAATGTGTTGTGTTTTTATTTATGCTTTTGAGTTGCATTGTGAGAACTTGATCTTTCTTCCAACAACTTTTGAACCTTGAAAAGTTAGAAAAAGTGACATTTATGAACATTTTTCATATATGAACATGCCACAGCCATATCACCCTCCAGCCCAAGACCGGTTACTCACTAAAGCTAAGCAGGGCTGAGCCTGGTCAGTACCTGGATGGGAGACCACATGGGAAAACTAGGTTGCTGTTGGAGATGGTGTTAGAGAGGCCAGCAGGGGGCACTCAACCTGTGGTCTGTGTGAGTCCTAATGCCCCAGTAAAGTGAAGGGGACACTACACTGTCAGTGAGCGCCATTTCGGATGAGACGTTAAACCGAGGTCCTGACTCTCTGTGGTCATTAAAAATCCCATGCCACGTCTCGTAAAGAGTAGGGGTGTAACCCCGGTGTCCTGGCCAAATTCCCTCCATCGGCCCTTACCGATCATGGGCTCCCAATCATCCCCCTCCACCGAATTGACTGTATCACTGTCTCTCCACTCCACCAATAGCTGGTGTGTGGTGAGCGCACTGGCGCCGTTGTCCTGTGGCTGCCATCGCATCATCCAAGTGGATGCTGCACACGGGTGGTGGTGTGGAGCGACCCACTTCATGATTGTGAAGTGCTTTGGGTGTATGGCCATACACAATAAAATGTGCTATATAAATACACATTCATTACATACATTACATTTTTAATAGTTTAAAGTGATATGTTGTCTGGGTTGGTGTTGTATATTATGGTACACAATCCTTTTGAAAACCTGCCAGTATATTTTCTGTTATTGTACAGACTTATTTCTCTATATATTATTTCTGATATTACTTCAAACTACTAAAATGTCAATAAAAGTCACTTTGTTAAACTTGTAGAGTTGAATTTTCAACATCAAAAGTCGACAGAGCAGAGATCAAGGTCCCATAATGCAATTCACAACCATAAATAAACGGAAAACACCGTTGTGAATCACAAAACACGGAAACTGTTAATTAACAGATATCTTCAATGGCTCAATGGCTACAGGTTTCCAGCATTCTTCAAAATATCTTCTTTTGTGTTCGACAGAAGAAAGAAACTCCAAAACAAGCAGAAAGTGAGTAAATGATGACAGAATTTTCAGTTTTTTGGGTGATCGCTTTAATGTGTTAGTAATCAGTTTCTTGATTGTGCCATTTAAGGTTACCCAAAAACTGGCATTTCAAACAGTGCCGTTTTTGTAACCTCCGGACTCCACCGGACGCACATACTCACTCGGGACTCTCATGAAATGGGGTGTCCTGTGACTGATCTGGCTCCTCGCACTCTTTATCACTACAAAGGACAAACACACAAGCATTGGGATGCAGAGGTGGTGGCAAAGCATGATGGGTAAGCAGTGGGGTGTATAGTAGTGCACATGCAAGAAAGTGAAATAATACACAACAGGATGATGGGATAGAATGAAGATGTGATAATGAACTCAAATATAGGTGATTGACGACAAGCACAGAAAAAGGATATTAATATAAAAACACAATAAAGGAGAAGTGCTTGGAAGTGTCAGCACTGAGGATGGGATGCTTAGCTAGGATACAGCAACAGTTCTGATGTGGAAGACAGTTTGCCAAGTTTATCAAATGATGATCCTGCATGATGAAAAGGTGTGTTTGATTGCACTGATCTGAGATTGTACCTCGACTGCATTTGTTCCAGGACTGAGTCGCTGTCTGCTTTGTCTGGTGATGATACTGTAAGCGATGGCACTTGGAGTGTACTGACGAATGTAGATGCCTACATATGAAGACAACATACAGGTAAATTAAGAGCAGTGAATTTGCTATACTAGCATTTTTTTTTTTTTTTTTCATAATTCACACCCTTGATATATACAGTTGAAGACAAAATTATTATCTCTCCTGTGAAATCTTATTTCTACATTTCAAGTGATGTTTAACAGAGCAAGAATTTATTTATTTATTTAACAGTATTTTCTGTAATATTTTTCTTTTGGAGAAAGCTTTAGAAAATAAATAAATAAATAAATAATAAATAATAAATAAATAAATAAATAAATATTTTAAAAGAAAGAAAATTTCACAGGGGGGATAATAATTTTGTCTTCAACTGTACATATCAAGGGTCTGAATTATCAAAAAAAAATCTAGTATAGCGAACTCACTACTCTCTTTCCTTTAGTTTGGCTGGAATAAGATTTTTTATATTTTTTATTATTAAAAACTGCTAAAGTGAATTTTATTAGCCCTGATTGGCTACATAACATACCACTGCTGTCCAATGAATTGCTTAATTAACCTAACTTGCCTAATTACCAGAGCCAGACAGAATTTGCTGCCATTTTTTGCTATTTCTGCACAGAATTTTATAAAACAATCTGTGGATTTAAGCGGAATGATTTTGGGAGTATAGTAACTAAAAACTTAAAACATGAAATAAAAACAATTACTTTTTAACTTTTATTTATGATTTACAATGCAAATCTAATTAGATCCACTTGTTTGGTAAACAAAGCAAGTCTCTTGTATTATGCATCGACTAAAAGACAAAAAAATATTACTTTACACACTTTATTGTAAACAAATCATATAAACATTTGCATATTAGTCAATAATATTACTGAAATTAATCTAAAAAACGAATAAATAATGTTTCACACATTTGCAAAGGTAAATAAATAGACTCAACTATGGGCTAAAAAAAAATCATTAGAAATATACAAATTTCTAGTGTGCACTGATTCCGTGTGGGCCTGCTAATTACCTAATAAACCTAGTTAAATTGCACTTTAAGATGAATACTAGTATGTTGCAAAATAACTAGCAGAATATTATGTACTGTAATCATGGCAAAAGACAAAAGACATTTGTTATTAGAAATGAGTTATGCCATTATGTTTAAAAATCTCTTTTACACAGCACTTATATTATTAAATTTTTGGAAAATAATTATTTCAAAAAGGATATTTTCACAGGAGGGCAAATACTTTAGACTTCAACTATGTATAAACAAAATGTAACTACTGTAAATTCAAGTTAAATATGCATAAGAATTAAATTACAAAATAAAAAACTGAAAAATAAATGAAAGCTAAACAAAATGCTAGGCATTGCAATAAAAAAGAAAATATGTATATATACAAATATTACTGAAAAATATAACACTATATAAATGGTACTACAATATACTTGATTACAGGGCTGACAGATGCATTATGTGGATCAAAAATGTTAGGGAAATCCTGTCGTATGCGTCATATTTCAAGCATCCATCGTCTCTGAACAGTAATATCCAAGGACAATCAGTCGCTCCATGACGAGTGAATATCTTGACTTGACAGTATGAGCCACAGCCAGACAAGCTACATGCACTGCAAGTGTTCGATCTTGCCTTTAGCCTAAAAAAACACCATCAACACAACTTTGCTGAACTGTCAATCAGCCTTTGTTGCTCTAAAATAAGAGTAATTCTAGGTTGCGGTGCAGTGATTTCACATTAGCCACACCAAAACTAAAAATAGTTCTCTAACAAGGATGTAAACTAGGCATTAAGAATGAATGGTGTGATGTCAAGGAAAATATTACATGGTCTGAGATGTGAACTGTACCTCATTTTGAGCTCTGGCAGCTTCCTCTGTGTACGCGAGCAGAGATTTGTCTGTGTCGATGGAGAAGGAGAGAGCGGTGGACATGGAGAGGGAGCTGTCGCTGTTACTCTCATCACTGTCTCCTTCTTTGACCTTTTCTGAAGACAAACACAGGAAACCATCAGTAGATCAGGGCACGAGAACAAACACAACCTGGCACTTATCAACAGCACATTACCAGATTCAATTAATTGGGTGATTCCAAAGAAAATACATACAGGTCACATTTCACACCAATATCATAATATAACATTACATAATGCAAAGGTTTATACTTTTTGCTTCTGCATTTTTTTTGGTAAGAGTCTCTGTGGTGTTTCTATTAGAAAATAATATATTGTTGCAATGACATTTATAAAATAATAGAATACAATGCAATATAATATAATATGTTTCTGTAAATAATACTGTACAAAAACATATTATACATTTTTGTTTAATTGTTACATTATGTACACCATTAATAATTAAATACGTAAAGCGAAATAAAAAAATAAAATAATTTGAAGTTGAAGAAATTAAATTTAATTAAATGATCTAAATGAAAACAAACCTTAAACCAAACTAATTACACTGTATCTTTAATTCATTAAACATTAATTAAACTGTCCTTAATTAAAATGACAAAAGCGCATAACTAAAAACTATGCTTAAAAAATAAGTTCATGATACAATAAACGCACAATACTAAATACTGTAATAGTATATAAAATATACTATTAAACTACAATAGCCTGATCCTAATTATTGATTAATCATCTGATCATGATCATCGGAAAAACAGTGCAACAAGTCAGTATTAGGCAGAAAGCACAATTAAATCAAATGACATTAATTTGCACAAAATGCATGATTGTGACAGCATTATAATACATTATACAGTAATAGCATATAAATAATACTAAAACCACACTGATTACAGAATTAAATGTCTTGAAATGAATGAATACAAATGCATTTAATGCACATCATGCTGTATTAAAAGATGAAGTAAAATAAATCACCTTTTCTCCCATGTGCTGACATGACCATCTCTTGCACTTTCTTGTAACGCATTAGTGACTGCCGCAACTCTTCAATCTTGCGATCCTACACAAATAATTATTAGTAGCACTATAAACCAAGTTCCTTTATGATTTACAAAATCAAACAGCAAACTAAATGACCCAAAACTACCTTCTCCTCATTTGCCGCCATCAGTGACTCCATTGCCTTCTTCATCTTCTGTACTTCCATATCTGCAAAGCACAGGCTCAGTAAGCTGAAGTCCATTTCAGAAACACTAAATGCCAAAACATTAGCCCTCAGACTGACATTTAACATCACATAAACTGTAGACAGACACGTCGAGCTGAAACACAACAGTGACCTTCTTTGACAATGTGAGAAACGTATACAACGGAAGCTGATTAAAGGGGTCATGAGATGTGAATTCAAAATTACCGTGATCTTTTGATATACAAGATGTCTTTGTTCCATTAAAACATGCTGCAAGTTTCAACTTTTAAAATATTCTCCTCCTTATTAAAAAAAAAACATTTCTTAAATCAAGGGGTAAAAATGACTGTTTACCAATCTGGTGGCAGATGACATCACAGGGCTACATAGCCTCCGCATCAAAATAATTAGCTCTGCCCATTAGTCTATAGTCACTTAATTGATTGACACTTGCCTACATAGAATGCAAGTATCATGTTGTCATCATCACATTAAAAGCTAATAGAGATGATTATAATTACCGTCTACACTGGAGACAGATGTGCTTTCAGTTTCTTACGAATTAGGCACTGTTTAAACTATTGTGCTTTGTTTTAAAATGTATAGCTTGTTACAACTATGTCTGGTATCCACACTACTCTAGCATCTTTGACCCATGGAAATTAAGCGATTTGAAAATGCTGTTTTAGTTTGGAAATGCTGGTGTTCAATTTAAGTATAGACAGACTGAAACACAATATTTTGAAAATGGAGGCCATGATCATTCTCTGACTGGTCATCTGGGCTATTGCATATCGGTCCCTGATTCGTCAAGCCCCTGTCATATGGCCATCATACTTAACCAGTAGATGACAAATATGGATGCCGACCAAAAATATGCACGTTTTTGTGCAACGCAGGAAAAATGCCAATATAGACGAGGAGTGATTTCATTGTAAAATACCATTTTAAAACAAAAATGAACTAATGTAATGTAAACAACAACAGTCTGCTGTATGGAATCTGACAGCAGCTGCATTGAATATGTAAGTCATAAAGACATAAATATAATGCATAATGTTTTGTCACTGAACGACAGTTTTATATGGTTTCTTATGCAACGACATTAGCCAATCAAACATTCACCTTTTAGTGACACACTTTAAAGAAACCGCCCCTTAAAGTTACATAATTTCACAAAGAGTATCATGATTAGGGTTAAAAATAATAGTTTTTTTTTTTTCATATTTGTTTGTTTTTAAGTTTAAATAAACCTTATTAACATAAGTGAACCTCAGAAAACACATGAATTAAATAATGAATAAAAAAATCCATGTCATGACCCCTTTAAACGTAAGTGTTTGCAGCCACAGATAAAAGTGGACTGTGAGGTGATGGGGAGTGTGAACATGGGTTGCGGGCAATGCACTACTGCTGCTGCTAATGAAGGGGAAAGAGGAGGTGAGGTGAGAAACTAGCTTTGGGGAACAGAAGGTGTTACAGTAAGAGGTGACAGGCAAGAAACAAACAGACAATAATGTAAATAGGACATGCCAGACGCTGACCACAATCTGACTTCTGTCAGAATTACTTTTTCCACTTTCCTAAAGCTAATATCTTATGGTTTTAATCCTATTAACTTCCTGTCAGACTGTAATATCTTGTGAAAAGCAAGCTTCATGCCCAAACATGCAGGCACAGGAAGCAAAGGACTAAGATGACAAAATAGTACAAAGATAAAAACACTGGTGGGAAAAAAGGATGTATAGTATGTGGAGAAGGTAGACATGGAGTCCCCTTACGTTTCTCTTTGAGCCTCTTTTTTAATGTTTCCTCTGTATGGAAAACTGTTTAAGACAGAGTAATGATATGACATATCTTCTGTTATTGAATGTGTTGGAATAGTAATGCAGTATGCATCAAATCTGAAAAGCTGAAATTAACCAAATTAATCAAGAAAAACAACATTGCTAAAATAAAAACTAACCTTACAACAATAATACAACAAACATAAATAAATAAAATTTAAATAAATAAAAAATATCTAAAGCAACACAAACAAAACCTGAAATTAAAAAAATGAAAACAGTAAATACCAAAATATAAAAAGCAAAACAAAGAAAACCTATAACAGTTAAATAAAAACAAGGCCAGTGCAAGTGAAACCAGGAGGGGGAAATCCAAAACAAACAAACAATACATGAATATTTAATGCTAATAAAAAACTAAAATAAAAACACACACACAAACACAAATTATGCAAATTAAGCAAATTAGGAAAAATTAACAGTGCAATAAATAATTAAATAACAATCAAAATAACAAAACTATATAATAGCATTACTAAATGAAAGCAAAGCTAAATTAAACCAACCCAACCGGTTTAAACTAAACCAAAAAAACAAAACAGTTGAAAACAGGGTAAAAAAAAAAAGTAAGCTAACAAAAAATCTAAATCAAAAGCAAAAATTAAAATAAAATTAAAGACGTTAAAATAATCGCTACTACTTAAGCTCCGCCTACTCCAGCATTTGTCTCAAATTAGTCAGTACAGAATCACATATACAGCATAATCACAAGACAGAACCAGGCCCTGCAGGGCATGCTGGGACAGGCACCACTTTGATTACGGAGTGTGAATAAGTACATCTGTACGTGACCCACCTCTGTCTGTGCCGTCGAGGCCTGCAGGCGTTGAGGATCTGGAGCCGCTCTCATCATGCAGCCTCCGCAGATCCACACCATCTCTGCCCTCCTGCTGCCTCCTCAATGAAACCAGCTCCTCCTGAACATTCAAAACACACACACACTCACAGATCTCACTGTGCTGAAACCACAGTCTGGACCACCAATGCTTTATAGGTCAAATACAACCAAACCATGCTGTTACTAATTACTATCAGAGTTACAGTACACTCTGCATGCAAAATTTTATTTCTCCCTGATGTATACATTTATAAAAGCATAATGCATCAAACCAATGGCTAATGACAAGTATTATTATTATTATTATTATTATATTAGTTATTATATTTCCATCTAATTATGATGTATTGGCACAACAGCAATAGTACTAACATATCAAAATATAACTAATAATTATTATTATTTATAATGATTAAAATTCATAATAACAATAAGTATTACTCCTACTACTCGTTTATAAATAAACTGTAATTAAACAAATCATATAAAACAACAACAATATTAATATGAATAATTTATCAAAATATAAATGTACCAAAACTATTGGCTTCTTATTTTTACCAAAATCAAATTATTTAAGCTACAACTATTATTATTATTATTATAATTACTATTATTATTATTACTAACAAGGATCGTCATTCATTATCATGGCGAGTAATTATTATTGTATTTAAGATTGATTACATTATATTTGCATAATAGCAAATATTAATAACATCAAAAGATATCTAATAATAATAATAATAATAATAATAATGCATGATTATTCTAATTCATAATAACAATTATTAATAATATTATTAATACAACTACTACTAGTTTATAAATAAAATGTATTATAAAATTTTTTAATAAATAAATTAATAAATAATAATATATTTATTATTATTCATAATAATAATAACAACAACAAAAACTATAATAATAATAATTATTATTATTATTATTAATATTATTAATCAAAATATAATGCACCAAATTAATGGTTTATTATTTTTATTTATCAAAATTATTATAAAAATTATTTATTTAATAATAGCTATTATTATTATTATTATTATTATTATTATTATTACCTATGATCATCATTCACTCAAGAGTTCAAAGCATTGCCAAGATGGGAGTTTACAAACACACACACACACACACACACACACACACACACACACATGCGTGCACACGCGCACGCACACACGCACGCACACACACACACACACACACACTAGAGTACGCAAACCTCACACAGAGCTGTTTGAAGCGTGCAGCGTAACAGTATGGTACAGTAGGAAGCAAGCGACAGAAATAGCTTCTCCTGCATTATAAGGCTGTCTCAGCTTAAACATCATGTAGAGCCTTGCACTAAAGCATACTTGTGGTTAATTAAACATGCTGAGATCTTATACTGGTGCCACTGCTTAAATATTTAATGAGCAGCTTTCAAATCACGATGAAAACTTCTGTCTGTAGTCTCTACATGGAGCTAAACGGAGAACTTTGGAGAGCATTTCTTGATTCTGTAGTGACGTGAGCAAAATCAACTCATTAAACTGTGCACTAAGAACATATTACATAAAACATAAAAACATTAAATGCAGCCACTGTGTATTTATTAAAAGTGCCAAAAAGCAAAAAATAATGAAGAAAAAAGGGGTCTCTGGATCACAACCACAAGCAGAAACCAGGCTGAGGTATGCAAACCTTGAGGGCCTCGATTTTTTGTTCCTTCCTCTGTTTCTCATACTGCATCTGGCCCATTTTCAGTTTCAGGCTAGAGAGTTTGGCCATTAGCGACTAGCAGCACAGAGGTTAGCCAAAGAGGAAAAAGGAAAATAGACACTTAAAGACAACAAGAAAGGTGACAGGTTGTGCAAGAGAGATAAGAGCAGAAGAATAAACACTTGAGGATAAAAACTGAGAGTATTGTTATTTTCAGTAGCAAGGAGCTGGATATGATACTAACCTTAGTGGACTTCAGTTTCTTTTCATACTGTAACCGTTCATTCTCCATCTCAGAAATGCGATATCTAAGTTCATTGATCTCCAAAATCAAACCCTAAAAAGAATGAGGGGAAAATTCGTCAATTATTTATTGCCACATCAACAACGTATGGCTATTTCATGGGAAGATCAGTATAGATAAGAACATATTATAATAATAAAAACTTGCAACATCAAAAAAAAAAAAGAAAGGAAAAAGGAAAAAAAAAGAAACTACAATTTGAAAAACATGACTTTTCAAGTCAATATATGTTAAATAGCTTAAAAATTTGGTAACACTTTTCTTAAGTCAAAATTCATGCTATTAACAAACTATTAACTAAGACTATCAGCTCAATAAACAGCTAATTAGCTTCTTATGAATAGTTAGGGTTTAGATTTTGGGTAGGGTTAAGGATGTAGATTAAAATCATACTTTATAACAACTAAAAAACAGTTATTATCGCAATAATAAGCAGGTAATAAGTCAGTAGTTAATAGCATAAATTGTAACAAAGTGTTGCCAAAAATTCTTAATGGAGAGACATTTAAAGAAAAACATCCATTAAAGGTACTTTCAGTATAATATCCTTGTCTATTTGTCTTGAAAATTGTACATTTTAAAAAATGTTTTAAAAGAAACAAGTATAAGAAATAAAAACCAAAGAATAAAAATGATTAAACAGATTAAAATGTGTTAAAACAGGTTTTAAAAGGAATTGAAAAAAGAAAGAAAGAAAGAAAGACATAAGACTTATTTCAAAGAAATTATTTAAATGAACAAAAACTCATTTAAAAACTGTTTTGTTTTAATATTCATATAATTTAATGCAAAATAACTGGTGAATGAAATAATAATGGGTTGAAAGCTTGCAATTGCACTTTCATTGGTATGCCATCAATTCCAAATTCCAAAAAAATTTTTAAATAAAATGATCATGGCCGTATTTCTAAACAACCTGGCTTTAAAAAGCTTCAGATAGCAGCCGAGATTCACATTTGAAATGATTTGTTTAACAAAAACACTAAGTATTCAACCTTTAGAAATGCTTTACGAGGGAAAAACAAGAATGTAGTGACAAGCTTCTATTCAGCATTTAGGCCTTTTGGGACAGAGCTTTTTGTCACGATGTCTAGCATTCAGTTGTGGATTTATGATTCAGTAAACAACAGAACTGCCTCAAGTTGTAAATACTGCTTAAAAGAATCTAATCTGATATATCCACTGAGCAGTGATCTGGAAAACTTAAGGACACATTTTTAGACTAAAGTTCAAATGTTTGGGGTCAGTAATGTTTTTCATAAAGATTTAATGCTTTTATTCAGTGTGAATGTATTAAATTGATTAAAAAGTGATATCTCAAAAAAATCGATTTTAAATAAATGCTAACTTTCTATTCATTAGAGAATCCTGAAACAAACATATCACTTTTCACAAAACAAAACACTGACATTAATAGAAAGCAGCGAAATTCTAAAGGATCGTGTGACACTGAAGACTGGAGTAATGATGCTAATAATTCAGTTTATCAAAAGAATCAAATTACATTTTCAAATATTATCAAAAAAGACATCGGCAAAAATAGATCAAATTTTTACTGTATTTTGAACAAATAAATACAGCACTGGCGAGCATAAAATGTTTATTTTTATACACATTTTAAATAATTTTGTCAAACTTTTGTACATTTTCATATTCAGTAATTCATGCACACAGTACTGATAATGTTTTAAAAATCAAAGATAGCATATTATAGTCCCAGTCTTAAAAGGAAAAAACAGGACATTTTAGGAAACAAAGCAACCCGGAGTTTTGCTGAGACAGTAAATTATGTGGAAGTTAAATAACACAGGTTACAGCAGAAGTCATTTATATCTTTGACAAATTTGTTTACTAACCTAGACCAAAATCGCTTGCCAATTGAGTGCACTGTTTAAACAATAAATTATTTGTACCTCTGCTATAGAATTTTCTAAAAAGAATGGATAACAAAATCACTAAACAAAATGCCTTGAAAGGAAAGCTATGTCAACAGGGAAACAAAACCTGCTTTAAGGTTGTAGACACACAACAATTTAGAGGCTAGTGTGATGGGTCGTTCTTGAATGATTCGTTCATTTTGAATGAATCTTTTATGTGACTCGAGTCCTCTCAGGGAGTGATTTGTTCATTTGCATACGCACACATTGTGCAGGTGGGTTAGAAGATTAGTTCCTTTCATTCGAGTCTTCTACCAGGTTTGAGTCGTTTGTTCATCACGTGAAAGACATAAGCCAATGATATGCAGTCAGAGCCAGAAAAAGATTTGATCTGTTCATTTCTCGAGTCCTTGGGTTTGAGTCACCTCTTTAAATTCTGTCACATGACGAACAACAATGACTCAAAAACCTGAAGACTCGAAAGGTGAACTAATCATGGGTCCTTTCAGCTCAGACTGTGTGCATTGGTTAAGCTTATATGGGACTGCTGTGTCACGTGAAAGAACGTTGAAGACATGTGAGCTGAGCCAATCATAGACAACAGACCCAGATAAACAATGAATGATTGTTTTCTCTTTCTTATAGCATTCTAATTATGACTGTTTGTAGTTTGATCAACGTTTGGGCTAATTATAGATGTGTTTGGAAGCATATATATTTTATTATTACTACTTTCCTATAATTATTATTATTTCCTTTTTCCCATATTGTTATAATCTTATGACTGTGTGGATTCAAGCAACACTTGTTTTCCAGAGTATGAGATAAGAGAATGTCTTCATTTCAAGGTCTGTATTATTACTGGACAATGTTGTGAAGCAGTAATTTTCCATTGCTGTTGCTTGTGGTATAATGACACTTGTTGGATTTGTCTTGGTCAGATAAAGTCTGGGCACTAAATCATACGCAACTAATTCAATAAACTGCTCTTTCTTTATCATTACTTCGTCTCCTGCTTCTGCTCTTCTCTGGCTTTCTCAGACAACTCCTATGTTGATAGGAGATTGTTAATTCAGTTGAACACAGATTAACAGGTTTAGGTATTGGGCGGCTTCTGCTTAACCAATACTGCATTTATTTCATCCAAAGTACAGTACAAATTTGAAGTATTTTTAATGTTTACAATAACTGCTTTCTATTTGAATCTATTTTAACATGCCGTTTATTTATATAATTATTCATTTTCCAGAACTTTTTTTTTTTTTTTTTTGCATCATTACTCTAATCACATCAAATCACATGATCCTTCAGAAAGCTTTCTAATGTTTTGATTTGCTCTTCAAGAAACCGTTATTATTATTATTATTATATCATCATCATCAATATGTCTTAATAGTTGAGTAATTTTAAATAATAGAATTATCCAAAGATCAGCAAAAAAGCTTTTGTAACCATTCAAAAGTTTGGAGTCGCTATTGCATTTTAGTTAAGAAATTATTACTTTAAATAAAAAAATAATTAATTATTAATAATCATTCATTCTAAAATATATATATTTTTTAAATCACAGGAATAAATTCGATTTTAAAATATATTCAAATAGAAGAGAGTTATTTTAAATAGTACAAATATTTTAAAATGTTTTTCTGATCAAATACATTCAGGCTTGTGAGCTGAAGGGACACAGTAAAGTAACGATTGTATTGGGGTAATCAAAATACTTCAGTGAATTTAGTTTTTTTAAGTACTATTTTTGTTTTAGACTGTAATGTTTCAATGTTGGATTGATTTTAACCATATATGCTGTGGTTTTTTGTAGTAATTAACTATATTTGCTTTTATAGCTTTTGATTTGAACAGATTCAATGGTCAACATTTGGCAGGAGGTAAAAAGATAGAACTCAAACAAATACAGATTTTCTTTTAAATCCAAAAATAGAGAAAATACATAGATGTATACTGTATATTGCAATTTATCCAGAAAATAGACATATCATTTTCTGGCCATATCACCCAGCCCTAAAATCCATTCCAATGGATCCCAACACCCTCTAAGTGAAGACCCTTCATACTCCCATACAACCACAGTGGCACCTAGTCTTTAGTTGTAATAACTACTTTCTAGAAAGAAAAGGGGCCACCCAAAACCAATTTTTGGAGAGGAAATGGTATCTGGTAAAAGCTGTTTTTGCATATGTCCGGCAAACAAAGCAGACTACAGTTCAAAGCTCAGCATTCCAGTGCACTAGAACACATCTCTGTACCACAGCATGACGTGATTGGTAGATGTCCGAGCGCATTGTTGAATCTTTCTGCTTCAAGCTTGTACAGAAACAAAAGGTTGGCTATACTGCAGAATCACGACTGTAAACAAACATTCAAGCCATTTTTCAGGCAAACTGCAATATGCTAAACAAAAGAGCTCTGTGCACCAACGGCGGAATCACAAATTAATTAACGACTAGCATTACAGCCATTGACATTTTCAAACAAAGATGAGATTACATAATTGATTCCCTCATGCATCATTCTTACCTCATCTCCGAATCTGTCGTCAAAATCCAGTCTCTCTTTATCCATGGCTGCTAACTTCAGTTTCAAATTGGAAACTTCTGCCATTAGCTCCAGTTTTTGAGTCTCCAGCGCTGACCTGCACAGGAGCTCCTTGGAACAAAAGTAAAAAAAATTACATATTAAAGTTTGAACAAAAAAAAGTAATTGTACAGTATAGTGAAGACACGATACGAAAATCAGCTGCATTGTGCAAAATTAACATGAACCCAACATATTTTTATCTTCAGTAAATATTTCTGAACTCACCTGCTGTAACATTTCTTCAGTGGCGTTTAGTTTCTCACGGTGTTCATCAAGGCACAGGTCTAGGTCCCTTATCTTTTCTCCCTGCGCATCCACTTGATCCGTCAAAACACTCACCTTTAATAAGCAATGAGCATTTAACTTACGCCTTATTTATTTGCTTATCTGTAGTACTGTTCAAACATTTGGGGTCAGTAAGATTTGGTTAAGAATTAAACACTTTTTGTTAGCAAGGGTGTCATTTTATTTACAGCATTAAAATATATTTTTATTTCTAACATGATTAAGACATTTATTATAGAACAGTTCTAAAAATAAATAAATAAATAAATAAATAAAGACACAATTCCAGTTTCTGAAAATCTTGTTTAAAGCACTGGCATGACGGAAATAAAGTAAGTTTTAAAATGTCTTAGAAAAGAATATGAAAATAGAAAAATGAATAGAATAAAAATCTTGAGACCCCAAATGTTTGATTGTCTTGTATATTCATGTATATTAAAAATTACCTGAAGCACAAGGGATTCCTTATCACTTTCAAGACGATTAAGTCTGTCCTGGTAAACATCACCGGTGATTGAAATGTGTCCATTTGACTGTCCAAAATACCAAAAAAATTAATAAATAAATAAATAAAAAAAATAAATAAATAAAAAAAAAAATATATATATATATATATATATATATAAATATATTACAAAACTTCTGAAATCCAACATAAAATGTTTCAAAACAAGAAAAATCGAACAGAGAAAAAAACTATAAGTTGTTTTCCAAGTCAATAATACTGAGAAAAACAGGGTCACTTGTGATTCAAGGTTTTCATGCACCATTTATTCTGCCGGCAAAATGTTAGCATTGGGTGAATGAACATAAACTCCACATAAACTGTCTAAATATGGTATTATGTGTTGACTTCCACTTGGCAGTTGTTCAGTCTGTCTCAAGACACACAAGAATAATGTTTCTTGGATCTGCTGTAACAAAAATCTTAAAAGAATGGCAAAACTTAAAATGTTGTAGTCTTAATATGGAAAGAGCTAATGCATATGATGCTATACATTGGGCTATTATAGCTAACTAAAACTAAAAACAAAAACTATAAAACAAACATTTTTGCTGCATGAAATAATATAATAGTTTAAACTAAAAAATAAATATTATAGTTATTATATTATAATAGTATAGTAATTATATTATATATATAAATAAATAAAATATATATATATATATATATATATAGACATTCAACAAAAAAGTTAAAAACACAACAAAATTACTAAAACTTAAACTAAAATCAAAATGAAAAAAAAAACTATTAACTTAATAAAAAGACAATTACTTGATCATACTAAAATAACACTGATTATACTATATATGTAAACAGGTTTAAAAAAAAATGTTGTCATAACTAAAATGATCTCCACAGACCTAACAATAACTACATATACAGAAAATGCCTCTAATGCTTCTAGCACTTTTGACTCTCACTAAAAATATACAACATGCTTTTTGACTACTATAAATATAAGAGGTATAAAAATAACCATGTGCTTCCTCTCAACATGGCAACACATAGTATGTTAGCTCATGTTCATGTCTAGAGTAGACACAGTGAATTCCAAGGTTGTGGAATGAGGTTTACGCACCAGGTGACCATGCAGCCACTCCACTAAACTGTCTGCGGTGGAGTCTGGGATCTGGCAACGCAAGCTCTCTCTTTCCTCAGTGTCCATGAGCTCCAAAACGCCCCTCAGGTCCTCCAGTAAGTTCAGCGCTCGCAGGCTTCCTATGAAGGGCGATGTCGGGGACTGACAGTCAAAGATGCCGTTGGAGTAGTCCAGAGCCTTGGAGCCTGAGTGCAAAAGACAACAATATTAGAGGTATTAAAAAGGTATTTCAAGTTGTTGTGAAGTTTTAGGTTTTTTTTTTTTGGTTTTTTTTGTGAATAATTAACATTTGAATCTCACCTCTTTCTTACTCCCTCCCTAGCTTTTATTTTTAATGTCAATCTTAGTATTAGGAGCACTTCTTGTGAGTGTTGCCTCTTAATGATTTACTCGATGCCTTCTATTTACAGTTGAAGTCAGAATTATTAGCCCTCCTGAATTATTAGCCCCTTATATATTTTTTCCCCAATTTCTGTTCAACGAAAAGAAGATTTTTTCAGCACATTTCTAAACATAATAGTTTTGATAACTCATTTCTAATAACTGATTTCTTTTATCTTTGCCATGATGACAGTACATAATATTTTACTAGATATTTTTCAAGATACTGCTATTGTAAAGTGCAATTTAAAGGCTTAACTAGGTTAATTAGGCAGGTTAGGGTAATTAGGCAAGTCATTGTATAACGATGGTTCTGTAGACATTCGAAAAACAATACTGCTTAAGGGGGCTAATATTATTGACCCTAAAATGGTTTTTAAAAAAATTAAAAATTTCTACCCGAAATAAAACAAATAAGACGTTTTCCAGAAGAAACAATATTATAGGAAATACTGTGAATAAGTCCTTGCTCTGTTAAACATCATTTGGGAAATATTTGAATAAATAAATTCACAGGATGGCTAATAATTTTGACTGTGACTAAATGACTAAAGGGAATGTAAATGTAACTACAGCCACATTACAAACACTGCAAGTCATATTTTCAAACTTATGCACACATTTTGCATACTACATTAAGTGAAGTTTCACAAACTAATTTCGAGACTAGCACGTGATATGATTGAGCACGACTGGCTACTCATCCGTAATCAGTATTAATCCAATCAGATTGATTCAAGCTTACAATAAATGAACTGATTTCCTCTACCGATCTATCTTCATTTCGAAAGAATCCCCCCTTCCACCCCATCTCCCCCTTTTCCTCCCTTTTCTAAGGGGAGATCTCGAGACCTACCTGATCTCGAACCCCTTTATATGGTTATTTGACTAGTCGGGAGCCTTGAGCTCAATTATCTTCGAGCTCAGGGTTCTCTCCCGGGACAGCATGCCCAACCTGCTATTAACGCTAAAGCATATCTAAGTGGGAACTCTTGAAATATCTGTGAATAAAGTGAGCCATCCAAAAATCCTTCTTTTCAGGCAAGTTACTTACTGAAGAAAAAAAATAATAATAATAAATTAATACAAAAAAAAAAATTATATATATATATATATATATATATATATATATATATATATATGATACAAATATCATTTTTTTTTAGCATTTTAGAGGCTTTTCCACTGCATTCTGTACCTAGTACCTGTACTTTTTTAGTACCACCTTAGGTAAGGTTCCAACCGTACCATTATCCAAATGTGACATATACACATTTCTGACCACCAAATAAACTGTTTTTATACCACTGCAAGAAAAAGACACCTAAAACTAGAGCATGATGATCAGTAGAAAAGGTCTAGATGTTACTCTCATTGGTAGCGGAGGAGCGGACCCACAGCTCTAGATGGGACAACCCGGAATGAAAATGTTTTTCAGAAACTCACGGCAGTAGAAGCGGCACAACTATAGTCAAAATCCCACCCACTATATAAATGGTACTAAACTGCTGTGGAAATGCAAATCGAGCCAAGGTAAACTTAAATGAAATGAGCCGAATCGTATCATACCAGGTATGCAGTGGAAAAACAGCTTTGGTTTTTATATTTCTTTCCATGTGACATCCCAAAATTTTGTTTAGCCAGATTTTAGCACACTGAATGCATGAGCATTTGAATCCAGTTGTGGTGAATAAAGTTCTGCATGAAGGTTAAACTGATAATCATGATCACTGTGGTCAAAAGTATTATCACACTTTTACATTTCATCAGATTTGTTTTGCATTTTCACCTGTAAATGCAAATCAGGAGAAAGTTGAGCATACACTTTTTTGACCTCATCTAGTTTATTGATTTATTATAGACTATTAATAACCATATTAATTAACATTTTCTATATTATGAAAACTGCTAAAAGAGTGATCTCTCTCAAACTTTGTGTGTGTGCGAATGTTTATCAGATTACACGCATTAAAAGAAACACTGGCCTGAAAATGCATGCTTTTATAAAAGCTCTACTCATCATAGATTTCGATAATGAAGCTCAAAATATTTAGTAAATTTAAATACAATATATGACATAAAATGTATTATGTTAATCTTTTAAAAGAGTGAACATTTTCAATTGAGCAATCATTTCAAAACACACAATTATCATGTACTGTAGGGTAAAGGATAGTATGACCTTATAACAAAGCATGCTGTAGGCGAATAACCACTCGTGTCCTGAAATCAGAATAAGGCCAGAGTAAACGCTTTAATTGCTGAAACCTCAAGAAATTACACAGGCGGCTCCAACTTCAAATGTCAGCCTTATAATAAAGCAGTGATGTATTACTTCATATGCCAGATCACTTTTTTCACGTGCTAAAATCTATCCAATCTTACTCTCTGCAAAGGTTTCAGAAAATCAGTGTGACATTTTTTTCTTTGTACCACCGCTGACCATTTCCAACCTCAATAGAATAAACAATCACCACCATAGTGAATTACTTTGTCAGATTTAAATGTGGAGTGAGAGTTGTGTTGTGTATAGAAAGGATGATTCAGGACAATGTTTTATTGCAAACGCTGAAAAGCCTGCATGAGTCATAGCATAGGTAATACTTTTACCTGCTATGATACCATCCATTTGCTCCAAGGCGGCTGCCAACATGTCACTGGCATCAGACATCATCTTGTTCAGCTCTATTAATCCTGCACAAGGGAAAACAGCAAAACAAATATTACATCCTAGACAACATACAATGCATTTACGTGCTCTCAAAATGCCTTACTAGAAATATATCAGCAGCTTTAGGCACTGAGAAAGATTGTCAAAACTGAACGTGTTGACAATGTGTAGCTTGTAAGACACACAAGTCATGATTTTAAATGCTCAGGCAAGAATTACATTGTTTCTTTCAATGTAATTCTTGCCTGAGCATTTAAAATCATGACTTGTGCCATGCAAATTTAAATTATGAAACTTAAAACTTACTGTCTATAGCCAGAATAGCATAAATCGAAGATGCTGAATAGACAAATAAATAAAACAAAGGTGGGTATTATTATATTTATACTATTATAATAGTACATTTGTTATTTTTTTAAAATACATTTTTAGTCTACATTTAAATCATCACTAAACATTTTAGTTAATATTTTATGTTTTTGTCATTTTTTTAATCATTAAACTTTAAATTTGTTAGTCATTTTAGTACTTAAACTTGTTTCAGTTAGCTTCCACTAGAGCTGCACAATCTATAGAAAAATTATTGTTGCCACAATATTAGTATATGCAATATGCATATTGCAGAGAGTTGTGATTAATTATTGTTTGTTTGTTGCTTGCTGCATGCTTAGGTTATTTATCAGAGGGGGCTTTACTATACTTATCCCCACCTTCAGGTGCTGTTCTGCTATTGGCTAGAGAGGCCCAAAAATGAACCTAGAGCTGAAAATAAATAGCAATGGAGGCAGTTGAAATAAAGAAAATGACAACAGCCAATAAGAGTCAGAATATAACACTGTTTTTTTTTGTTGTTGTTGCCTGAATTAGGTTTAATTAGACCCCCCCGGTCCCCCCCCCGGTCCAACAACAGTCTCCCGGTCTTCACCCCCGCCAACCATATCCGTTCTCCCTTTCTACTGTCCTATCAAATAAAGGTGAAAATCCCCTTTAAATTTCTCAAGGAAAATGTTATATTGCATGAAATATCAATGGACCCTTTTCACAAGACCGTTATGACGCAGTCATCATAATCTTAAATCCTTGAAAGTTTTTAATATTTATTATGTACATTTACATGTATTTACATATGTATTATATATGTTGTTCTCTCTTCTGGCTGCCGTTATCAGTCTCACGCTTTTTTTTTCTTTTTCTTTTTCTGAAAGTCTTTATATCACCATCGTGGAGTTTTTCTTTTATTATTTCAAAAAACGGGATTGTAAAAAAACAATGTGTTGTACTCTCCCATTCACTGCGCTCTAAGTTTACTTAACTATGACAACTTCCACTATGAGAAACATGGAAATGTGAAAAGGGTCCATATCCCAATACTTAACCATATTTTTTCCCAGTATAGTGCAGCCCTAGTTGCCATGGCTATATTTAAATGATCATTTAATATTTATATTTTAACTATTTCAAACTTTGTTTAGATTTTAATAGTTCAATAGTATCAAGATGATATAAGCACAGAAACTAAAGTCTAATAAGTTTTATGAGGTTTTATGTTCTGTCAATTAAGTGTGTGGATAGTAACTGCAATTGTGATGTAATCTGTGTGCGCTTTCTAACAAAACATAATGATTTGATCACTAGGCCGAAAGCAGTTTGTCTTTTGTGGCTGTTAAACCACAAGTGTTTATAAAATGAGAAAGAAATCTGAACAAATCAAGCATTTTTGACTACCTCTGGAAGTAGACAACCACAAAACACTTTATATTCAGCCATATTTATTCAACAACTGTATCGAAAAGTCATTCTCAAGGCAAGTGAACAAAGTATGAATTTCATTGTACTAGTAGTGACAATCAAGCTCTTGCAGCTTGAAAATGAATCTTAAAACCAGGTATAATTAGCGAACATGATATCAAAACTATACTTCCAAATCTTATATGGAGCAGTGTTTTCATCTGGATGGGGTCTCCCTGTGGTGGTTCCTTTGGGTGAAAGGTTGGCTGGTTCTCAGCTCGCTGCTGTTCCCTGGGTAACACAGTCAAGCTCCAACCATTAGCCACAGATTTTAAAGAATAACTGAGCCATTTATTTCAATTATTGGCACAGTGCTTGTGTTGCTGCTGGGGACACTGGGTACTTTGTTGGGGACTTTCGGGACACGTTGTTAGGCCTTGCTGGCTCGTGGCCCGAGAACACAGCAGAGGCATTCTTTCAGTTTTAATCCTGAAAACAAGGAGGTGAGGAGACACCCTGACACGTTCTGACATCCCATCCACCACTGTTGATGATCATGCTGTCTGCCATAATCCACTGATATAACAAGTCAGAGGCCAGTTTTTGACCAAAGAGGCTTGTGATGGTAGAAAGACTATGTTTTTCAACCATCTAAACTAATGTAAAATAAAGGTGCAGTATTGACTACTACTCTAAAATAATATAAACTCTACATCCCAGACTTATATTGCACAATTAACACTCTGTTATTGTATTGTTTATTATTATGTGTATTGTGTGTCAGTGTTATTTTGCAATCTAATTTTTATAAAAATTTAAATTTTTATATACTTTAATAAGTTATTCCTGTGATCCTATAAATGGTCTTTAATCTAGTCTTTTTATATTGAAAAGCATTTGTGAATTTTTGGGGAACGAAAACAAAAAAAGTATGCAAACCTAGGCTCCAAATATTCAACAATTCTGAATTAAAAAAAAATGAATAGAATTTAAGAGCCACGTTTATTAGAAAATACATTGCTGTATTGATGCATTTTGATGTGACTTTCCTAACCAAAATTATCAATTTCTTTAAAGAAATCGAAAGAAGGGCGACATGGTGGCTCAGTGATAAGCACTGTCGCCTCACAGCAAGAAAGTTGCTGGTTCAAGCCCCTGATTAATAAAGGGACTAAGCAGAAGGAAAATGAATGAATAAATGAAATCAAAAGAAAGTATTCTGAAATGGCGATCCCTTCAAAAGAAAAAAAATTAAATCATATGTCACTATGTTTACAGACTTTTACACAAGAGAGTTATTAATAACTGTATGCACAAACTGACTTGAGACTCTCACCCGTTTTTAATCATCAATCCTAAACATTTATTATGTGAACGTACTCTGAGCTATTCTGTCAGAAAGTGAATAAAGCACTTTCCTCTGAGGAGTATTTAAAAACACCATGACTTCAAGGTCAGCGTAATCTAATGAGCTTCACAAACTGAAAAGTTTAGCCGTTACAATAACAAACCTCCGATCTAAACCCCAAACTATTATGGAGAGCTCCAAATCAAAACCTTGTGTGGAGACTCATGTTATGTCTGGGAAAGGTGTATTACCCAAACATCCCACTGGTCACGTTCACACTTGGTGAATTTTTTCCCCACATGTTTCTAAACAATTCTATGTACCTTAATAACACCCTTGAGAGTGCAAATACAGCACAGTCCTCTCTGTGTGGAAAATGTTTTATTTTGAGCCAACAATCATTCAGCGTTAAGTCAATCTAAGCATAGGTTGCTTTGCATTGCAGATTTTTGTATGGCTGGAATTTCCTCTTATGGCGGGAACATGGTGGATTTCAGCCTGCAAAAAGCGATAACACGTTCTTTATGAAGCTCATATTTCCTCTCTCAATCATATAAAGACTCTGGGTTCATATCTATCAACATCAAGATGGTTTATGCATGTGCAATAACAGCATGTTGTCAACCAGCCAAGTTACTACACTGGTAATTCTTCAAACCACAGACAAAGGAAAATCTTGAATTATGTGCTTCAACAATGCTTGGAACAAATCATAAAGAAATTATGCCAATAATGACATTAAGTGGGAAGGAATTAGGAATGTGACTTTGTGTGGAAACATTTTTTTCTAGACTCACAGGATGGAAAGGAAACAGTTTTTTAACATAAATATTAGTATTTTTACTGTTTCTTGAAAATGGTGTGAGCTCAGCACAAAATGAAATTCAGTCATCTATTACCCTGCTGTCATCAAAGGCTTCGTTCATCCAAAAATGAAAATCATGTTATTAATTAATCACCCTCATGTCATTCCAGACCTTCCATCATCTTTGGAAGACAAATTAAGATGTTTTAGATGAAATCTAAGGTATAACGTGGTTTTGAAAAGTCAAGGTTTTAAAATCGGCAAAATTTTCTGCTATACCGTTCCTAAGGTATGAGTAAGACTTTTTATTTACGTTTTTTTTTTGTTTTGTTTTTTATTACAACAGTATCTCCAGCAGAAAAGATCTCCAAAGATGCGATTTTAAATTAATTTATTCAAATCTGTGTTTTTAAAACTAATGAAGATAGGAGATGTCAATGATTCATTTGAATTATTTAGCCTGACATGTGTAGTTCCAAAATAAAATATATTGTGTTCAAAGGGGAAAAAGGTTTTTATTTTTTACCCAGACATTTAAAAAGAACATATTTTAGAGCGGTAATCACAATACCGTGAAACCGTGATATTTTTAACCAAGGTTATCATACCGTCAGAATCTTATACCGGCCCATGCCTACTCTTATCCTCCATAGGCCCTGACTCACCCAAAGTCCAGAAAGGTACCAAAGACCTCCTCAAAACAGACCATATACCTTCATTTGTTCAGTCTTAACATTATGAAGTTCAAGAATACTTTTGTGCACACATAAAACAAAAATAATGACTTGATGTATACCTCAAAATGCCTCTGTGCTTTGATTCAAACAGAAGTAGTCGAGTGTGGGCATCCGGGGTATATAGACAACATTTGAAGTAGGGTTGTCACGATACTGAAATTTTAAAAGCGTACATTTCCCGCTAACATTTGAGCGCTACTGAGCACGTTCTTAAACAGCGCTGATTTGCCATTGTGTTCACGTACTTTTTAAAGCCGCGATTCATCAGTGGATCGCTCGTATGTCAGCTTATAGACAAACCAGCTGATCGACGTGACTTTGAAACACTCCAGTGTCCCTGTATCTGTGGTTACACTCAGTAAACAGCGGTGAGTTCGGTGAACTGATGACCTTCACGGCCAAATCACAGTCATTTCTGTTGAGCACGTGAACACAATGGCAAATCAGAGCTGTTTAAGAACGTGCTCAGTAGCGCTCAAATGTTAGCACAGTGCTCATGAACATGCACCCTTATACTGACACTGAGGAGAAGAAACTGTTGAATAAAATCATTACTTTTGTTTTAAGCGTGCACAAATGCATTCTTGTAGCTTCATATTATTCCAATGAACCACTGAAGTCATATGTTTTTTTTGGGACCTTTCTGGACTTTGAGTGAGTCGAGACCATTGCTGTCTATGGAGGTTGAGGGAGCTCTCAGATTTCACCTAAAATATCTTAATTTTTGTTCCAAAGATGGACGAAGGTTTCGGGATGTTGGAACAACATTACTGTGAAAAATTAATGACAACTTTCATTTTAGGATGAATTAACCCTTTAAAAACATACAAGAAATCTGTTCATTTGTCTTCAGAAATTTAGAGATGTTCTGTTTCTCCAGATCTCCACATGAACATTAAAACGCAACATTAAAAAGTAAAAATACATGAACTGAGCCATTAAATCCTAGTCACACGGTATGTTCGAGCATCAGCAAAAACCAATGAGGCTTGTTCTTGCTCATGAAGCAGGCTGAGCTTTTGTTTACGCTCACTGATCAATGCGTCTATGTGAATAAAAAAACCTAAATTAAATCAGTTCATCATAATCTTCAGAAGACATTGATTAAGCCACTTGAGTGATATGGATTTATTTATGATCTCTTTGTAGACATTTTGAAGTTTTTTGGTAGTAGATTTTCAAAGGAAGGACAGAATCAATCAGATTTTATTAAAAATAAACCGTTCTGGAAAAAGGCCTTATGGGTTGAGTGAATTTTCATTTTGGGGAGAACTTTAAGATAGCATAAACTAAAAGGTTGTGAATATGAGCATGAGAGTGTGAATAATGAAGAAAAAAAATCCTAATGGCCTCTCAAATGCATCAGTCAGGCACCTAAGGGCATCGTGTGCATGAACTTTATCCACTCCTCACTCTGTTTGAGCTGTATAAGCTACTACTCCTCTCTGAAGTGCTCTGACTGACTGACAGAAAAACCTCTGCTGGCACATGCTGAAGAAAAATAGCAGCCTTCGGGTCATTCATCTCAACAGAAATAAAAGCATTTATGGCAGGCGAGCCGTGTAAGCCAGCAAACTCGCCTCAAGTGAAGCTAAAACAAGCATAGAAGCATGCTGGAGAGAGTCATGGGAAAGACACTGTTAATGGACTCATAAGCACATGTTCATCTAATAAATAAATACGTATGACAAGCTTTCTAGTAAATGCTGATAGCTGATATATGAATCAAGAAAGCGTTTGATTAACACTGGACAATTAGATAGTAAAAAAAAGCAATAAATGGCCAAATAAAAACTATTATGATGGTTATTATAAAAGGTGACATGTTTTTGATGATAACCTGAGTATTAGAAGATTTCAAAAGAAATGTACAGTAAATGTATGAAAAATATTAAAATATTCAATTGCTATCAGTAAAAGAAAAAAACGAAGAAATCTAAAGTGACACATTTTTACTTTTGCTTGTAAAAAAAAAAAAAAAAAACTAAACAATTGGCATTAAATTATTAAGTAACACATCTTTTAATAATGAGCAATTCTTGAGGAACCAAAAAAAATGTTTGAATAATTTCTGAAAGATCATTCATGTGACACTGAAGACTGGACACATAATTCATTTTCCTTCGGCTTAGTCCCTTTATTCATCAGGGGTCGCCACAGCGGAATGAACAACCAATTTATCCAGCATATGTTTTACACAGCGGATGCCCTTCCAACTGCAACCCAGTACTGGGAAACATCCATTCACACTCATACACTACGGCCAATTTAGTTTATTTAATTCAACCTATAGTGCATGTCTTTGGACTGTGGGGGAAACCGGAACACCCAAAGGAAACCCACGCCAAAACGGGGAGAACATACAAACTCCACACAGAAATGGACACAACATAATGTGTAAAAATAATAAAATTTTTAGATATATTAAAACATGTTATTTTAAAATGATTCAAATATTTATACTGTAAAAAAAAAAACTGTTTAGACTGTAGTTTAGATCCAACAAATACAGCCTTGATGAGCAGAAGAGACTTCTTTCAAAAATATAGTTGTATAGTATTTCAGGTAATTCAAAAAAATGCCATTGTAGTACTACACACTTAAATTTTGATTGATGCTTGTTCAAATAACTTATGTCCTGATGCAACTAAACTATTTTGCTTTGCATGGATCTACATTCATTTTGAAATTACATTTTATTTCATGCTAAGGTGTTTTGTGAGGTTTGTGGTTGCTGCTGTGCAAAAACTTACTCATCCTACCCATTGCATAACATAATGTGCTTTTGTTTTCATTCATCATTCATTCATTTTCTTTTCGGCTTAGTCCCTTTATTAATCTGGGGTCGCCACAGCGGAATGAACCGCCAACTTATCCAGCATATGTTTTACGCAGCGGATGCCCTTCCAGCTGCAACCCATCACTGGGAAACATCCACACACACTCATTCACACACATACACTACGGACAATTTTAGCTTACCCAATTCACCTATACCACATGTTTTTGGACTTGTGGGGGAAACCGGAGCACCCGGAGGAAACCCACGCGAACACGGGGAGAACATGCAAACTCCACACAGAAACGCCAACTGACCCAGCCGAGGCTTGAACCAGCGACCTTCTTGCTGTGAGGCGAACGTGCTACCCACTGCGCCACCGTGACGCCCTGCTTTTGTTTTCGTTTATGTAATTTTATGCAGTATGTTTTGTCATTTACTCATGCTGTATCAATCGAATTGCATGTAAAGTTACCTGAGTAAATTATAATTAAGTGAAAGTTCAAAACATTATTGCCATGATACATTCCTTTTTTCTCCAATTCATCTGTGTGTTTTCTCAGATAGGTTGTGCTGGTAAGTTTTTTTTGTTTGTTTTTTTACATAAATCTAAAGTCTGGTTTCAGTTGGACGATAAAGGCAGTCAGACATGATTGTGGCATTTGAGCCAAAATCAGAGTTATAAAATATGTTTGGGTCCCATACAAGTACTAGAGGAACACAGATGTGCACAAGTCTTCAGTCCAGTCTGCATGTAGGAGGAGGACAGTCCCTGCTTACAACAGCCTTCTTTTCTTAGATATGTCAGAAATAGAAAAAGAGTGAAACATTACTTTTTTTTTTTTTACTGAAATTCACTGTTACATATTTGTGGCTATACTGGGGCGTCACTATGCAGAGTTTTATACACAAGCAGCCGATGACGCAGACAGTGAACACATCTACAGGACCCCCTTCTGACACTGATCTGACTGAAATATCCTGTCACTATACCAGGCCAAGGCGTCGTCACAAAATATGATGCATCATAGTTCACATAACCACATGGAGCAGAGAACAGGAGCCTGTCTGAATTCAGGGGCGTTCCATATTTGCTATCTATAGCTAACAGTAAAAATAACAAAAATTCCACACGGCTTAGGTAAATGCACAGATGTGGTTTGCAAGTGAATGAAGGACTCGCAGCTCACATGGACGTCAATGTTGTTTTAGCCTTAAGATGATGACTGAATTTTGCTGAACAACAAATAAAGATGTGCATGCAGACAAAACAGCATCCCTTGCAATGCAGATGGCGCTCTTTGAAGTCTTTCAATACATACGGTTACTGTAAACATTACACCATTTACACAATTTCACTGATGTGTGACTGACACTGCAAGTCATATTACAAGAGCAGTTACAAGGACAAAGCTTAAAACTACAATGCTAAGAAATTTCAAGTCGGTTTCTAAAAATACAGAGACCTTAAATTGCTTTAACATCATAAAACTGACTAACAACTTTGCTCCAGTGTTATTTTACCATCAACATGATACAATTGTAGTTTTTAAGTTGATCCATTTTTATTTTTTCCATTTTACTTTTTGTGAAAGTTAACGTAATTTGGCTGTGTTTGAATTTTTGTTATTATTTTGGTAACTTTTTAAATAAATTAAATTGTTAAAAGTTAAAAGGAGGAATATGTGGGCAATTAGCAGTATTTTTGTATTTGTTTTTTCGCTTTATTTCAGTTAACATCTATTTGATTTCAAGAAACAAAAGGTATAATAACCCTGTTTGTGTCAACAACAACAAAAACTAATTGAGAATGGAGTTCAAACTTTGATGCATCTTATAATTTTATTTTGCTCATTTTCTTTTAAATGTGATATTATTGCAATTGTATTGTTAGTATAGTGTGTTTATGGGGTTAAAAAATCATGTAAATCCTAGTGTGTGAAAAAAAAATACATATAAATTTGTCTGTCAGTTACTGATATGATTCATAAACAGTTACTGATAAATATCCCTTACAACGTCCATTGTGACAACTTACCCTGGTCTACATATTCCCATCCAAAATCATTCAAGCTTTTTGTTAATGGAGGCTGACAAACCAAATTTGCTTCTGTAGTCCTGTAATCTTGGTTTTAGTCCAAATCACAGGTGAGGATGAAGGAAAGGAAAGTCATGTAAGAGCAGCTCTTGTTCTTCTGTGGCGACGTGGAATGTGTGAATCACGTCTTCACAAACACAGCTGTGTCTAAACTACACTCAGCTCTGCTTTTCAAATCACTCAATTACATCAATTCATTTTTTTAAAAGGCTAATGATATACTTTGTACTTGTTTTGAAATTTTTCACAACTTAAAACATCGCTGTTTACGAATATTAAGTCACCTCAGACACATGCAAACACTGCTAGTAACCGATCCCTTGGGCTATGAAAATATTATCTTCTACTTGTGAAGCGATAGATAATAAAATAAAACGCTCCATAACCACAACCGTATTTCTAAAAACATTTCTGTCACGTATGTTTAACAAAAAAAAAACGATTTTTATCTAATTACGAGAAAGTTTCCACACTCGAGCAAGTTTGAAAGCGAAGTAAATTCTCAAAGAGCAAAATATTTATCAGTTACTCTAAAAAGTCATGTATACTGAGATTACTTACCAAATCTGGACCGGCGTCAAAAGTATGGAAATATAAATCCGTAAACTTTCAATGTCTTTACGAGGTTTGCTCTTTCCGTAGTTGGTGTTCCCACCTCGCCAGCGCCATGTCGACAATGAAAGTGGGAATCTGGGACGTCACAGGCAGGGAATATCCTACTACGGCGAAGGCTTGCTGCTTAATATTCAAAAGCCGTGTCCTCACCATTGGATGGTTACGGAAAAACCTAATTAATATTCGATGCAAAGATCTTTGCCACATATCATGTCTTTGCCATAGGAAGGGTACCAAATTGCGTCAAAGCAATCTTATTAACATTTACAAAATGAGCCTTTAACATAGTAACACTAGTAACAAAATTTAGGTGGGCTATATGTGATTCTGGATGACAAAACCAGTCTTAAATTGCAGGGGTATATTTGTAGAAATTGCCAACAATATATTGTAGCCTATGTGTCAAAATTATTGATTCTTCCAAAAATCCAAAAATGTTCCATGATATTTTGTAAATTCATTCATTCATTTTCCTTCGGCTAAGTGCCTTATTTATCAGGGGTCGCCACAGCGTCATGAACCGCCAACTATTCCAGCATATGTTTTACACAGCGGATGCCTTTCCAGCTGCAACCCAGTACTGGGAAACAGCGGGGACTCGAACCAGCGACCTTCTTGCTGTAAGGCGACAGTGCTAACCACTGAGCCGCCTCATTTTGTAAATTACCTACTGTAAATATGTCAAAACTATTTTTTATCATTAATAATGTGCATTGCTAAAGACTTAATTTGGACAAATTTAAAAGTGATTTTCTCAGTATTTAGATTTCTTTAAAGCCTCAGATTTCAGACTTTCAAACAGTTTATACCAGTCAAATATTGTCCTATCCTAACAAACAATACATCAATGGAAAGAGTATTTATTCTGATTATTATGATTTATAAATCTTAGTTTCCAAAAACTAACACTTAAAACTAACCCTTAAATAGTGAATGCATCAAAAACAAACTTTTGGCTTCTTTAAAAGTCTACTAATATTTATAGGAATCTACTAATATTTGCAGTTTTGTGTGAGGGTTAACTTGAAATAAATACATGAGTAATACAATGAAACCAACATTCATTCATTCATTTTCCTTCGGCTTAGTCCCTTAATTTATCAGGGGTCGCCACAGCGGAATGAATCGCCAACTATCCCAGCATATGTTTTACACAGCGGATGCCGCAACCCAGTACTGGGAAACATCCATACATTCACACACGCACTCATACACTTATACCACATGTCTTTGGACTGTGAGGGAAACTGGAGCACCCGGAGGAAACCCATGCCAACTTGGGGAGAACTTGCAAACTCCACACAGAAATGTCAACTGGCCCAGCCGGGACTCGAACCAGCGACCTTCTTGCTGTGAGGCGACAGTGCTAACCACTGAGCCACCGTGCTCCCCCTGATAATAATTAAAAAATTTGGCCCTAGTGACTATATTAAATGTTACTCGCTAGTTGACCAGTAAATCTAGATTATTGTTTCTAACAATCCCTGACAACATCATTTCATATTATTGCAAAAATATTGCAAATAATTTTGCAAAGATTGCATTGCAACAGTTATAGAAACGTTATCTGATTTGCAGCAATGTGAACTTTTAACTTGAGCAGCTCATGATACAAATGTTTCCAGTTTCTTGGAGCGGCTGTGAGTTTGAGTTGTTTATAACATCTTCCCAAATTTTTTATGACAACAGAGAAGCATTTTAGAAAAGAAGTAGCTAAATTTTCTGCCAAAGTGATGTCATGGTTTAAAAAACAATTAAAATAAAAAAATATTGTGTAATTATAATGTAATATTGTTAATAACAGCAACAGCATGCTATTATTGTTGTTATTATTAGTATTAATCAAACTAAAATGAAAAACATTATTATAAACATTTCAGTGTTATCAGTTTGAAAACATGATAGTATTATTACTTTATTCTTTAATAAGAAGAAGAAGGAGAAAAGGATATCATTTAAGAAACAATGCACATATAGATTAATGGTCATAAACAATATTTATGACCTGCAGATTTTCTTAAACCACACACACGCATGCACACACACACACACACGTTTGTTTTTGTGAAAAGTGGGTACATTACATAGGTTTCCATTGATTTTATACAGCACAAACCATATTTAGTATTGGCCTAACCCCAACCTAGCCCTAAACCCAACCATCACAGGAAACAGTGTACAGCTTTACTCTCTGATTAAACTCATTCTGTGTGATTTATAAGCTTTTTGAGAAATGAGGACATCAGCTGTGTCCTCATATTTCACCTCCTTTTTGTAATACCTGTGTCATACCTATGTCATTATACAGATTTGTGTCCTGACATGTCACAAAAACACGTACACACACACACTCACACAAAACCAACAATATTTAAATTTAAATACAGGAAATCAAATAACCACTATGAATACACATGTAACACAATGTCAGAAGCAGAATGCCATTTGATTGTGTCAGTTTAAACAGTCCACGATTATCACTCAAATGAAATATACTAGGCCTATAATGCATGAACTTCTCATCTTGAAGGCGTAACAGTGCCATCTACAATCAATGCTGCGCCATCAGCCATGACCTCATTCATGCAGAATGTCAACAGACACACAGCTTTACAACACTGCATGGCCTTTAAGAGACCTCTCCATCTTCACAGTGTTGGGATCACACTCCAGCATCTCTCGGATCCATTCGTCATTCAGCGCGCCTTCAATGAACTCATCTTGACTGATGATGGCTATAGAGAGAGAAAAACCAATGACACGAGGACACTCATATGGCAAGCCACTTTAATATTTCATCTATAAAATGTACTGATTACTTTTTACATGCTTACAAGTAGTGAATTATTTTATAGATACTAGCATTTACTCATTAGAGACAAGCTCTTTTACTTATTACTTATTATTTTTACTGACTCTAAAAATGAAGCAGCAAGGTTCGTAAAAAACATTTGGGGGGAGGGGGGGTAGGTCCCCCATTCTATTTGTGGTCCGCACTATTTGTTGTGCATTTCTTTATTTTCATGTGTTCTGAGTATGTGTGTGTAGATGTGCTCTTACATCATTTTTTTTTTTTTTTTTTTTTTTTTTTTTTTTTTTTACACATTGCAGCACATTTGAGCTCTCTCTGGTTCCCACAGTAATGTATTTATTTGATACTAATACTTATTTATTAGTACTGGTATTTATTTATACTAGTATCTAACAAACAAGTATCTAATAATAAGTACCACTATCTAATGCAGAGATGCCCAAAGTAGGGCCCATGGGCCAAAGTTGGCCCATTGTAACCTTTGATGTGGCCCACCATCTCATCTGAGAAGAGAGTGAGAAGGATGGAGAGGGTTGGGGCGAATGCCTTTAAGAGCGATTGTCATTTCTAATTTGACATAGCCTTTTTTTGTTTGTTTATTGCTGGGCTATAAAAAAGCATTTCAATCAATTACATGTTGTAAATGAATTAGATTTTTTAAAATGTAAATAATGTCACTCGACGAATAGAGGACTATGCAGAAGACATTGGTGAGCAAATCAAGGCAAAAACTAGTATACCTCCATTCTGTTATAAATGACATTGTTTTTGTTTTTACTGTAATAAGTTCATTATAAAAATATTTTAAACTTATGCTGTATTATTTAACATAAAGTAATGTTTTCTAGTTATTTTTAAATATTATTAAATAAATTAGGAAATTACCCATGGCAACTATGTTTAACTATACGGCCCACTAGCCTCAATCAAGTTTGGTTTCTGGCAATTCATAAGAAAAAGTTTGGGCACCCCTGATCTAATGAACAACTACTAGCATCGTATAAATGAAGACTATAGCAAATCTAAAGAATAAGTACTAGTAGGTATCATAGTTACTATCTAATGAATAAATGCCAGTATATAATAAATAATAACAAGTAAAGGCAATTAGTGGTACCTAAGGAATAAGCAATAGATGAATAGCTGTAGTGGTAGCACTTTGGTTTACAGTACTGTTTTGCATGTACTAGACACTTACTATAAACTGGTTAATAATAACTATAGGTACTATCTCTGAACCTACACTGTAAGCACTTGTTAATTAAATACAATAAAGTGCAACTGCCCTATAGTCCACATGGAAATCTAATATATGGCCATATATGAATTATAAAATAATAGCTAATATATTTGAACATATCAGTTGAAGTCAGAATTATTAGCCCTCCTGAATTATTAGCCCCCCTGTATATTTCCCCCCCAATTTAAAGGAAAGAAGATATTTTTCAACACATTTCTAAACATAATAGTTTTAATTGCTACTTTCTAATAACTGATTTATTTTATCTTTGCCATTATGACAATAAATTATTGCTTAAGGGGACTAATAACATTGACCTCAAAATGTTTTTTAAAAAATTAAAAATTAAAAATTCTAACCGAAATAAAACAAATAAGACTTTCTCCAGAAGATAAAATATTTTAGGAAATCCTGTGAAAAATTACTTGCTCTGCTATACGTCATTTGTGAAATATTTGGAAAAGAAAACAAACAAAAGAAATCACAGGAAGGTTAATAGTTTTTACTTAAACTGTATGTACATATTTGTAATTCCATTATATTTGGAATATTTTGAAATATATGTTGCATATATGCCATATTTTATAAATGTGAAATCCAAACATGAACTTATAGGCCTATGTCAAATGTAATTTTCATATATTGCCATATCAGTTTTCTATATGTGAGCTAATGCACAAGTCTACTATTATTTATCGGAAAAGATGTTACAAAAGTTGTAGATAAAAAAAATAAGTCCTAGCAATTTAGCATGAAAATAGATTAAATGTAGAAACAGTTTGCAATTGACTGAATTTTGCTGGTATTGTTCAGTACATTAAAAGTGACTGAAATAATGCTACTCTAAAGAGCAAAATGATAGCACGTTACCATTGTTATCTTTGTCCAGTCGTACAAAAATCCTGTTGGTACACTCTTCAGCGGTTAGGGGATCAGGTTTGGTGAGTGAAGCTGCCACACTCATCTTGTACACCGCCTGAGATCAGATTAAACTGTGGTTAATATCGCCCTCTGGCGGAGCAGCCCGGAGCGAAGTAAACTAACTCCACATAAAAACTAGGATCGAACTAAGAAATGTAGGCATCCAAGTGGCTTACCTGCATTATTTCCAGCATCTCTGACCGTGTAATGGCTCCATCTTTGTCTTTGTCGTAAAGTTTGAAGGACCAGCGCAGTTTCTCCACCGTCGAGCCCTCAATCAACATGCTGATCGCGGTCACATATTCTCTGACGTCCACCACTCCATCCTAGTGTTTATATCGCAAACATGATGTGATTTATAATTCATTTTAGAAATTAAGAATCAAATGTAAGTATAATGGTCAAATTTTCCCGTTCCATTTATTTATTTGACACTAATATAGGCTACCAACACTAAGGTCATGGATTCCAAGTGACATCAATAAAAAGTGCAGTACAACGTTTTTGTATTTAAGTTTTTCGTTATTTAAGTTATTTGTATTTAAGTTAAGTTATTCGTTTTATAATTACTCAAAGACAATGTGTCACGAAATATTTAAATAAATAAATAAGGCGGTTCATTCCGCTGTGGCTACCACAGATTAATAAAGGGACAAACTCGAAAAGAAAATAAATGAATGAATGAATAAATAGTATTTTGACATTTTATATAGGTTTTAGATATAATCATACAGTAAATATTATACTAATATATAATACATATTGTAATATATAATTTATTACATATATAACTAATTTATAATATAAATAGTATTTATTTATAGTATATATTATTTTCTCAAAATTATATTTGTATTAATTTTATTTAAAATTGTTTTGAAATTACAGAGGTTTTAGTAACAATATAGTAATGAAGATAATGTGTCATGAATAAATAAATCTAATAAATATTCAAATATTTACATTTACATATGTATACATTGATTCACTGTTTTTGTTTTTCTCTAAATTAT